>VCRD01000029.1:565489-638687 GCA_006783055.1 Trinorchestia longiramus
CGGCGCAGAATACTCGGCGCAGAATACTCGGCGCAGAATACTCGGCGCAGAATACTCGGCGCAGAATACTCTGAGCAGAATTATCTGGCACATAATGCTGCGATGTAGAATGTTCTGACAAAAGCTTCACTACAAATGCTCGTACCAGATCTTTTGGGCGAAAACGTGCCCGTGTTTCCTGCTATTCGCACCATTGCCAGTTTAATCTCGACGTGTGTAAATAATCCCTTTCATGCCACAAGCTTTGCGTTCTTTTCTGGGCGTTTGATCAGTATGATGAAGTGCGCTGATGCTCCGCAGAATGACTGTAATCAACTACGCTTCGCTTCATATGCCACTCATCATCGTTTCTATAGCGGCTGCGTTTTTGTGCCCTTCAGGTTTCGTCGCCCTTTGGCTAAACCAAAGCCGTCAAAATTGGAAGTTCGTCAGTTCGAGTTTGATGAATGGTGCTATTAAAGATTGCAAATGTCTGGGTAATGTAGCTGCACGGCTGCATAATGTCATTGTGACAAATTAACGCGTTCTTGGATTTTCTTTTCCAGTTGGGTGGCATTCACGCAACTTGGTTTTCTGAAAGGCTACAAAAGTCACTAGCGTCGAGTTACCAAGCACGAGGGCGGGATGCGAAAAGATTGAACTTTTAGAGGCGAGCTGTGAAATGAATTTACAGATGCACCCCCCTAATAGAAACTCTATTTTATTAGTAAGTGCTTTGTAAGATGGTGATTGGTCTTTGGAATTTTTTTTACATCGTATAATTTTCTCGCTAATGAATTATTTTGATACTGTAAAATTATACTTGAATTTGATTGGTTCATTTAGTTCATTTCTGGCCTACATCTGACGCGCTGTTCCTCAACAAAACGACGAGTTCCTAAATTATTATTAGCTCACCAAACTGGCTAATAATATTTGATCGCTGCACAGAGTGAGAAAAATGTAACGAACGCTCTGACTTCTAAGAAAACAAAATTAACTAGCTTTAGTTAGTTAATTTGAAGACTTCTTTCTTTTTTCTGAGTGTACGACAAAACCAAGCAGAGTGCTGTTCAAAACGTGCGGCAGTCCACGTCGCATGTTTATGCTCTGGAGTTAACTTTCTGTAGATTCGTAGTCTATGTTTTCGTAATCGATATCACCAGTGGCTAGGGAGAAGCGCTAGTTTATACAGGAGGTGAGTTATCTTCGAAAGAAGCCAAGCTGCCGTTCAATTTCACAGCTGTGTGTATGCCAGTTTTTCACGCGTCAGTTATGATCGATGTCCGATAGGAACGAGGCCAGACTATAACTTGGAGTAAAGCGATCTACATTTAACGAAAAGCCGTACGATGTCCTCCTGAGCTGTTGTGTCAAACGAGCGTCATTTGAGTCTCGTAGATCAAAGATTCCTGTAAACTCCAGCTTTGTTCCTGGAATAGATTGCAGGAAGAGGGTTATTTTTCTTTATTTTTATGTTATTTGATGTATCGAATGTTTTATTTAAATGTGCATAAAACACTAGTCAAATATTTCTGTAATTCATTATTTGAGAGAAGTTTCACTGGCGATAACTTTCGTAATTGAACATTTCAATTTGGCGGTAATCGTCATGTAACCAATATTTTTCCACTTGTTCCCCTGAAATGGTAGCAGAAAATAGTTCCGTTGATTACGGCAAAACTAAAAAGAGGAAAAATTATTAAAGTCTGTGTTACATGATCAACCATTGTTTGTATATCACCAGCTAAATGTTGTATGAAAAATTCACTTCAAGTTAAGCTATTATAAGGTGACTATGAAAAAAACAAGAATTTTTCTCACGTTTGCATCATCAAAAAATTTACAGATTTTCTGCAGTTGACTGGGACTTGAGAAAGTCACGAATCCGTGCAGCTTTCAATACTCTCAACTAATTTCTGATCAAATTCGTTATGTAATGACTAAGATAGGTGTCTGATGCCGTTCAATTTTTTATCAAGAAATGTTTTGTATCTCTTTCACCTTCGTAAATTCATTGTATATATTGTTGGAAGTCTCTGATATGAGTTTTCTTTACATTCCATGATGATTACTTGGAGACCGAAACTGTTGTATTATTTCCCTCTCTTTAACTTATTTTGAGCTTTTTGGGAAGTGGTGCCACTTGAATCGGTCCGTGTATGTAACAGAGAAGCTATTGCTCTAGTTATTTTGACAGGCGTGAAATAGTTCACGAACAAAATCGGACACCTCAAAAGAAGCGCTGAATGGACCCTTATACCGAGGTTCCTCCTCACGCTTCACAGAGGTAAGAAAACAGACTATAGAGCTGAAATTGATCATTCACAGGAAAAAGTGACCATTATTTATTTCCGTAAGCCGTACTTGAAAAGCGCATTTACGGTCCTGCTTGCTTACTGTCATTCGTTTACTGCTTCTTTGAAATAGAATTAAAATTCTCTGCCTAACTTTTGTGATACTTTGCAGTCTGTCAAGGAAGATTTCACGCTGTGTACGCTTCAATGAACATTCCAATGATGCCGAGACATGAGTTGGTGTGTAAAATAAGCCTGTGCCTCGTATCTTTCTATGTATGTTGAGTTTGAAATTTTAAGTCCCCGAAATAATTTATTTTGAATTTTAAATGGTGTTACATTTTTAAATAAATGTTTGATTGCTTGTGTTAATTCGGTCGGTGAAGTGTGTTGATGAAAAAAGAGAACAAAATGACATTGGTTTGGGTATCGCTACATACACTATAGTATTCATGTAGATTGCTGCAAAAATATAACGGTTTACTTTAAGTATAAATTCTTCACTTCTGTACCCATATGAGAAATATTTATTTAATATGGCATCATAGGTACGTATACAGCTGGTAGATAAATTAACACATTTATCTTCTCAAGAGCTCTCTTTGTCGCGGCTGATTAACTGAAATCGACGAAAATTCTTTCGGCCATCTTTGTAGTCCGGGCGGAATGTATTCAATAGAGGGTCATTTGCATGACTCGCAGATTTTTCGGTGATTCGAAGACAAGCGAGACCAGCAAGAAGACATGACAGGAGCAGGATCAGCGGACTTGTCCCTGTCTACACAATTCTACCAAGCATCGTTGCCACGCTTACTCTACCTTTGCTTCATTTTCAGAACTAGAGCTGCGTCGTCTTGAACATTCGTCTACACATGCACATTCTTAAAACTAGGACTGCTCCGTCTTGAACATTCGTCTATCTACACACATTCTTAAAACTGGGTCTGTTTCATCTTAAACATTCATCTACCTCTGCGAACATTTGTTGAAACTGGGAAGTATCCGCTGCAAGCCTAGCCTGTCTCTTTAAATTCGTAAAAACTAGGCAGTGTCGTCCACACTCGTCTATTGCGATACAGTTGTGAGAATATGGAACTACTATCTTGAATATTTTTTCTACCTCTGTACATTCTTGAATAGACGCTGCATTATCACAATTCACTTTCTTTCTCTATGATTTCATGAAAATTATAATATAAAAATATTGAAATGCATCTGAAAATGATGAAGAATTATTAGTAAAGACTGAAACCTTGGCGAGTTCTAGTTGTTACGCATCTTTTTTCTTATCTACAGACGCTTAAGCATACAAATATGAATCGACTGTGATCATTTCCGTAAACGAAATCATAACATTCAATACAATATTATTCGAAAACAACTTGCCAACGTTTGGTTTCAAAGCGGAAGTAGATTTTTTTCTCCGAACGCATGACTTGCATTCGTTTATGACATCTTGGGTTTGTCGTCAACATTATTTCAGCCATGTGTATTATTCAATAAAAAAATTACCGCTCGTTCTAACAAATTCTTTTCCATGCAGTAGCAATTCAGCGCTATTGGCCAAATCATTTATGTGTGAGAATTCTTCCATTTGAAAATGACACGCATTTTACGTTCGTAGAAATTTCAGACAATGTAAATGATATTCGATCAGCACCAGACATTCATCATAATCTTATGATGGGGTCCTGTTTCCGACTGAGAAATTTGTTCCTTCTATTTGTGTACTTGAAAATGCGACTGATTTATTCCCGACTGCATGAAGCGTGATCTTCATTTTCTAATCGCTTCAGTTTTTTGGCTTGTACAGGGTGGCCCATAAGTAAGGTACCTTTTTAAAGCTATTATAGCTATAAAACTACAAATGGTAAAGAGATTTGGTTAATTCAAAATGAATGAGGAGATTTTAAAATTTTCTACCAGCGTATGAAGTCTACCGACAATCCCAACGTATTGCCTAAAAAAATCATAAAATCCATCCCCCAAAATGAATCGCTACGCAATGGAATAACGAGCAAAAATAGTGGAACTTTACTTCCGATGTAATTGTGCGGTTACTGCAGTTCAGAGGAATTACAGGAATATTGATGGTATTGAAAGAAGTCTTTCAAAGAAGTGCATAAAAAACTGGTATTGAAATTTAGAGAAACTGGGACAACAGCAGACAGACAACGTTGTGGCAGGCCACGGGCCATGCAAACTGGTGCTTCAATTCAGCTTGTTGCAACGAGTGTTGCTGATCGGCCCAAAACATCAACTAGGAGACGTTCAATTTAACTGAGAATGTCACGTACCTCACTGCAACGTATTTTGGTAAAAGATCTAAAGTATCATCCATATACAATTCAATTAACTCGAGAACTCCATCCTACGAACTACCAAAAGCGATTAGATTTTGCGAATAGATTTCTGCAGCTTGCAGAAAATGAAAACTTTGTAAAGAATTCAATAATGACTGATGAGGCACATTTTCACCTCAATGGTTTTGTTAATATATGAAATTGCAGATTCTGGGCTTCAAAAAATCCAAAAGAAATTCATGAACGTCCACTTCACTCAGCTAAAGTAACAGCATGGTGTGGCATCACGTCTTCGAGGATCATTGGACCATATTTCTTGGAAAATGCTAATGGTGATGCAATTTGTGTTAATGGAAACCTGTATAAAAAGATGATTCAAGAATATTTGATACCTGAAATTAGAGATAATAACACAGAGATTACCTATTTTCAACAAGATGGAACTACAGCGCACACAGCGAAAGAAACAATGCAAATGTTGAAAGCAATTTCTCCAAACAGAATAATTTCTTGTTTTGGTGATATACCGTGGCCGCCTGGATCTCCAGATCTAAGTGCTCCTGATTTCTTTCTCAGGGGATACTTAAAGGAAAATGTTTACATTGAAATGCCTGATATTTTACAGCAATTGAAACTAAACATCATTCAAGAGATCAGCACTATTTCACCAGAGACATTAAGGAAAGTAATGAACACCACCGTTGAAATAGCACGCCATTGTTTGACTAATAATGATCATTTCAAAGATATTGTCTTCCATAGTTGAACTTATTTTGTTTCATTTAGGATTTTATATCAAACTTTGAAATTTCTTCTTTCATTCTGAATTAACCAAATTTCTTAACTGTTTTTAGTTTTATAGCTATAATAATTTGAAAAAGGTACCTTACGTATGGGCCATCCTGTACATAATCGCATGTACTGTTTTAAACTTTCTTGCATTGCAATGTTTTTGTCTTCTACAATTTGTAAAATTTCATATAGCTCAATCATTTGATCGATAGATTTTTCCCCTGTACGGAATTTTGTATTTGTATGCTACATTCATTATTTTTACTGATTCCTTAAAGGCACTTATTTGAATAGAATTTGCTTTACTCTGTTACTTCAATATTTCTAAGCTTAAACTTTTACAATACACTTGTGTTGATATTTACTGATATTATTAATATCACCAATAGTTAACGTCGTCCTCGTAATTTTCTTCAATGATTGCATCTTTTAATGTGATATGCTAAAGTTAGTGGTTTACAACCATTTCAAACAATGAAAAAATTACGTTTACAACTTCGATAATAACTGAGGCATGTGTACATCCATTCCATTCATTTTAACTTTAATCCGCTCATTATATCTCTGGAGATTCGATCAATGGATTGGCTTTTTATTGTCAGCATTTTTTTTCTATCGTGTCAATGTATCTTCCCTGGAATGACAGTCACACTTTCTGTTCCGCTCTTTTGATCAATTTATTTCGAAAACTTTGGGGATTGAATTCATTCATCCTATTTTCGGTTTTTTTAAACATACTAGATCACTAGTGGAGAAAGAATTCTATCGAAAGAGCATTTTATATGCATTTTTGAAATCAGAATTTACCCAAAAAGCTTAATTTCTGTAAAATTGAGGTTTCTATTTAACTATCATTTCATGAGTACATATAGTTAGATCATTCGTCTGTGCATTTAGATCACAAACTTGTGTTTTATCAACATCGTCTCGCCGACTTCTATCGCGCATGGAAAAGTCCCATTTGGACTCAATCCCTCAATAATGTATGTATATGATACGTACCTAATTTTTATTGACGAATTTCCTACTGATACATAATCGAATTCAAGTCTAATGCAAGAGTTAAATGATTTGAACCTCTCAATGGGTTGCTTTGGTCGGAAAGAAATTCAATATACCTTCGCTGCTCATCATTAAGCCATCCATGTCTGAACCTCTCATGTTTAGCCATTCAGTTCCTTTTGGGCTTTTTTGATCTCTATCAGTTCTTTAAAACTTTCAGGGTTTATTCGCCCATGTGACGCGAGGTCATTAGCCCAAATTTGCTCCACGTATCATCATTGAGCGCCAAAAGCCCTAAAAGAACTGATGTTATTAGAGGGAGCTGCATACAGCCCTGGCTGGCCGCTCTCCAGCGTACTCTGCTGCCTGCTCCGTATTCCGGACCAAGAGAAGACTGACTAATTACATGGCAAGTAACAAGATGACGCTTAATGTGAGCCTCATCGATCCTGAAAGATAGAGTGCTTAATCTTGAACTTGATGCTCTGCATCTCGCTCGCTGTCTTCAATGACGAACTTCAGTCTTGACTGCGATTGTGATTCGGTGCAGTCAGCGCCTTGTGATCCATGACGTCGTCATCAAGCTGTAGCCATGTTTAATGATTCGCCTTTGAAATTACTTCCCCTGTGGGCTTAAGATGATTGCATTAAATTTGCTTGAGCAGTAGAAACAGAGTGTTTGCATTTATTTTTGTTTGACATGACTTGATATAACTCATTTTCAAGCAAACGGTTGTTAGTTGAAATCTAATCGGATAGGAATGTTTAATAGCTCTGGATCAAGCTCATAAATAGATTCAGAAATTGTCTCATGAACTACACACGAGACTGCAGACAAACACTCAAATTATTACTCTATACACTGGAAAGGAGAACGAACGTTCAGTTGGCAACGCTGTTTTCCAGCTCCCTTGAATGATCACCCAGCTCTAGCTGATGACTTCGGCCAGACAGCGTCAATGACTCTCGGCCTGTGAGACGGTAACTGTAATGGCGCCTAAAACCCCCGAGCCTCGCCATCGCTCAATCGATGCGTAATTATTATCTGGAGATTACTCGCGGAGAGATCCATTAAAGTCTCATTACACACTCAAGGATCTCTCTGTCGTAGATGCACCTCCTGCTTTCGCTGGAGGGGGTCCGTATATAAGACGGTGTTTTTTCGACCCGATTCTTATTCTGAACTCTATTGCAGGCTGTTTTCCTATTCAGAAGCATTTGGTGTCCTCGGTACAGATTTCATGGCTGAGTCAGCCGTATCGCGTGAAGTATTACATAGATGCACAAGGCGTTTGCATTTTTCTTGTCTATGGTTGCTTCGTATATTGTTTGCTGAACTTGTAAACATTCCTACTTCATATTTCATGCGTTTCGGTTTTAAGTCACCTGAATATCATCATTACATTAAATTTTTGAAAAATTTGTTTTCATTTGATGTATTTCTATTCAGTTCTATGACGTTCATCTGATACATACGCTTTCCTTTTATGTTTTTTAAACCGTCAAGCGAACTCGCCATTAGCAATGCCTGTTTCGCATTTTCCCTGCGCTTGATAATTTTAAAATGAGTGCCGAGCCAGAAAGCAAATCACTAGTCTCTTTTACCAGGTTAAACATAGGAATGCATCGTGTCATGCTGAAGCAGTCACAGTTTTTTAACGGAGGCTGGTGCCTTGCGTGATCGTTCTGACGTTGATTGAGCGTCCCTCTCTAGCCATGTGCTCCTGCATGTAAACATTGGGTGTTGCCTACAGATGTATTTTGCTTCTTTGTGTCGAATTTTCAAAGGACACAATGTGTTTCCATGCTCTATACTTATTGTGTTCGCTTTCTCATTTCCCCTTTTACGGAGATGTATTCGTTTTTATGAATCACTTCTTACAAAAGCAAATTACAGCGTTACAGGAGCGAGAATTCAGCGTTACAGGAGTGAGAATTCAGCGTTGCAGGAGCGAGAATTCAGCGTTGCAGGAGCGAGATTTCAGCGTTACCCCGTATGGTTCAGTCACGTTTCGAGTGACAGTGAGTCCATGATGTAAAACAGATTATACCCTGAAATATGTTAAGCCATGAATGGTGCGAAGTTTTCTGTGATTCACGTCAAAGAAAAACACGTTAACTGTAAGTAAAATGTGTCTTTGGCCAGGAAACTCCTCCTTATTTATAATTATAATTATACGTTACGAATAAAGTTTCATCGCCTTCAGGCATCCATTGACAGAATGGTTTTCCCGCTTTTAAAATCTTTCATGATTTCAGTGATATTCTATCTTATTTTATAGCTACTCAAGAGGCTGTCATCAAACTTTCAACGAACAACACAGTCTATTTTATTAAAAATATTGTATTTTCTCTATGCTATGAATGACAGTTAGGCACTGTACATGTTTAGTTCAGATATTATGCAGTTTTCAGGCTAGTCTATCGCTACTAGTGGTGTTCGAGGGCTTAAGTTTCCTAAATAGTAAGTAAACAACCTCTATTGAGGTGCGCTGAAGGGGATTGTCCTGCATCGTGTCTCGAGGAACTTTATTTTCTTTCGTCTTTCTTTTCTGGAGGGAAGCTGTCTTTCCATGCAGCCCACCTCATGCGCAATTGAAGGGTGGAAAGCACTAGTGGACTACTTGCATTTTTTCCCATGGTAAATATAATATATTTTCCACGGAAAAAAATGCAAGTAGTCCACTCCCGTGCTGTCGCTAACACAGCGCAGACAGAGGCAATTACGATCCAGTAGTTTACTATATGAAGGGTGGACTGCACTTGTGGACAACTTGCATTTTCTTCTGTGGGAAAAAATGCAAGTAGTCCACTAGTGCTTTCCACCCTTCAATTGTCGGCTGTACTTCATCTTTACACAGGGTGTCCCAACAAGCAACCGAACATGTAGTTCGTGTGCTATTATCTTCTTAATCAATTGTCCCAATAAAATGTTTTCTTTTCGTGGCGATGCAGAAGATTGTGTCCTGTTAAAAATCAAAAGAACGTTTCCATTAACGTAACACTCAAGTTATAGTACCGAAAATGTGTGAGTGTATCTAAAACACTTGGATACGTGATAATTTCAAATGATATTGGAATTTATTTAAATTATTTTGTATCATGATCTCTAACCAAATTAAGTCGTTAACAATTTTTGGCTAATATTTTATTGCAATTGTTCTACGATCGGTTCTGTTTTTTTACGAGGCATCCGGTTCTTCATTTTAAAATTTATAGTTCGTTAAAAGGGTCGATGCCATTTTCAACATTCCTCGAGAGGATACGGAGTTTAAATTCTTATGTTTGTATAATATTCTGATGTAGAGTTGGTTGGTTTCATTGCAGATGCTCCAGTAACTCTTGATGGTCTTTAATAATTCAGGCACAGATTTTTTACATCAAAATATACATTTGAGAAACCCGGCCCGTTTATATGGGTAAAAAAATAAACAATGCCACTATAATACATATGTATTTGAATAATTCGCCTGTAGAATAATTGACAAATAGCTTTAACTTTTTATTTCGTTTTTTTATAGCAAAGGGAAATAATGTAGTGCCCAGAAAACAACGAATTCAACAATTAAAAAATTAAATCATAAGAACCTCCCTAATGTACATTTGATGACACAGACCAGGCTTGGTGGTCTAGTAATCAAGTGGACATGCACACATATTGACACTGATCAGGCTTGGTGGTCTAGTAATCAAGTGGACATGCACACATGTTGACACTGACCAGGCTTGGTGGTCTAGTAATGGAGTGGACATGCACACATGTTGACACTGACCAGGCTTGGTGGTCTAGTAATCGAGTGGACATGCACACATGTTGACACTGACCAGGCTCGTTCAGAAGTCAGAGTCTGTATCGTTTTACGAGGAATTTTGCCACAGTCTTAAGACGGGTTTGAGTCTTGTGCTTTTACTCGATTATCGACTGAACTTCTGGATGCA
The DNA here is from genome assembly GCA_006783055.1 of Trinorchestia longiramus. NCBI lineage: Eukaryota > Metazoa > Arthropoda > Malacostraca > Amphipoda > Talitridae > Trinorchestia > Trinorchestia longiramus. The sequence goes on from VCRD01000029.1 coordinate 575,802, forward strand.
AGAGTGGTAAAAAAACCTCATTTAATCTAAAAAAGTATACTTTTCTCATGTAACGGCTTCTTCCATGATGCAGATAAAAATTCCTGAGTATAGTATTTTCTTGGACCCTACAAAATATGCTTCTTACCTGGTGTATCATGCGCTTTTCGGTGAACTTTCAGGCTAATAACGGTAAAAAAATCAGGTATGCCAGTGAACAAACATTTGTTCGGAACGACATTGTTATATAGGACAACTTCTTCAGGGACAATTTCTTCACTGAACAATATATTTTCTATTTATCATTCATCGCAGGCATTGTTTATTGATTTAAAACTAACTTACATGTTGTGACCTTGAAATTTTATTTTACTGAATAAAAAATTTAGTTTCAAAAGCTTGAGCTTTCATTGGCTTCAATTAATAAAATTTGCAGGACGCGTGATGAGCACACTTTTACTTTTATTTGAGCCCTGAAAGAGCAGCTGATCTCTTCAGCAGCGGTGGGATTTTAGTAAATCCTCCGCTAAAATAGCTCCTTTTGGCTTGGGATTTTATCTCCAGAAAACTTTTGGCGGTCATAATTATCATTTACGGGGTGCTCGGCTTTTTAGAGCCTCTCACAGGCCGCTTAATAGCGGCGATACCTCCTTTTGTTTCCTGCGTACTTTTTATGTAGACTTAAATACGTTACTTGCCCGAAGACGCCTTTAAATTGCGATAGTTGCTTCACTGAAATGGGCGTATTCAAATGCATCTTTATGTATCGCTGGAATTTCAAAATTGTTTAATCCAGATTCCGTGTCGTTCTCTAACCTTGAGTTATTCATACCATGCGATGTTAATGTTATAAATTTACACATTTTATAGCATTTTTGATAAATTTTCTACAAAAATTGACAATAATAGCATAATTATATAAGTTATGTTGTAACGGCTGTTTCCATTTTTGGTAGCAATTTACCAAATGAAACATTTTTTTGTGTGACAAATTTTTGGAACGATGATTTTGCTATTTTGATTCGAAATTCAAATTGGTTATTTTATGAGAGATTAGTCCTTTATTTGCAAGTAACTAACTTTATTTTTGTCTTTCCAGAAACCTTATTGGGAGTCGTACACTGAAGGTAGAAGACGAAGAACTACAATGGAATCCTCGTCCGACTCCACACGAACTCTTTCACACAATCTCCGGACTGCTCATCGTAGACTAGCATTCTCAACTTCAGGAGCCTGTCTCTCATATCAAGAAAAGTTCCTTCGAAGTTGCTTCAGAAAGTCTTGTACTTTTATCCAAGTATCACTGGCTTTCTGCCTTACGTTCTTGTTTTTATGCGAAGCTTCCGGATCCAAATTAGGGAGAGGAAGTGACGTCATCTTAAGACAGCGATTCGCAAACCAGCCATCGCCACAGACTGCCGTCATCGGATCAACCGTAGTGTTACCGTGCCGAGTCATCGACATGGTTGGTGAGCTCCAATGGACGAGGGACGACTTTGGTCTCGGCAATGAGAGGGAACTGACTGCCTTCAAAAGGTACAAGATGATTGGATCACACGAGGAAGGTACGTACTGCTGCAAATTGTATTCCGTTTCTCCTTGAGAAATTTTGTGATGAGTGTTAGTGTGTTGAAGGCTGACTTTTTTGATAGTCGTTTCTACATAATTTGTAATATGATTGATCAGTCGTTTTAATATTTTACATGAGCTATAGTGTACTGTCATGGGTAAAAATTGGATGGCTAAATTTTTAATGCCATTTCAAGGTGCAGCTTCTCAGAGCCACATGTCTAAATGATCAGTTCAAAAATCTCATTGACGACTTTGTCATTCAGTGATTACGATTTATAAATAAATACTTGTACTTGTCTACTGTACTGCAATCTCAGTACTGTTTCACGTAGAGTAGCATTTGATGAGTCCCATATACTTTCTAGAAAGAACCTTTCCCTTCTTGGACATTGGAGCTTATGCTGGGTTGAGAATCTTGCGCGTTGGCTATGTCGTGTACGGTCGATCGTTTTAATGTGCAACAATCAGTGAATGTTTCATTCACTCCACAACGTTGTTGCATTTGCTCAATGCTGTCACAAGTATTTGTTTAATTCAAAACGTTTTATTTTAGTTTGCGATCTGTGTTTTCAATTCTCTGTCTAACGTAACGCGCTCGATCCAATCCCGAAGGCAAACAATCAAAAGGGCCCTCATGAGAACACTCTGGCAGCATTTCACGCTTTGCAAGTCCCGTCTTTTCTTTTTGAGGCATTTTGCTGACGCTCGTCTAGGATCTCTCTCGCGTGCCATGAGGCAGTCTCTAGTCATGGCCATATGCAATGACCCAGCGTTTCAGTTTCAATCGAGCGACCATAACCCTTGGCGTTGCTGTCTATATCTCCCCAGGTGACTACAGTCTGCGCATCAGTCCAGTTACCCTCGAAGATGACGCCGAATTTCAGTGCCAAGTGACCGGTGTTGGAGATGTTAAAGGTGTGAGATCTCAGTCCGCTAAGCTCACCGTCTATGTGCCACCTGAAAGACCTGAGATCATTCAAGGACCTGTGGTGACATCTACAGCAGGCGCTGGTGTGCAGATTGAGTGCGTCTCTAGAGGAGGAAAACCCGCAGCTGAAGTGAGTTCTGCAGTTCTGCTAAATACATTTTTCATTCAACCCTTGCATTATCTTCATACTCGGGTATGCATTTATTCTTAAATGTTTGATCGTGAGGTGATTGCTGCATTATTTCCAGAATTGTGGCGAACTCGAGCTTGAATTTGTGTTTTAAGGGCTCGATTGAATTGGATTTTCGTTCCATCTGAGTGTAAAATATGATTTTGAAATAAGCTCATCAATAATATTGTTTTCTCAGTTCCTATTTCCGACTCTGTACAACGGGTATTTGTGTGCGGTGAGTGAAGCTCGAAAGTACAAAGAAAAGAAAAGAGTACATATCATTGAAATGATGAGTACCTGTTAGTTTTCCATGTTTTGCAATGCGCTTTGGCTGATTCATTAATACTGTGTCGTGTTTTTGTATTTTATAATTCAATAGTAGATCCTTCGGAACAATGAATTATCGTTTTAACGACATGATTGGTTGAAATTACATCGATGGGTGTAATTATCGTGCACCGTAAAAACGAAGAAAATTGAAGCTCAGGCATCAGTTTATCCGTTTACGTCGTTTCTACGTGGATAACACGAAAACGAGGCCATGCTTAAATGCCTACACATTAATTCTGATCCTTGTACCTAAAAAGTTTACGAAACTTGACATGATTAACTCTAGAGACTCTTAGCTAAAATAATTCTTCGACATAGATCGAACGAACGCTTCTACATAACTGATAGCATAAGCAAATATCTGATCTACGATACATCTAGTGTTGCATATTGCTATTCCAATTTAATACGTGTTCTTCGATATGTTTTTGGTCTGGAAGTGAAACAATTTTTTAACCCTGCAGATTCAGTGGCTGGACGGCGCTGGACGCGAGTTCAGGGAAGGAGTTCAGTACACTACAGATTTGCTGGAGGATAACCATCGCCAAGACGCGAAGAGTACACTCAGTTTTGTGGCTACGAAGGAACATCACAACGCAATCTTGACGTGCACCGCCAGCAACCCGGCCATAAATCAGCCTCTTAGCACTCAGGTTAGTGCCTTGGCATCAGCGATGAAAAGTTCTTCGTAAAATTCAAGCAATCTTAGTTCGCTCGGCCAGAAACACTGCTATAAATTTAAAGCTTTATAATGTTTGTACCGAATTTGTGAACGATTTTGTGTAAAAAAAACTCGTCTAGCTATTTTTTATAGAAGTAATTGGATGTGCAGCCCTTGTTAACTTGATAATTTTGTCTTCAAAGCTTGCACCACGAGTTTGTCGTGAAATTAGCGTAAACACACCGCCAAATAATCAGATTTGCGAGTCAATAGTTCGACAAGAATCAGTAGTTTGGCTCGTCTCCCTAACAACTGAAATCATGAACGACCAATCCAATTAATGAAGTAACTGCATCCGAGGACTGAGTGCTAATTGACGGATAATTCACTTAATTCCCTTAAGGAAGACATTTCAACAGTTTTCCCTCGTTCAATGAAGAGAAAACTTACCATCGGCTGCAATGTCGCTTTCGTATTTTCCATGTGTTCAATTTTTCTTCATCCCCTACACTGTGAAACAATAGATATTGCTGTTTAGAAAGAAGCTTTTTGATCTGAATTTATGATAATATAAAGTGCTTGAAGCCATGTTGTTGTAATATTACGTTCGAGATTTTCTGATAGAATCTGAAAATGAGATAGAAGTAACGGGAAAAATTCAATAATACGTAAAAATGTGCTGCAATAATAATGTTAATCTGTAATACGTGTGCTTACCTCTGTATCCTTGATCAGACAACATTATGGTTTCCCATTTCACAATGTTTAAAAGTCAAATCTTTACAAGGCTGTGGATTACCATTGTAGATTATTTCAATAGACGCATAAAAATTAACTTGAATGATGTAATTTTTTGACTTTGTCATTTATTATTTTTCGCACTCAATAATCTTTTTTGACTCTTAAATAAAATGTTTCATCTCAATAGTATCCTTCTTTTAGGTGAATAGTTAGATCAACTTGGTCTTTCAAGTTCTTTCTGTCTTTGTTGTCTCATTAAGGCCGTCTGCATCATTGCTCTCATAGAAATTTAAACACAATCATTTGCGCAACTCTCATGTAGTCAGTCTCTACATCACCTTTGTTTGAGCGCACTCTGGTGCGCATGTGCTAGTTAGTAAAGGGCTCGAATTGAAGCGTGGCTGCGACTCAGGAGCCTCAGTTAAACAGCTGGTCGATAGCCTTTGTCAACATCGTTAAGAAGAGAACAGGCGAAAAGAGTCACCTAATTATTGTGCTTAATTATGAGCTAAAAATATCGAGTGCCCTGGCAGGCCGTACTCATGATGATGGTGATGTCATTAAGACAGGGAGCTTTCCCTTCTAATCATATTATTAGGTCAGCCAAGTTCATTTTGTATACTTCTCGTTGTTTTTCGTTGTTGGATTATTCGAGTGTTTAGGAACGCACCGAAACGGTATAATGTTGTGTTTTAGGAAGGTTTATTTTTTTACTTGTCCTGCTGCATTGATGATTTTAATGATGTGACATTGCTCATGTTCATTCGTACATATTGAAGAACATCTATTATTTCAACTGTAAAATTGTAAAACCGGTTAATCATTTCGAATTAACTTTGATAACAAAATAACCTAAATTATTGTCAAAAATTAAGGGTCTTACGATTCGTGTCTTTGCTTGTAAATAGAAATAATTCCAGTCAGTCCTGTTTGCCAATTGAATTAAACGCCGTCGTTAGCTTAGTTTTTCAGAACAAAACTGGGAGAAATATTTTATTTATGTAACGAGGCATACCATCCCATCACAAACATTTCAACGTACAGTTTAGCAACGAATAAGTTGCTACTATTTTGAAGTAAAAGTATTTTTTCAGTAAGATTTCTTCCTAGTTTATTACTTCAATAGTGCATCAAGTTTTGTTTGTAGTTTTTTGATGTCGTTTGTTTTAATTTTTAGGGAAATTAATAAAAACAAGAACGATTCATATAAAGTGGACGCTATCACATTCAAGTATGGGGAAACCTGAGTTTTTAACTTATATTTTTTCGGGTACAACTTTTATTATTAATAGAACAATAACATTATTTGTACTAAGATCACATAGAATAAACAAAAAAAATAATTTTCCTAATTCAGCATATATTTGCATTAACTGCTGCAAGCAGTACGTCTCTTACCGTATGAATGTCGCAAGTGCTTGCACCAGCGATTCTATGTTCTATATTTCAAGTAAAACAACCAAGATTTCTCGGTAACTCTTGTAATGTTTGAGCCTTGATGTGCCTAGGAGCTTGCAGATCATAATAACACTTCTAACAAAGTTCCTGTGGGCAGACTTTCATCGACCAGTATGAATTAGTGAACTCGGTCGATGCTTCAATGCTGAGACACAGTTCGCTTTTCTGCATTCACCTCGCCATAATTGATATCCTTGAACTCACGTTCTTATTCGAGAGTGTTTCGTGTACTTATTTTAATTAATTTGCTTGGTGGCATGTTCTATTAAAAATTTACAGGGCTAATATCTCTGTGTCGAACTTTGCATATTGTATCAATTCATAATACAGTCCTTCAAGTTTTTGGTTTCTTTGAAAGTTGTCATTTTACTTCGTTATTGTACCTAGCTTCAGCTGTGCAATTATTATTAAGGTGTTTTTATTCCTCTTCTTACTGATCCCTAAACGTTTCCGTTGTATTTCATAATGTTTATATTATGCAGCTTCAAAACTCGCCATTCAAAAAATATATTTTCCTCTGAAGATTATGTACGTGCAGTGGATTTATGTTTAATATATTTTATGTTAATTTTTCAACATGGCTTTTAGGTTTTAGTACTCCATTCATTTGAAAACCTGAACATAATTGTGCTTGGGAAAACATCAGCACGGTCTCCTTAAGAAATGGTGTAACTATTGAATTTCAGTTATATACTCTGACAATATTTACGTTAAATTGTTTTCTGTTTGGAAGCTAGACTAAAAAATTCCCGAACCAATGAGGCACTATTCTAAGTTGAACTTAATTTTGATAATTGGTTTCTTGTTTGTTTTACTGTAGGAGGAAATAGATACTTAAATCTTTGGAGTAAAGTCCGTAGACTACTGATAAACATTTTCTTGATAAGCTCAGCAAGACAAAAAAAAAATGTTTCATACGACACTCGATGGGAAGTTATTTGCAACAAAACCGTCGATTATTTTACCTCAGACGAGATGTGAAATATTTTCATGTTAATAATTGCAATGAAAATTAATTTTTAAAGCTTGAGAGCTGTCAACTTTTGCACGCCTTTGCAATTGGTGAATTTGTGTGTGTAATTCAGTTTCATTTCTAAATTTCACTTATATTTTTCATCTCATCCTGAAATAAGTTTTCTGTATCAAATGTTTAAAGTTTTTAAAATGTTTGAAAACATTAGTGAATCTTGGCTGTTGGAATAGATATTTCATCGTGACACCAAAGTTACTCTCGCATCAAATCTAGCTAAACTCTTAGTTGTTTATCAAGTTATTTGTTTTTCCAGGTACAGCTGGAAAATTTTCACCGTTCTGTGAGCTGTAATTTCCGTATAGCTCTTTACAGTCACAACTATTGTGTATCATTTTTTCCTCATGTGTTTTTTTACATGTTCATGGACCACGTTCGAAAAGCCGCTAATGCGTTGTATTAGCGGGATGTTAAGGGATAAGATATATGTTGTGCAAATGTAAAATCTACCTGATTAGTTTTTTATCCCATAGTCTCTATTGTCCGGAAAATATTTTATATCAATGTATTGTGTGTGTGTGCGTGTTTATGCACGATCCCATTTTGCTTCAAAACTCGCTTCCGCGTTCAGTTTTTGTATTGGGTTTGGCAACGCTTGGAATTTTATCTAAAGAAAGTTTGGTGATCACATCACCACTTCAGGTGCGACTGGAAGTTTCGTATCCTCCTGAAGTGACCATCACGCACTCCAGCTTTGGCTACAAAGAGGGCGACACCGCAACCCTCAACTGCCAGGCCTCTGCTAACCCTGCCGTCCTCACTTTCAGGTTAGTAACTTTTGAACTGATACAAGGGATGAACTTTCGTTATATTTAAGCAAAATTATGCGAACGCAATTGAGTTTAAAATGACTTGTTCATTCTGAATTTTCAAAAATGTCTTTTTTGAGCTCACAACTTTTGCGAAGGAATTGGGCGAAAATGTGAGTTTCATCGAATAATTTTTCTTTACCCTTATTTTCCTTAGGATGTACAGAACTTTTAGGTTAAAAGATTATAGGAGATCACCGAGGCCAAACCTACCGACAAGGAAACTCTAAGAGCAAAGTAAGAGTATGTACTCATTCTGTGCCATCATTTTTTACCTTTCAATATAGAACGGGAAAACTGAGCTCTAAAGTTCAGGAACACTGAAATTCTGTGATATTTGAAAATTAAATGAATTGGAATGCGATGCAAAAGAAGTCGCTGCAACAACTGCAGTGAAAAAATAATTCAACAACTGATGGCACACTGATGCAACTGCAGCAGCTAAAGATAATATGGAGAAACAACTGGTCACACGTTGAAGCAGCACTTTAGGATAGCACCTTGAAAAAACTATATGCTGCTTGTTGGAGATTTATTACAAGGTGCCATACCTTAACAACGACCAAAAGTAACATGCTTCCGATACATCTGAAAGGGACGTGTATGAGAGACGCAAAAATGTTGCATGTTAGGGTTTCGACCGTAGCAATACTTGAATCAAAGCTTTCGCGATGAAGAAATGTTCATAAGTCAGTGTGATGGGTCAAGAGGACTGTTGGAAGATGCAAGGTATACTCGTACATGCAGTAGATTAACTTTATAATTAAAGAGGGCACGAAATTTGAACGATAAAACAGCGATGTTTTACTGATCCACTATGCAGCATCAGACGTACACGTAACCAAAATCTGAACGGGGAGTTTCAGTATGAACAAAAAACTGGATAATATTGCACTCTGCAGATTGCTAAATGTTACCAACATGTTAAAACAAAACTTAGTTCGCTAAAAAAATTCTAACAATAAGCCTTTGAGTATTCCAAACTAGTGCAAAGTGAGTCAATGTTATTTATTCATCAATACGATCCAGTCCTATTCTCATTTGTCTATTCAATTGCAGGTTGTGCATTATTCTGCGAAGCAGTGCGGTGCATTATCACTTGTCTAGACATGAACTTTTTTCGGTCTCGCTGTGGAATCAATGTTCTCTTGGGTGTAGGGCGTTCACGACGTAGTGATGCAAACTAAACTTTTAATGGGCGTTCATCATTCTCGAAAACTCGTTAATTTCTAAGGACCGCCTGAGAATTATAGTTTGCTAATATTAATTCCCGACGCAGTCTACTGCCTGCAGTGAAGTGTTCATTTTTTTCAGTACCATCATGGCTGTCATTTCTCCGAGTTCGGGTCGTTGGTCTTTGTCGTTAACCTATTTTTCTTAGTGCCCTTTGAAGAAATGAACTTGCGCTGATGGCCGCCTGGAGCAATCGATATCTAAGCCTTAGAACCCGTAGGCTGTCCACGCTTCTTTCTTTGCTGTTTATTCCTTCTTGCAGCTACTGGATAGACGTGTCTCGGGACATCCAAAGAAATACTGTAGGCAAAATATTCTGCCATGAACTACGCTCGACGCAAGCTATTTTTTATATGCTGCTAGCTTCTTACTTCTCTGCAGGGTCTGAAAGCTTAGTGCACATTGTACATATTAGCTGGATTACTTTTGCAGAGTTAAAAAAAAGTTTTTTGTGCCTTGTAAGCTTAGAATATTGGCGAAAATATTCAGTGGTACTTTCAGAGAATTGGTTTTTCCTTGCGTGGTTTCACACATACATGGTGTTTTAAGTGGAATTCACTCGTTGTTTAAAATAGATTCACGAGTTTTTTATTTTTCAAGGTTCAACTTGCGTAAGAATTTCAGTGATTTCAACTATGGAACTAAAACACTTTTTTAAGAATTGATATTTATTTAGAATTCCTAATGATAATTCCAATATTTTGAACTGAATGTTGACCAGTTTACTTCGTAAAAACGTACCATTTGCTACGCCAAACTTGCATCCAAGATACGGCAACATAACTTCATTTTTTCCTGAGGAAAGTGCTTTGAAAAAGAAGTTTTACTGTTGCACCCTGTATATAATGCATTGTTGCTTTAAGCAAATAAAAACATGTGCAGCTCTCGTCTTTATTTGTTAGTTGTCTTTTTTAAACCTATTCAATTCTGAATTTGCACATCTTACCTGCGATACGCAATTAAAGTAATGTTTCTTTATCAATCTTTTATTGATATTTCTGTTGACGGTTTCGGCTGTTGGGGTAAGAGCTTCCCAATAACGTTAGATCTAAGCCTCCTGTTTTGTACTTGAACAAAATTCCTCTTCAGCGAGCATGGAGGTTTTTTTTTGTAACCATGGTATCGAACATGTCCCTATCGGATTATCAAGTTTTCTTTGTGCGCAGATGGTACCGCAGAGATCAGCTGGTATCGAACGATAACTCGACTCAGTTGGTCATCGAAAACGTGTCTCGAGAAAATAACATAGAGGATATTACGTGTGAAGCGTCCAACGAGGTTGGCTCTTCACGGAAGATCACAAGACTCTCCGTTCATTGTGAGTACTCAATACAGTTTACAACAGCTTTTCGTCTACATTTTTCTGTCTTAATAACCCGTTCAAGTCCTTTGCTCACTATGTCTATATAAATTTAAATATGCATGTACTATGCAATTCCACTTCATTCACAAAATAGTCCCGGAACAGTGATATGTTTCAAGTGTGTCCGTGTAAATTTGCATGTTGTGCATACTTACCTTAACTTGCCACGTAGCTTCATTGACCCTAGTTCATCGAGTTCGTCATCAGTCGGACTATTCGTAGATTTTGTTTAATTTGAATTTCATTGTTTGTAACTCGTTATTGAGGGTGTTAATTGGCCTACTTCAAACTTTTTCTTCCAAATGTGCCCTGTTATTATTGTTACTTTTTAGCAGGTGGTACTGCCTTGTGAGGAAACTGAAGATGTGTGCGTCGTCTAAACTCTATAATATTTTGCTTGTATATTAAAGATGTAATATATGTTGAAATAGAAAACGGATGACTAACAAGTTCTCAATGTTTCGTATCTTATTCATGTTAGAAATGATTCAGACATTTAACCATCGTGGACAAGTGTTAGGTTGTTCATTTACGGAAGATATCGAAAGTTCTAATATTTATTAACAGAGATCCCAGCCTCTTGCCATGGATTTGCCCATAACTCATTTGGGAGAGCATAACTTTCTCTACGAATTTGTATTACAATATTAACTCCATGTTGCATGTGACGCTGTGTTTCTTGCTTGCCAAGAAAGTACGGTACGGTATTGACAAAGGATTCAGTCGATTGCCGGCATCTAAAATTCATCCATTCTCTACATTGTGGATTGCTGTGTGAACAAAAACATGAACGTGCTTGCTAATGAGACACCTTTACCCAGATTGTGATCAACTGCTGTTGGTTTTTAAGCATACGTTGAACTGCTCGACCTCTGCTATTTTTTTGCACAAAGTCAATACTTTCTTAATCAGCCTCAAGAAATAAAATGTCCAGGCCAAATGTTTTTTTTGGCTATCTTCAGTTTTTATTGTGAGATGGAGTGCACGATTCTGATAGGCCTTCGTGGAAGTAAAAACCAAAATGTGTTAGTAAAAAATTACGCCGGGTGCACATGACTTCGTGCTTAACATTAAATCATTTGAAAAAACGAGGGCCACTGGTCGAGAAAGAGTCTCCCTGACTAGTTTTCTGGTCAGTTTATACATTAAAAATTAAATTAAATATCATATCATTGAATGTCTGTTATTTGATTTCTTAAATTCGCTCTTTAACTCTGAACTCGGACAAAACTAGACTTTTTTAAAGAAACTCATTTTTTTTCGTCTCTTTGCTCTGAATGGATGTTCTCTACAAGTCATTTTCCTTGACATTGTTAGAACCGAGTTTCCTTAAGTATCGGGCCTGTTTTTTTCTTTATCTATTCAATTGTTCTCGCGTCAAATTATTAGTCCACGAATGAGTTGTTACTTTGAACTCTGAGTTTTCATACTTTTGCTTGGGTATCGATGATGAAAGTTTTTTCTTGTCATTAACTCACAAAATTTTGAAGCCGGCGAGTAACTTCCAAGATTCATTACATAATGATTTGTAATATCTCTTGCATGAGATTACTTGGTTACGAAAAGTATTTTTTATTAATCCATTTATTCAGTTATAGTGGATTGCTGAAGAAAATATGGCTCTTTTTATTTCGTATCCCTGAAGAAGATGTGAACTTCCAAATTTCGAAAAAACTCTTCAAAATCGTTAGGATACGGTTTTGTACATTCTTTAACTCAATATAGAATGATAATTTACGGCGACATTTATTACAATTCCAATCACGTCTTTATTTATATACATATCAGTATTTAACTCTGGCAATTTGTCTGTTGAGACACCAAAAAAATTAACTAACATTTGTCTGATAGTCGTCTAATTTCATTTATCTTCATTTAGGAATAATGCAAATGACGTTAGACCATTGAATTCGACATGGCTTACCTATCGCAGGAACTCCGTTGCTGACGTCCCGACGAAATTAGGCCAGCGACGCTTTGATCAAAATTACATTGAACTTAGAAAGACTACGTGCATGGACTTCTCAGGATGGCCAATTTAAGACAAGGTTTCATTCTTGATACGCAGCAGAAGTATTTCAATGACTTATTTTTATCTCGAGAGTTCTAGTACGTAATACATAGGATAAGACAGAACTTCAGTATTTTAAAAACTCGTTTTTATGTCAAAAGTTTTAGTACGTAATAAATTTCTTCTGGATTGTCTGTAGGATTGTTTCCCCCTAGAAACAATTTTGTTTTAAATTGTTCATCGTATCAGCTTCCTACAAATCCGGAGAAATGGTTTTTGTTTGAATTTTGTGAACAAAAAACGATCACGTAATGAGTATGTTCTATTTACTAATACATAATGCTAGTGCTAAATTGATGAATTTGTGAGCATTAGATTTAATTTAGTGACTTCAGGGAATCAATTTTTTTTGTTCAGCAATTTCTCGTGCGCCATGAAAATAAAATAAAATAAAAACATTTTATTGTAAAATCATTCGAAATATAGACTTCATCTTGGAATTTTTTTATCGTTATGTAGTTCATTTTCTTCGTATTTTTGAAAGAAGTTAGTGAAAGCGTAACCCTGAAATCAATAGTTTTGTATCCCAAACAGTTTACGCAAACGCTGTAGAGTCTTTCACAAGCAGGTCTTTGGAAACGGCCGTCAAGATTGTGAGTTTGAGGCTCCTGCAAGCTCAGTTAGGCCACTATCGGTAAACTATTGAAAAAATGTCTGCGCCACGGTCGATGGCACCTCTATAAAATATGATAGCCAGCCTTCCTCGCGTCAATACAAGAGGCCGAGCATTTCGACGCTTCCAACGAGCCCAAAGTGTGCGATTATTTACCACTTCAACTGTAGCCATTGTGCTGCTAACGAGGCAACCCGAGGAGTTCCATGTTTGCAAAAGGAACGACCTTCAAGAAAGTGCTTTAGCTAGCTCTCTGACCTTGTTCCGACTGCACTACGTGGCGCCTGCAAATGAGTCGAATTGTGGGGATCAGCCATTGTAAGTTAACGGGAGTTATTAAAGAACATTGCACCGTCGCGAGGTAGATGGCGAACAATTAGGACCTCTAGCCAATTTTTTTAGTTGATAAATTAGCGTCATTATTACTTCATTTTGCAATGGCATTCTACTGCAAAACTATTGTAGTATTATTTCAGCATTCTAATGTTTTCAGTAGATATAAAATGAAGGAAAGCACTTAGAATCCATTTTTATTAACCGTACTGGAATAGTGAAAAACGATATTGTTGTTGTGTCATGGTCGGAAACATCATTACTGCATACTGGTACATAAATTGATAATTATAAATTTATCCTACGGTGCCTAACAACACATGAGGACGAACTAGACAAGTTATGATGGGCTTATTTTTCAACTACAGTGAGCTGAAGGGGTTCACTGCAGTTGAAGATTTATTTTATTCATGCTATTCAGTAGTTCCGTGGATATTATCAATAAATTTCTGAATGATATACGAATTTTTTTCATAATGTTTAATTCGTAAGTCTGGATGCTATTTTCTGATTTATTTGTCTGCTGTATGTCTGGTTTCATTTCAGTACAACAGCTAACGCTCACATCTGGGATTACAACTGGAAATGTTCACATAAAACTAACCCAGTTGCAGGTACCGGTCGCTGATCAGCAATGTGAGCATGACTTGTGAGTTCATTTTGTGGCATCAAGTGGTCATTAATTAGAGATTCATTAGCTCGTGCGATCCGCCGTGAATGCAACTACCAAATTTGGTCGGCATTACGCCTTGCTTTTGAAAGAATAAACAACTTTCACTGAAGAGATGATAGTTCCTGTTTTAATGAACTAGGTGTCGGGTGGTTTTTATTAGTTTCAAAGTTCTATTTTTACAATATCCTAAGCTGCAATCTAAATCGTGGCCGCTAGAACTTTTTATTGTCTCGCTTTTGTTTTGCGATGGCGCACCTTTATTTTATTGACTGGGACAGATTGCGGGTCTTAATTTACAACGTAGTTTTTTGACATCTTAATTGTTTTGTTACACAAGCAGCGCTAATGCCGGAGGAATTAGAGTATTTTATGTGACTGGCTATTACAGTTTGACTTGCGTCAAGTAACGTTCATTTTTGTTCATTATTCATACATAGCGCAAATTTTGCAAGTAAAAGTTGGCTTCATTCTCGAGTATTCACGAGCACTTACTTCTAAGAAAACATTACTTCTATTAATCATTTTTTCAAGTATTTATTTATGTGGTACATCGAAAAAATATTTCAGCAAATCAACAAAGGTGGCTAGCCACACCTAACAATTTTTTTCTCTAATAAAAATGCTCTTTTCCACAGTTCGTCACTCTGAAATGTAAAAGTTTGAAAGTTTGTACACTTTAGAAGTTTCTCATTCTCTGTTTTTTAAATTCTGTTCGACGTATATAGCTATCATTCATAGAGGTATTTTCTATATTCCTACTTATGATTATCCGTATTCATTTCCTACATCGCTCATCATGTTTCATTTCGTACGAGAATTCATCTTAAAAAAACTTTTGATGAGTAAAAATGTTCATGGCACTGTTGGTCATCGTTGATAGCCAATCCTAGATTTAATCTTAGCTTAAATGAAAAGCCTCTAGCAGTTTCTCCCTCTACAAATAATTCAGACCCATTGTTGGACCAGCACAAAGGACTGCATGGAGTTGGTCTCGGTGCACAAAGAAGGCACTTTCCGATACTTGCATGTTATCTTTCACAAATGCAGGCATTGTCACCATACACTGGTGTTTGTGATAAATCGATTAATTGATCAAAGCGAGACTTGTATCATAGAAAAATTATTCCTACTTCTGTAGCATTATCACGCTGCACTTTCTATCTTAAGTTAGAAACCTACTTCATTAACAGTATGACAACGCAGTTGATATACAAATAATCCTGTGTTTTTGTTCTTCCTACGATGCATATTGTTTCTGTCTTATATGTTCGAAACTGTAATTGGATTTCAAAATGTTCAGAAATGTGTTGTTCCAATGTTAAAAAGTAAGTCACTATGAACTCGATCGTTCACACACATTTTATTGGAGACAGGAGAGCGAAAACGTCTTTGGTACACTGGGGGGCGAAAAGGAAAACTCTAATGACTGTTGGTGTGAGAGGATGATCAGATCAGTCTTTGATTATTTAAAAAAAACTTTCGGACCTTCGAAAAGTAAACTATTTCGATACGTCGAAATCAGTACATTATTCGCGGTACAGAATTTTTGCGTACATGCTGTATAGCAGTTCTTTGTTCATTCTTCCAGATACTGTGCGCAAATCGGTGTAATCTACTCGTATTCTGTTTTATTTTTTGTCATGCATTAGATCTGAAAGGCCCCCACAAATATGTCGATAGCAACTACTTAATGTATTGTATTAAAAACAATTGTCCTAAACAGCAGTATCTCACGAGACTTGAGTTTTCTTGATACTTTTCCCTTGAATGTATATAATTTGCGACCTACAGAAATACTCGCTTTAATTCCATTTACAGATCGTGGTTGAAACTTACGCTTTTCATTGTCTGTGCTTGGCCGGGTTTATGATAAAAAAATGGAAACGCTCAAATTTTACAAGGTGTGCGCTGGGCCTTGTATTCAGAGTTGCTTTGAAGGCCTTTGTGTTCTGTCCGTCGCTCTCTGGAATTGTAGCCCTAATTTGATGTGTGGTCTTTTTTGTCTGGCTGCTCCTAAAATTTGAATGTTTTTGTTTTGCACGTCTTCAAGAATTATTATGACTGGCAGAAAATGGCACCCAGGGACGGCTATTGTGCTTCGTCCGACTCAAAAGTCCTACTTGTGTTGACGGAAGGGAAAAATTGCATAGACGTTCGTCGGAGTTTCCTGAAAACCAGCTAGGATTTTATGGCTAAATGCTCGGTTTTCCATCTTAATAGAAAGATGGCAGTCTTTCTTGACTGTGCCTGACTCAATATTCTCCGCGCAAATGTACTGCTATCAAGCTCCCGGACTTTCGAATGGAATTTTTCATTCTAAACCTTGATGCATTCCTTGGCTGCAATTACTAAGAAGCAACTCGCGTTTTCATTAATCCTCGTGCTGTTTCAGGAGCTTCAAAGTTCTTGCGATGTGGTATCGCCCCGTTCCCTCGGTCACAAATAGTATTTTTCACAGGGGTCTAAGTACTTCAGACAGGGTTCCCACTTGTTTCGTAAAAGTTAGCACTATAAACCTTAGCGTATCAGGATGATGTCATCACATTGCGTAGGGACTCACGCGTGTGAGTACTGGTGTTACTAAACTAGGCGTAAGCGTTTTTTTTTATCTGAGGTTCATACGAACAATCACTTGGCTATCACGAGAGCAGCATTATTTCGATTCATGTGGTTACTGGGATGCGCATTCAAATTACATTATTCAGCCCTAAATTCTTGCTCAGTTTGCAGTTGTCAGCAGCGTTAGCGTTTGGGAGAATTTGCAACTTGTTTGTGCATAACGTTAATATTCATTGGTGGGAAAATGAATTGAATTTTGAAAGCGAAAAGATTTCTACTGTTTGTACTCTATATGTTCATTAGTATGGCCGACTATAGGCTGAGGCTTAGGATATAAAATACTTATTTGTGTTCAGTTTCGGGTACGCACGAGTAGGGTGAGCAGTCTTTTATTCTATTTGTGTTGTGTGTAAATAATTTCCTGTTTGCTGCTATGCGGGGAGAAAAGTGATGTTTTTGACGCCTTATTCTTCGGAGTTGAGAATGAGGTAAAAACACCAAATGTTGCTTGTGTGAAGAACAAAGTAGATTGGGAATCTGTTTCATACATCACTGAAACCTTTGTAGCTATTACACAGTACGAACTGGAGTAAAATTGATGAAAGTTCCCTGAATTATGAAGTACGGCTTAGGCAGCAATACAAAAATGTAATGTTCAAATGAACGAAGTGGTATAGATGAAAAAATTCCAAAAATGATTCACTTAAAATCCAGATAAATATTATTCTGGATTGTTTTCAAATATTTCCTTCTTCATTAGACATTTTTTTACATAATAATAAAGTATTATTCGAATGACTTTTTCTTAGTTATTAGGCTGATTTCTTCTCAGTTACATTGACTTTTCAATGCGAAGAAATTTTAGACACGAGTTTTTGCACCAATATCCCGCTCTTTCTTTCATATTCTTTGTGTAACTATCCATTTGAATTATTAAACTTGTGTTCGTTAAGAACCGAGCTGAGGCTAATGCGTATACTTATTGGAATCGCACCACGGACTTGTAGAAAACACACTTCAGTGATCCTAGCCTAAGATTTTGACAAACACTTGCACTTTAGTGGTCCTTGTGGAAGACATGTGACAAACACATACACTTCAGTGATCCTTGGAAAAGATATGTCAAACATGTGCTCTTAGTGGACGTTGGCAAAAACGTAGGGCAAACATGTGCGCTCAAGTGGTCCTTCTTAAAGACTTGTGCCATACACACTTTGGGTCCCATTACCACACAAGTGTGAATGGCATGTACACCTCTTTTCACTCATATTCCCTCACAACTTTACACGGACTCTTTTTTATTTGAATCTCATTTTGCGTTGGTCGTTTGCCAGGAATGTTTTAGATGCCTTTCGTGGCTATTAATGACCGAGATATTGAATATCATGCAGTGGCCATGCGGTACTCTGAGGGCATAATAACCGTATATTGTTATTAGGCTTGGCAGTTGTTGTTACCCATTCTCGGGTCATTCGCGGTGTGCTTTAGGTAATTTGTAACGAGTGTTGGTGTCCGTTGTGCGTTATTACGAGCCATTCAGGCCTCGTTAAGCCTTCCTCCAACGTTATGAGCAAACTCGAGCATCCCAAACATTGGCCACGAAAAACATCTCGCGCCTCAATATGAAAAACCCACAACAACGCCACCTGGCATTTATTAAAATATCTGGCTGTGTTCCTGCGTTTTTGCATCGTGCCTAAATTTGATCATTGGTCTGTGGACTTGTGGCTCAAATTTCAACTTCCTGGCGCCGCTTTCACTGCAACGTTGAGGGCTGGAAGCTGATGGAAATTCGGAGCTACACGTTTGCTTCATTCTCGTCATTTTTGCGTCTCTCTCTCACCGTGCTTTCAGCGCTTCCTCTTCTTCCTTTTTATTTGCTCGTGTCCACTAATTTAATGCTAACGCACCATGATATTTTCAGTTACTTAGTAGTGTTGATGTTTTTTGTTCCAGCATATAATGTTACGGACAAAAATGACAGAATATTCGTTGCATTCCTCACAATAACCAGGAAAAGTTGGGTCTTGACCAAGCAGTCCTGACAGTGGTCATCGGTGGCGTTGTGAGGAGCAGCGCCTGGATAGATGTTAGCGCAGATAATATCAGGATGCCAGTCATAATGAGGGCGCTCTGTAATTGCTATGAGATACGGCACTGCTGTCTCTTGCCTTACACTAAGAATGTGTCGTCCCATTTTGAGCCTTAGGCTTGGCTCCCCTCAGCTCACTTATGCTTGCAGGGCTACTACACTTGCTGTTAGTTGGCAGACGTGTCTTGCTGCATTGTTACTGTTTTCATTCACTTCGCATGTTAGCAGCCTTGGTCTGGTGTAATTTGTGGCATTGTTTCTTGTTGCTATTCATGTTACCCGTCATTTAGGCGAGTGCGCTTGGCATTCTTGCTGGCTATTTCAGCGTCTTGTAATGCTTGCGCACATGCAGTGACGTCCCAGAGCAAGACCAACGTTCAGGTGCTTTACATTCTCGTGCTTTACATTCTCGTGCACGGGTATCCGTATTCTAAATGTCAGGTGGTGTTCATGACTGGACGCTCTTGATTGCCTCTTTTTAGCTACAGATATTCATGCTCGGTAACCAGTTTCTTCTGCCGACATCTCTGACTTAAATAATTAAAATATATTGGGATAAGTCGCGTTAACTACAAAATTAAAGTGTTAGACCGTCGTTGACATGATAAGGTAGTTGTCATGTGTTTACATGTGTGATTTGTACCACTCATATTGAAGTAGTTTTTACGTTGAACTGGAAGTGTATCTTCAAATTATTAGTAAGTTACTGTAAGCATTAGTAAAATGATACTATACCCTGACTCATTACGTTTGGTTTGACGATTCAAAATTTCCCATACCAGCTCGTTTTCAAATTACCTTATTTGTATTGACACTTTTCCTGTATGCAGATAAGTGCTCGTTCTTTTTCGTATTCTTGAATTCAATTATCGTGGAACTAACAAGTTCTCATTTTATTCAGCATTCTCAAACGTCTAAGTATTTTTTGTACGTGAGTTTGAGTAAATTTCATCGGCACCGACAGTATGTGTATCTCGTTTATTGGATACAGAGTACGCAATCAGCTGCACTTAGGTTTAGCTCATTGTGGTCTTGACATTCTCGATTATGCCCAGGTGTCTGCATTCATGTTCAGTTGCATGGCACTTTTCTCGGCACTTAGATTTGACGCTTGACATTGTTGTCGATATTCGATTAACGTTACTTTGGCCACGTCTGTGACCGTATTCAGTTGCACAGGAGTCTTATTCATAATGCTGTTCAAAATTTAGATTGCTGGTGCACGTACACTTCATTGTACAATGCTAATGGAGTTAAGCCGAGCTCTCGTTGATGGACTGTGAGTTCTAACGTTCAAGTTTAATTATGTTAACGAATGTAGTCGACTCAGCTTCGTTCATGTAATTTCCAGAATGGTTTTCAATCAGAATATACATATATTCTAAACCAAGAATTTTCATGTATTCTAATATTGATCATATTTTAGGTTCCAACCCTTGAAATACGTTATCAATTACGAAAGAAAAAACGACACTTAATTCTTCACTGGACTATGAGAAGCCAAACTATCTAACGTGTGAAGTTAATTCAATGAGTATTTTAAACCAGAAAGACGTAATTGATTAACATTTGATGCGGTGAGTAGCTTTGTGTTAGTTTTACTCTGCTACTTTCATAGCTATTTTCAGCAACAAAAGCACATGTGCGTACGCGTAAAGTTGTCCGTAAAAAAATACACGTGTTGTTTGTAATCTTGTCTTGAACTGCCAATAGCTTGAACCTTGAACCGCATAATAAAAGAATTGACGCAGCGTGACATGAAATTATGTGTATATTACATCTAAGCGCATGACATCATGCATGGTGGCATGTAAGCGTGCTGACCTCGGTGAGTGTGAGGCACACTGTGTAGTGCTAAGCCGTACTATAACTGCTCACTGCTCAACTTTTGTGATTTGTACTGACATTGCAACACATCGTGCTTGAAAGCTTTGCAAAAAAGAGCCTCGTGGAATGAATTTAAAAGCTGGACCTTGCTATGTAAGAATATTATGTCAAAGAGCTATATTCTTAATCAGTCAACATACGCGTGGAAATGAGCTTCACTTCGAATTTCAGTAAGATGAGAAAATGACTCTTCACATTTAAATGTAGTGATTATGGTAAAAATAATTTGTATCATTTGGAGCGAGAAATTGCTACGATAAAAGGTTGAACTTGAGGAACCTTTTCAATACAGTGAGCACTTGAGTTATCTGAATCAATGATGAAATAGAAAACGTTTTATTGAAACTGAAAATCACGATTCAATTCACTAAGGATGGCCTGGAAAGTTTCACATCCGTTATAGTAGTCATTTTTAGATTACGAAATTGAAGAAAAATCTATTGAAAATAGAGGAAGTACTTGTAATTCTAGCTTATGACACTTCTCACACCGCGCACGACCTTGCGTCTCTTTATAAAGCGTTTCTGTATAAACTATGGCTTATTTTTCAAGTCGAGTCATAATACTTTAACATGCATATAAATCCTAACGATAATCGAAATGTTTTACTACTATTTGCACTTCCAAACTTCTGTTGAAATATACATAATTCATGTACGTGTAAATTTTCAGACTTGATTTATTCTGACTTAAACTGCCGTTACCGCATTGCTACCATTAAAATTATTCTCCAAATTAAGCAGTAAATCATTACGAGCTTTTCTTTTACTGGCTTCGAAATTCTTTGGCACATTCATGTACTCTTTGGGTATGGACTCTGTTGAAGTTAGTGCGGTGGGTAAAGTAATTAGGTTTTTGGACTGCGAGTTGCTGCAGTTTTGACCAGCTTCCAGTTTTTACGCCGCCGGCTTCACTCGACTCAGCTGGCTTCCACTCAGAGCTCTGCAGGCAAGCGTTGCCTTTATGCCTGCCTTTAACCCTGCCTTACTTGAATACATGAAAAACCTCTTTTGGTACAAAGATCGGTAATCTCGTACAGTTTGCCTAAACTAAACAGTTAAGACTTGTTAAACTGATCTTCTAATCGCTGTACTTTTTTACTCCTTTTTAATTTAAATTTGATAAAAAATTCTTTAAAGTCTGTACTCTACGCTCTTGTCGACATTTGGTTTCTTCAGTTTACGTCAATGGTTCTGTACGTCATGAGAATTTTGCTTTGAATCAAATGTTCGATATTTATTTCGCTGAGAGAGTCGACTGCGAAACCTTGCCAATGAATGATGTTCAGTTTTGTAAACCATCAGAAGAATGGATGCATTTTCATTCAGGCAAGATTTCTTGGATCATTTGTAAATATTTTATGACCCAAAATTCTAATTTGCTTTGCAGTCTGAAAATACTGTTGGGTTGAACCATGGATATCAGCTTGTTCACATTCAATAGAAATTCTAAATGATACGTTGACATATTAACTATTTTGTTTTCTGCCATCTCAGTTTTCAAATTCGCTAAGTGAAAATTAACTACGTTGTGCAACTCTAAAAAAAAATGCGTCACTAGCATCTACATGAGGTATATTTTAATTCTGCATCGAACTCAACCGACGCATACGTTTAACACGTTGACTCCGATTGCCTGATTGGTGTAAAACTTCACTTCGTACGCATAGTCACTAGAAGGATCTGAAAAAATTACAGAACCTAACCTAAGTGGTACACATACGTACGTACCACTTCGGAGTCAATGTGTTAAAACTGTCGAATGGAAGGAATTGCCTGAAGCAAGATAGACTTGTTTGACGATGCAGGATATATTTTTAAACTCGGCATCTTTGATTCCTACCCAATAACAAATAAATATTAAAGGCATAAACACCAACTATATTTAACTAAAATGAAAATTAAGTATCAAGAGGTCAAAGCATGTGGAACTATGTGTTGTTGATTGCAATAATATTTGGTTTTAGCTTAATATACGCCTTTCATGAATGGAATAGAGTAAGGCAATAGGAGCGAGCTGTTTGGCCCATTCTTGGGTCGATACCCAAGTCTCATGCCACCTAAGGTAAATTCATTTGCCATACACGTACACCTTAACTACGTAAGTCAATTCAGTCATGAACACGCATTTCACTCGCGCACAGGCATTTTTGTCACGCGCATTAATCTCAATCATACACTGGCCCTAAGGAGTTAGGGACATAAAGTTAGTACGTTGTAATACTGGGGGTTCGTAATCCAAAATTTGTCGAAACGATTTTTGAATGTATTCACAGTGCCAGCAGAAACTGTTTTCTGGCAGCTGGTTTCGAGCTGCAGCAATTTTAACGGAAAAAAGTTCATAGTTTGGGATGTCTTGAAGTTTCTCAGTAATAGTTTTTGGCCGTCATTTCTGGTTCGTACGTTACCGTCTCTTTCGAAAAGCCCTTCCAGAGTAACATTGTTAAGGCCGTTGAGATACTTAACACATTTCCTGCGAAGTGACCCACCAGTAGTTTACTCCGGTTAGGTTCTGTAATTTTTTCAAAGCTTTCGAGGGACTATATGTACGAAGTAAAGATTTGCACCGGCTAGGCAATCGCAGAAAACGTGTTAAAGGTCTCAATAAGTTGTCCTCGCAGTCTTCTCTGTTCTAGTGAAATAAGTTCAAGGCGTTGAAGACGTCTTTCGTAGCTGAGATTGCAGAGTTCTGGAATCATCTTCGTTGCTTTCCGCTGAATTTTTTTCATTTTATTAAATTTTTGTATGATAGGAGACCAGAGTTGGACTGCATATTCTAAATGAGGCCGGACTAGCGCTTTATAGAGCGGTAATGCATGGGACTTCGGTATCACGGCATGGGACTTCGGTATTAACGGTATGGGACTTCGGTATTAACGGCATGGGACTTCGGTATTAACGGCATGGGACTTCGGTATCACGGCATGGGACTTCTGTATTGAACCAAGAATGGGCCAAGGGGCTCGTTCCTATTGCCTTATTCTATTCTATTCTAATATTATGTTATTTGACTTATATTCGAAGTTTCGTGCTATAGAACCAAGAATCCGACTCGCATTTTTGACGCATTTGTCCACTTGTTTGTCATGTTTGAGATTTTCAGTGACAATGATACTTAGATCTCTTTGTTGCTGGACTGTTTTAATGGGTATGTCATACATAGTGTGTTGGAAATGCCAGTTATTTGCACCAACGTTCATTACTGAACATTTATCAATGTTGAAGCTCATTTGCCAGGTTTTGGTTCCTTGTATTGTAGAAAATGGTTGAAGTCTGATTGGATAGTTACTCTGTCCCTTTCGGTGAATGCTCTGTGACAGAGTTTCGTGTCATCGGCGAATTTGTTGATTTTACTGATGATTCTGACATCAAGATCGTTGATGTATATGATGAAGAGGAACGGGCCTAAAACGCTCCCTTGAGGGACTCCTGATGTTACAAGTGTTGAATCACTTGCTTGATCGTGAATCATCACGCGTTGAGTGCGACCAATGAGGCAGTTTCGTATCCATCGAGAATAGTTGTCTCGTATACCATACGCTTCCACTCTGGCCATGAGTCTTTGATGGGGAACTTTGTCGAAGGCTTTTTGAAAGTCTAAATGTACAAGGTCTACAGCTTTTGTACGGTCGTCTATGCGGTTAACTTCTCCAAAGAAGTCAAGGAGATTTGTGAGGCAGCTACGTTTTTCCTTGAATCCGTGCTGGGTGTCACTAATAAGATTTTGGTCATCAAGGTGCTTTGTTATACGGACTTTATAGTTTTTTATTGTTTTGCTGAAGACATGTTAGACTGATTAGACGATAGTTATTAGGTATTTGTTTGTTCACACTTTTGAAAATAGGAATGACATTTGCCCGCTTCCAATCTTCCGGAACCATCCCAGTTTCAAGTGATCGATTGAAGATGTTTATTAGGGGTTCGCTTATTACTTCGGCTGTTTCTTTGAGTATCGTCGTCGTCGGGTCCGGTTGACTTATATAGAGTTAAAATGCTGAGCTAATTCTCTACCTCTTCTACTGTAAATACGCCATCTGACAGGATTTCCTGAGGATTTAAAGCATGAGGTTGCGGGATTTCAGTTAAGTCTTTGTGAGTGAACACAGAAGTAAAGTGTGTACAGGGTGGGGCAACTCAAATGCCCAAATTTTGAAAGGCTATTAAGAAAAGTTTGGAAACGGAATTTGGTGGTCACAACGATACCACACACATCTTACTATCACCACCACAGGTGTTGCAAGCGCTTTTCAAAACTCGAGTATTTGACTTGTTCCACCCTGTATTAAGAATTTTGGCTTTGCTTTTGTTGTTTGTTTGGGTTGAGCCCTCAGAATCGATCAGTGGTCCAATAGTGTCTCTTTTGAGTCTTCTGTCGTTTATATATTTCTAAAAGCTTTTTTGGGTTAGATTTAGCTTGTGCTGCAACTGTAGTTTCTTTGTTTCGTTTTGTAGATTTTATTGTTCGCCTAACAGCCCTGTAAGCGTGGCTATGTTCTTGACGTTGGGGTTCTATTTGGTATCGTTTGAGTGGTCTGTACGACTGTTGTCTTGCATTGATGAGGCCTTTAATCTCTTGTGAGAACCAAAGAGGTTTATTAGTTGGCCTGATTCGCTTTCTTGGGATATGGTGTTCTGTAGCGGTTGCAATCTTTTTTTTTGAGTATCATGTAGCATTCCTTGGTGTTTTTGTTGCTCATAAGTACTTCGTAGTTATGGCTGCTAAGCTCTTCTTTCATTAGGTCGAAGTTTGCTCGTTTGTACTCGAGGACTTGTTTATGTTGAGTCCTTGTGTTAGGGTCTTGTACTTCGAGCGTCAAGTCCATCATCTGGTGGTCACCGATCTTGTCCGTAACTTTTAAGCTATTTATGCTGAGGTCAGTGGTTGTCATGACGAGGTCAAGAATGTTGTTTCTTCTATTTGGTTCGTTGACATGCTGCTGCAAGGAATTTGTATGCTTCAGATCAATAAGTTTTGAGCCGGATGCTTAACTAGGACATGTAGTCCAGTTTATGTGGGACAAATTTAAGTCTCCCATAATTAGTGTTTCGTGAGGAGAATTAAGGATATTATCAAGACAATCATAAAATTCGTCATCTTCAATTGCTGTACAGGTCGGGTTCCTATACACGAGAACAATTTTGATAGTTTGTCCTGGATGCGGTTGGATGGTGAGATTTAGTATTCCTGATTTTTCTGTTGCTAGCTTAGTTTTGATTTGTGGTTGCAGCTTTTCTTTTATGTAGATAAGGGAATCACCACCTCTGTTGCTGTGTGACGGTTTGTCGGCATTGTAAAAAACGTATCCTTTTATTGAAACTTCCGCTGGGAAATGTCTTCCATTGAGATCTAGCCATGTTTCATTGACAGCTATGATGTCATGCGAAAACGTTGAAGCAATGGCTTGAAGTTCTGGCCTTTTTGGTAGGAGGCTTCGTACGTTAACAACCAGTATCTTCAGTAGTCCTAGACTATAATCGTGGTGTGATAATACGGTTTTACTCAGGTTATCCCAATTGAAGTGGTTAGGCTGCCTATAGTTTTGTGGCTTTGCGAGTGTTTCTTGCAGCACCAGAGATGTCTGCTGCAGAGTTGAGGTAAAGTGATACCGTTGTGTCGGGGAGCTGTTCGTTTTTTGGCTTGTTCGTGTTGGTGTGCCGTTCATTTCTTTTCTCTGTTGGAGTGTAGGGTAGGGTACGTATGTCATCACAGTTTGTATGGACAAGAACGTTTTATAGTCGAATTCTTTATTAGAATAGAATAGAATAAAATGAGGCTATAGGAACTAGCCTTCTGGTCCATTCTTGGGTCGGATAATTACTTCGATAATTATTCGGTTGTTTACCCAAGTCCCATGCCGTATTTCTAGCCGCGTCAACCATGTCAGCAGCGGGATTCGAACCCGGGTCTTTCCGCTCGCAAGCAGATTCGCTCACCAGTCGACCAAGCTGGTGGTTCCTGTGTCGTCGAGGATCATTTAGTTCCGTTTTGGGCAGATTACAGTTGCCTGATTTGTTTGTTGCTCTGCCTTGTTGATACTATGATTCATGTAGTTTTTCCCCTTTTCCTTTTATTCGATTTTTTGTTAGCCCTGGAACGACGGCTAAAACTAATCAGCATCGGAGACTAGGTGGGCTTATGAGGCCCACTCACTTTTCAATTATTTTTCTTTCAAACTACGTAACAGAAGTCACAAAGTCATTTTTTAAATACGAGTAAACTATTTAATAACAATTTACGGGCTTGTTAATTTTGGCACTGGGCGTCTCAGACCCTCTTCGTCGTTCCAGGGTTAATATACATTATTGATTAGTGCCAATTTTTTTTACGAATGTCATACCTCATAAGCTTCTGCGTTGTAATTTTCCCAAAATTAGTGCTCTGGTCGTTTATTTTAGGTTGGGTTTCAGTCTTGCATTGTTTTGTTAGACCCAATGACAGTGCAACTCTGGATGCCAGTTAGATTTCCTGACCACAAATACGCAGTGCTCTAAACACTCAGTTCATTCTTTGACTGCCAATTACTAGGGGAAAAGTGTTATATACAGTTTTTTAATGATTTTTGATTCTCTCAAGTTTTTTTATTATATTTTTAACTTGAACTCATGAGTCTTGTATTGATGCCAATAAACATCTAAATCGGAACAAAATCTAAGAGAAATAGGGAGTCAAATGTGATTATATTTTTTTGGGGGGACGATGTACAAAGGTCGCCAATGTAGTTTTGTCACGCAGAACCCAGTAAGATAAAAATAAGTGAGCGACTTAAAAATAGCGTCTTTTGTTCCAATATTAACTCATTTATTGAGAAAATCCACTGTCTGGAATTCGCATATATGGTCTATGTCTTCACGCAAGACTTTTTCTTCTCTAATGTTTTCTCATTTTTTCAACGCCTCCGTGTTGAGGACCTGCATTATTTATACGTGCCACGTGGTTTCAACGGTACTGCTGAGAACAGCCATTCATCTCTTCTGTAACTTGAGCAGGTCTTGCTGGATTGCAGCGATTGAGCGTTTAATTAAATGAACCTGCCGAAATGGGATCCCAATTAACGAAGTACTTGAGTTGATTACGTGTCGACCAAACATTGATGCAACAATAAATCTTGATTAATGGGTCGAACAAATAGTGTCTATTTCGTACGAAAAATAAATGAATTGTAGAGCGCTTGATCATTCGTTTGGTGAGAGTGAGACGAGCCAGCTTTCGTCTATTAGCTTGTAAAGCAGATGAAACGAAAAAATCATTGACTACGTAATGATTAAATAGTTATCTGATGCCCCACCTGACTCACCTAATGTATGCATCTAATAAAAAATGTTAATGCTGATGGATCATCGTTGAATGACAACTGACTTGAAGCTGCTCTGATTAAACTATTATATTTTTTAAAATATAAACTTTGATACCTAAGATCGTCAGTGAAAAAATGTAGGGCAATCCTGTGTATGATTTTTATTGTTGGTAGGTTTTATTTAAAGTTTTAATCTAGGTTAAATGCCCGTTGTCTTCGTGTCGGCTAGAACAGGCACAAGAGGATGTCCTGCGAGTCATTGGGAAAATTTAGGCGTTTTGCCCATGCGTTTGGACCTTTGGAAACAACCTCATGTACAACATGCAGTGCCGTGTATCATCCACGATATTAAATCTCTAAATGACAATTCACCAACTTATTTTCTCATCTTGCTGTAGGTCTCCATACAATAGTGAAAGCAATGCCTGCTTATCATTATGATCGTAGCCATCGACATACAGTCTTCCTTGTGATTATGGCCACCAAAGGTCTGTCATGTACATACAGCAGTTTCTTTTTTCCCCTCATAATAATAATAGAAGCCTAATTTGTTTGATTACCAACGCTTTCTCATGTAATTACGTGATTTGGCATCATTGGTGTAATCTGTCAAAAGATAGTTGTTATTGATAACCTTCTACTACCATAATATTTTTCCCCCTAGACTTGGTAGAATAGGAGTCGTAACCCATGAAATGCTCACCCTAGTACGTGTGAAAATAATCTCGAAATCATATGGATAGTTCACTTTGCATTTTGAAAAAGCCCTTGATTAACGAAGCTTGTTAAGCCTATGTAGATGTAGCTCTTGATCAACATAACTAGCACTTCTTTGTGTGTAAATCTTATCTTCAATAAGCGGTAGTTGTTCATCTGCTTTATGGAAATAACCATGGGAACTTCTTCCCCTATTAGGTGAATGAAACCCTTGATCTGCATAGCTTGTTCAACTGACTGTGTGAATGGAACCCCTACTTGACGCAATTTGTTCAACCAGCTATAAGGAAATAACCATCACGTACAACTCATTACTTTAACATGCGTACTTTAGTAGTGCGTAAGCTGTC
The DNA here is from genome assembly GCA_006783055.1 of Trinorchestia longiramus. Lineage (NCBI taxonomy): Eukaryota > Metazoa > Arthropoda > Malacostraca > Amphipoda > Talitridae > Trinorchestia > Trinorchestia longiramus. The sequence continues at coordinate 604,667 of VCRD01000029.1, forward strand.
ACAGTTCACTCTACTCCATTGATCGAAAAATTTCAGTGTTCATACTCGTGGTCCGTAGCAAAATGCTAAATTGAATAGAAGCTACTGTTGCGAAATTAATTCATAATTTTGAAGCAGGGACGCGGGTTTGGAACTTTAAGTGGGATTGGTTCGCTGGCGTTGATCCCGTTGTTTGCTTGTGCCATTAACTATTGGGTCGGGTAAATCGAATTTCGTTGCAGTTTTACTCACAGTTTTGTCGTGTTGTGCTCCGAGAATTTGCGTTTTAACGAGGGGGAGTATGCATTTATACGTACCTCACCACGTTGCCTGCGGTTGTTCATATTGGTGCTTCAAATCATATAGGTATCTAGTGGTACACATATGAATCAACACGTAGTTCTCGTGTTAATGCCAAAAGTTCTAAAGTTCATCAACTTTGTTGCCTCCTTTTGTTGAAAAACCCGTTCAAGTTCATTCAAGTTTATCATGCATTCTTAATTTGTCAAGTCAATCATGGGAATTATTTAAAGTAAACAGTGAAATTTGTGGAAGTATAACGTGGACATACTGTATTTCAGCCCTTGGTATTTTTTAGTGTCTTCAGTTTATATTCCTATTTTTTCATAAATATGTATTGTTCACCAACACTAAATGGTTCATCTCACAAGATACGTATCGAGAAAGCTACATAAATTAAGAGGTGCCTTAATTTATATTTTGATCATTGTGTTATTTTTCCTTTCATATCTGATGGATGGAAGTTACGTGGGAGAAATAAATGACTCACATATGAGGAGGCCTTTTAATCATTTCGCTTCGCAAGATAATGATTACATAAAAGCGTCAGAGTTCAAAATTTTGCTTCATTCCTAACGAATATGGCGGGAGTTCTGTCCACTGCAAGTCCTAAAATTCATTCCATGCTAATTTTCTTGTAAAGTGAAGCCAAACTTTTCCTCTGAAATAAAAATAAGAAGTCTACACCTGAAAAAAATATCCGTTTCACACATCATTTTTAATTATCGTAGCAAACTTGCAGACATGATACAGCATATGACTTACGTCTACAATAACAGTTGTAATTTAACGTTTAATTGCCGCTCGAATAGTTGAGATTAATACGCAGTTCAAATTTCCGGTTGTTGAACTAACGAAGGTCTCCGTCTATCATGGTATATTATGCCAAAATGTACGGAAATAAAAGATAATTTACGGATTTCCGGCGTTAAAGTCAGACTCGTTTATAAAATATATGTAATTGCAGCCAATTAGGACTCTCGTCAATTAGATCTCAAATCTATCCTCCGGCTCAGTCTTATTATTGTAGCCCTAGCTCTGAGGGTATATTGCTGATTTTATATATATATATATATATATATATATATATATATATATATATATATATAAGTATGTATATAAGTATGTATATAATGTTTGTGTTTTTGTGTAGGTATAGAGGCCTATAATTCTTTACTATTTTCTTGTTCACATAGGTGGCTGAAGAATTGCTCTCGTCATATCCTCTGGTGGTGTCTTTGTTTCTTTTTATTTTTATTTGTTTATTTAGTTTAGTTAGCCTTTTATTTACTTTCTAAGTCTGTCGCTCTTTCACACGGGGTAAGCTCAATTTTTTATTTTTCCTAGTAAGAAAAAATCGCTATAAAGTTGTAGAAATGATAATAACCCGTTTCAATTCTGAAGTTGCTACCAAAACCAAATGCAGAATTGTTCAGTTCGGAGATCCTGGCGTCAGATGAAGAACGAGAATTTTTTCGTAAATTATCGATAAAAGACTATCTCCAGAGCTCAGGCCCGCAGCAGCTCAATATCGTCAGAATTTGCCGTGAAAAAAGTGTTCCTGCGATGCTGGACTAAAAAGAGAATAGAACGGCGTGTATTTTTGAGTCTTTATATTGGAAATGCTAGACTGTCACTGCTAGGGAAAAGTCGGCAGTGGCTGTCCGTGTTGCGCGCTTCCACCCACTGTCTGTAGCGAACCAAAGTCTCCACGTCCCAATTCTTCTGTATTTCAAACTCGACGTAAAGCTTTTTTAAAAATCTTTTAGGGATGAATGTTTTCAAAAATAGATGAAGATATTATGATTTCAGGTTTTATTAGAAAATTAATTCATTTGATATCCTATTCACGCATTAATAAAAATAAAAAATTCCGTTTATGAATCTTGGAGCTGATTTATGGTTTGAAAAAATTAGGAAATATTCATATACTCGGGAATGAATCATTTGCACTTATGGTGTAATTAGAACGCCCGTGCGGAGGAATATTTAGTTTTTTAAATGATTCATTTTTTATGTGCCAGTCGACTCAGCTTTTCCGAAAGTTTCCATACCGAAAGGAAAAAATGCCTATGATGAAAAAACTCGTATTTCATAGGAATCTGGCGCCTTTGTATCAACAATACAGTGCATAAAATACATGTATACTCGTTCCATTGAGAAGACAATACTTAGCCTAGGATGAAATCTTTATTTGAGCAGCCTAATAATAGCTTATTTAAAAATTAATTTCCATATATAATCCAACAATTACGAGTTGAGGAAAGTATTTGTTAGCGCACGAGGGCTATTATTATGTACCAGTAATATAGATAGTTTTTATCATTTGCCTGATAGATTTTAATCATATTAGCTTTCAGGAGTAATATGTATCATAGATACTATTTTAAAGTTTTTAGAGGCCAAACGTTACTTGCGTCATTAGAATTATTTTCTATGCGTATCAAGTAATAGTGAATTGATTCACAAATCAATCATGTTTATGAATTTATGGGCACAGGCCTAAAAGAGCATCTTCCATACCTTGCAAAGAGGTGTGAAATTATTCTCTACACATCAGGATTTATTTTTGCACCAATGACCTTTCACTAATTTGTTATCGATGAATATCTCTGCTTGCAATGAAAGTTTCTCTCATTCCCATTACGAAGATGCATTTTTCTCGCGTCACACTAGTGAAGTAAATCCACGGTAAATGCTACCCAGGATTCATTATTCGTTATTTCTCACCGACCATTGTGACCGCGTGTCCTCTTACATCGGTCAGTGCATGGGCAGCAATAGCAAGAATAGATATATTAGCAGCATAACTCCTACAACCACTAACGTTATGTTGCAGGGAACACAACGCACGCTTGCCTTCTTGTACACAATGAAAATGTTAATGTAATTTGGTTTGTTGGGCGCGTGTGTAATTCGGCGGGCGCGTACGATAGTATCTGTGGGCATTTGTGAGAACGATCCATCTCGCCTGTGCCTATCCGAAGATTGGTGGGCGTGGAGACGATCTCCAGCCCCAATGCCATTCGTTGTACGCTCAAGCTGCCATGAAATACACGAACCCTGTGTATCTTAAGTGTTTGCATGACATGCTTTCGCTCGTATCGTGGAGTAATCGCAATAACTTTTTTAATAATTTGTTGCAGAATCATCTTTTGTCCGTACGTGTTATATTGTTCGTATATGTTTTAGTTTGATATGGACCCCAATATATGATTTTCAAAATATTTTCCAGAAGAAGCTCCTTCTAATACACAAATCATCCTTGAATGATTATTTTTTACCTTTTTTTCAGTAGAAACGAGTTAAAACGGTTTCTTTTCAGTAGAAACCTTCTCTCAGTAGAAACTCGCTTATCAATTATGTGATCTTATATTTTTTACGAAGTGGGAAAGAAAATTCACCCACATGAACAACAGGGTTTAGGACAGCCGAGTTCACCAGAGCAAAAGCGGCACACTCCTCATCTTGAGTCGGGTTCTGAACGAGGACCATTAATGACTCCTACCCACTACTGGAGTGTGATGGAACGCTGTGATAAAACTGTGCAGTGCAACTGCAAGATTCATAAAACTGTCCGCAGTAACGCTTGCGACGCATGACGGACGCAAGTGCAGCAGCAGTGTTCCTCGTAAGGAAGCCGTTAGTAGCTCTCGCATGTACGCTCAGTATTTTCTCATGCTCTCGAAATTAGCTGCTCTCCTAACACAGATCTCCAACTTGTGGTCCACGAAAGTTCGTAAAGGGGTCTCAATTTGCCCTGGAAGACCATAAAAAACATTTTTTTAGCATTATTTTATCCTGATGCTGACACATTTTTATAACATTGTTCTGTCGCTGCTAGGATTAACAAATTAAGAAAAAAAGTTAGTGGATGTAGAGTATAGGTTGCTTTCTTTTTGTACTTTTTTCAAATTGCCGTTTGATATCTGGAATTTCGCTTTTGATCTTCAAGTAAGTACAAAATTGTTGTAACTTTGCTGAAGTTTAGCTTCTATTTACCATAAAATACTATTTTTGAGTCAGCTTTGTTATAAAGCTAAACCTTATCCTTCATTGTCGTACTTCAGTTTTTCTCTGGCATGACTAGCGGCGTCCTGTGGAACTGAAGCCCGACACCAAAATCGACTCTATTTTCTTTACTTTCTTCAGTTTTTTCTCTTTCAGCTGTTAAATCAACCTACGAACGACTAAAACAAATACGTATAATAATTATGCACCATCCTTTCATGTTTTTTCCTTAGTTTCGATACTAACGAACTATTTACGAAAGTACCTTTGTCAGCTTTGATTTTATAAAAGAGCTATATCAGTTTTTCTTATCTTCAAATCCCATCTTCTATGTTTTTGAGTCTATATATGTGTATGTATATACATAAATAAGTATGATTTTCATTTTATTGAATCATCAATGGTATAATTGATAGATCATTGCTCGTCAGTTCACTTCCATGTACCTTCCACTTATTCCTGATTCTCGCAAAGTTTAACACAAACTCATTGAAAAATTTATTGACTGAAATATTTGTACAAATTTATTTTCTTTCTTTTTTAAATTATACTTTTTTTCTTCGCAAGAATTGTGACGATTAATTTCATCGGTTCATAGCTTTCCTATAGACTGTTTTTATAAATGAACGTTCTTTTGCTATATCATTTATTCTTTCTATTGCACTTCAATCTTCTGCGACGATCTTTAATTCTCTGTCTCGGTCTGCATTAATTGTTCTTCTTTAAACGTTTGTATCTGAAATTCTCATCTATAATTCTGAAATTTTCTTTAATTAATCATAAACTTTTAGAATACAGTGTTCTTGCCAAGGAAGTATTCCTAGTACCTTTTGCAAAAGTATTTTTATACGGATGCTCATATGCACGGAATTTCCTGACAAAACTCGCAGGATTTCTTTACAACTTCGTACCATACGCACCATTCATCAGAGGCAGCAATAAAGCAGTGGATCCACAAATTGCCTCCGTTGTCAGGAGTCTTTTAATTGTTTAGCTTCAGCAAAACACCACCATTACGCAGTCACCGCTACTCGCAGTTATCACGTTTCCGGATCCTGTTGACTGAAGGCCTATCTAATCTCTCAGACCTACAACCTTTCTCAAGTTTTCATTTGAACCGCCATGACAGCAAAGCTAACCTGTGGTGGGTGGCTAATCCTCGCGACTTGCCAAGCAGTCAATAGCTCTCTCTCTTCCAATAACGATGATATCGTCTTTTATGATCTATAAACACCGACTGATGAAGTTGGCTCATGTCTGGACACCTCATCCTTCTTTCTCTTTTTGGTGGAGGTCAAATGCCAGTAATATCTAAAACCTTTGTCAATACTTGGAATAATAGTATTGAGTTTTATAATGCACCTTTTTATTGGATGTTCAGCTTACCTAAATAAATAATATTGTGTTACAGGGTTTTCAATAATTCATTAAACACAAACATACGCTCGGTTTTAACTGTTTGAATGATTGGTGAAATATTCTTCTGCATTCAAAATGATTCCTTATCCTCAACATTAAGTCCTACTGTCTTTTCTTACAATATGGCTACTTGTATTGCCTGATTAAAACTATATTCTGAACAACTTTTCTCTATTTCGCAGCACAAAAGCTGTTTTGTGTACAAGTTACAGCTTTCTCCAGGATTAAATCGATTGTTCTCATCCTCATTCTCTGCCGACAAAATTTAAGACCTTCCGAACTCGACATTTTTAGCTGAATAGTGCGAAAAAGAGGACTCCTCACTGGCATCAGTTAGGCCTTTCGACGCTTCAATGCCTCATTTATGTTAATGGAAGGCTATTGTTTTATTTCTATGTTACCCGCTCCCGGGGGAATATTTAGCTTGCGCCTACGAAACTCTTGGCTCTCTGTTGTGTTCCCCTTTCTATTTCATTCTATTTGACGGGGAAAGTGTTCACTTTTCTTCATCACTTAGATTCAATTGTTTAAATTTGATACTATCAAGTAATTAAATTTCGCTGCCATGCGTACCCGCCATTCATTCTTCCATGTTTGAACATTTATACAGTTAAATATGTTGATTCTGTCAGAGAAACATTTCTAGATGATTTAAATTGAGGTGAAAGCCTAGAAGACGATGTTGCCGCAACACAGTACAATTGAATCAAAAAATTGTGGACCAATGCAATTTTCAAGTTTTATTAAGAGTGACTGAGTTCTATGAATTTCTTGTTACATTTTTGGAACGGTTATTGAATACACTTGTAAATCACTGTTGTATGCTTCTAAAAACTTATCTAACGAGTCACGTCGTACATCAAACTCGTTTATTACTTATAATTACTAATCTAATACTAATAATTACTGATCTTCACTAATAATTTTCCACCTTGGAGCTACATTTTCTAAGCATCGCTAAGCTCTAGTGTATATTTATCCCTGAATCTTTTCAGCACCGTTTCCAGCTATCACGTATGCAAAAAATGAACTGCTCGCAGAAACCTTTTCTCTCGGTTTTGATTTTTGACTACCGCTAATAATAGCTGATGGCTCTCAAATGAATTGCGATGGCGGTGCCGTGAAACCTGCATGGTCTCGGTTTCAGTTAGCGCCCGTATGGCCCACCTCGTTAGGCCTCGGTCGCAATAGGCTCTTGTAAAAACAAACCCAGATTAAAATTTTCTCCGTCATTCTGAATACAAGTGGATTTCCAGTCGTTTTGCATAACCAAACCTGAGCCGTGAATAGAATTGTTTCAAGCATATCCAATTACTTCTCCAGTGCCAGACTTTATACTGTTTCTAAGAGATCATTAAACGTGAGCTCCGCACCTGGGGATTGTTGCGTCTGCGTAGCCTATTTTCTTTTCTGCTGTCGGGAAAATTGACCCACGATACTTGTATTTACTCTCACAATTCTATAATGTAAATTCAATTACAGAAGTGACATTACTATTTGGAAGGTATTACTTCATAAAAATTAAAATGAAACTGGTGATCATGTGACTTTTTGCAACAAAGTTTCCAACTTCACTAAAAAAACTTCTGATAATAACAAATCTAATCGAACCATAAATTTTCCCAATTATTTTCAACAGGGTTAATGCCTCCTACAGGCTAGTCATGGTTTACTGCGTTCTAATGAACTCTTCTAATCAATGAAAGATTTACACTAGTATTGAAAATTTCAACGTTTACTGCCTGAATTGTAAGTAAGTACAGTGAAACCTCGAGGTACGAGTTGGATTCATTCCAGCCCTGAGCTCGTATAGCGAGTTTCTCGTATCTAGAACAAATATTCCCTAGCGAAAATAATGGAAATCTAGTTAATCCGTTCTGCACTCCAAAAATATCGATAAAAAATCAATTTTCCTTACAAATAACACTGATAAATAATATGTGCTGTAGTTTGCGTGTAATAAATAACACAGGTAAATGATATAACTGTAAATTATAGTTTCTGACACCAAATTGCTTTTAACTGTTTCTCGTAAATCCACATCAACTGCTTCTCAACATCTTCTAGTAGTTTTGGACGGTACTTGGAAGTCATGGTAACCCCTTCGGTCACATCAAGTTTCTTAATTTCTTCCTTCTTCTTCTTCCGAATAGTGCCTATCTTCGATGTTGGACGGCCGTAAATATTCAAAAGTTCCGTAACTCTAACACCAGTCTCATGTTTATCTATGATTTCTTTTTATTTCAACGGTCATAGCTTTTTTCAGCACTATCTGAGGCAACACTGTTCTTGGGAGGCATGGGGAAATAATTATTTTCACGTTAAATGCAAAAAACAATGCATTGAAATTACAAGTGCACAAGCACGTAGATCCTTACGCTACGAGAAAACAAAGGACACTGATTATGTTCGTTACGCGAGCGAATGATCGTATTTAGAGCAGAATTTTCCGCTCATACTTTTCTCGTATCTTGAATTTCACGTATACAGAGCTGTGCGTATCTAGAGCTTACACTGTACTTAAAACGTGTAATGTGGTGATCCGAACCAACCGTTAATTTCTAGTTAGAGGTACATTAAGGATTATTGAAACATTCAATGGATTTCCGAATTTTGTGATTGCATATCACAATGGGAGGGAAACAAATATTCGTACAGGTTGAAATTTTTTATTTAATAAGTTTTTGATGAACCAAAATAGGGTATGTTGATAGTATGTTTACACACGCATGCATAAACTAAGAATATACAAAATACACAAATAAATTACAGTAAATAATGAAAATGTGTAAAATTATAGATATTTAGGGCAAAAAAAACATTCGTCCAGAACATAAAAAGTAAATAATTCTGATTTAATCATTCGTAGCTTAACCATTATTCAGTTCGATTTCAATCTATCTCTTTCTGTAGTTCTTAATCAATGATATACATGTTTCTTTAGGAATTTTGGAATTTTACCCCATTACTTTTTACAATTTTTCTTCAAATCTGGAATGCACGTTAGAGCTTTTGAATCAATTTGAATTTTCAAATACTGCTACAAATTTTCAATGAGGTTTAAGTCTGGAAACTGGCTTGGCCATTGTAGGAATTTTAGATTGTGATTGACAATCCATTTTTTGGTAGACTTCCCTGCGTGCTTAGGTTCGTTATCCTGTTGTAAAACCCGCTCTTCATGGAGTTGAAGCATTTTTACGGAATGACGTAAATTATTGTTCAAAATATTTTGGTACATTTCTACATTGATTTTACTGTCTATGTCAGATAAATTGTCAGTGCCATTTACAGAATAAAGACTTTCATGCCATGATGTGGGCACCTCCAAATTTTACAGTAAGAATTGTGGTTTTCGGTGCATAAGCTGTACCATCTCTTCTCCAAACATGGATACGTGAATTGCGTCCAAACAATGTAATTTTGAACTATTATGTTCATAGAACATTTTTCCAGAATATATTAGGTTTATTTTGATTTTCAGAAATAAATTTGAAACTGGTATCTGTTTTTTAGTCAATAGAGGAGTTTTTCTAGGAGAGCGTGACTTCACTTGATCTCTATGAAGTTCATTGCTGATCGTTCGTAGTGTAGCACTAATTCCTGTGCTAATAAATCTTCTTTTATCTCTTTTTTGGTGATCATTACGTTAGTTTTTTATTCTTCGTTTGATTTTTCTTAAAGATCCGGGGGTAACATTGCGTGGTGCGCCAGATCTTATTTCCTTTCCAACAGTTCCTGATATTTTTTTAGAATAAATGGAGCAATAGTAAAATATTGAATTCGAAAGTTCTCTGATATTTGATTGTTACTGTTACTATTACCAGCTTTCCAATGATCAATAATCAAGGTTTTCACGGAATTCGTGAGTTCTTCACCTTTCACCGTTCTCACAACACTACTGTATGATTTCCTATTGTTGAATGAACCAGCTAGTATTTTGACATGACGAGGTGACTATTGATAACATTTATTGAAACAAACGAGAAAGTTCTAGGGACAAAAGCTTTATCCAAACAGTATTTCGTGTCATTTAAAATCAGAAATTTGCTGTATACGAATACTTTTTTCACCCCTAAATATATGATTGTATATAAATTCATTATTTACTATAATTTATTAGTTTCTTTTGCATATTCTTAGTCTATACATGTGTATGTAGATATGGTATCGGAATATCCCATTTGTGTTCATCAGGAATTTAATAAATGAAGAATTTTAACATTTACGGATATTTGTTTCTCCTTTGCTGTACATTCCGTCATGAATCATTCAATATTATTCAGACCATAACACTCCTTGGGGACAAACTCTCAATTAATAAAATCCCAATAGAAATCGATGATATTTTAAAGCCTTTCATCCTAGGTTATAACTTAGTGAAGGTACTGTGTCCAAACCAATAGGATGCACAGTCCTGATCTGCTTGCTGGCAGCACGTTCTACAATAACTCAATATTTCCTCACCAGAGATTGCCCATAACCATCCATAACTACCGTAAAGGCTTCCGAGCCACCAACAATCTTGCTCTTTTACGCTACAGATCCCTATTTTATGTTGGTAATCACTAAAGATAGCCTATTAAAGCACTTACCTTGAGCAAACCTTGCTCTCTTGGATGCTGCTTCCGTAAGATATACATACTTGGAGGCTTGAAACTTACTTAACGTGCTTCTTTGACTCCTCCTAGAGAACAGGCGGCGTCCTAACAAAAACGGTTGTCGACGTCAGGAAGGTTTCGATCCCTTAATATGGAGTTGCAGCATCAGAATTGAGCATAGCCTGTTCTATAGAAACACAAAGATAATATTGCAATGGAAATAAATTATGTATCTTCGCACACAAGCATGTAAACACTTTCTAATTTGTTTTTTAGGTATAAGTTGTTCTTTGTAATGCGTTTGGGGTTGAGTAAAAAATCGCTGAAAATTGAATTTTGCACTTGTTGAGCGATAACAACTGCGCATTCAAATTGACTGTAATTACAATTAAAAAAAAGTGATACATTTTCTGTGTTTCATTGAATTACAATACGTTTTTTCTTATTCGCTGAGTGACTATTGTCTGCATTACGGTTAGGTTTGATTATATGATGACGATTTATGTTTTTACATTCAGATTCATCAGTTTTCGGTGTGACAACAAAATCATTCAACATTTCTAAGCTGATTATGCCTACGCTTTCTTCAAGAGCGTAATTTTAATAGCAAATAAGTGAAACCTATTCATTAATTTGACTGGAATCTTCCATGGTGGTGCAAACTGTCAATGGTGTAGTATGTACAAGCAGTCGTGCTTTCACTATCTCACACCTTCCTTTAGCCTCGGTGTGTAACATAGAATGCAGGAGTTTGTGGTCTTTATTCATAAAGTCAGTTTTAATTGTTCATACGTTGCTTGTACTGCGTTGCCATGTCGTACATATATGTGAACATATCTCGAATGATATTTAGCTTGTCATCATCAGTGAGAATGATAGCAACTTCGTAGAAAGATCGATAATTAAAGCATTGCGTCTCTTGAAAGTCAATCCCCTTAATTTCGAGGAAATGCAATTATATTATATAAAACTGCATCCTAGTTTTGGTCACCCTCAAGGGTTCTGCATTTGTTCCATGAATTAGGTCATATTGTTGGAGCACTCAGCAACAAAAACGAAAAAAAATACGTGAGTGATTCTCTTAGGTACATTAGCTGTACAATGTTTCAGTGATGGTAATGTCCGACGAGAATTCGTGTTGCTAGCTGAACCGTAACCAGAAACTGTGACTTTGGCAAAAAAACTGCCTCTGAAATTTGTTTATTAACGTCGAATTCCCAGCTTATTCCAGCCATATTAGAAGTGAGTTGTGCGGAGAGGGTCAATATTTGCGATCAGACTCCAAACTTAGGTCATGCGTACGCTTGAGTTTATCCTCGACTTGAGCGTTCTACCACGATGAAGCTTGAATATATGCTCGAGTTGAGCGTTCTACCACGATGAAGCTTGAATATATGCTCGAGTTGAGCGTTCTACCACGATGAAGCTTGAATATATGCTCGAGTTTAGCGTTCTACCGCGATGAAGCTTGAATATATGCTCGAGGTTAGCGTTCTGCTACGATGAAGCTTGAATATATGCTCGAGTTGAGCGTTCTACCACGATGAAGCTTGAATATATGCTCAAGTTTAGCGTTCTACTACGATGAAGCATAAATTTTTCCTCTAGTCGAGCGTTTTACTGAATAATCGTCAAATTATTCACAATTGTCTTACAGTTCAATAGTGCGTTATTATTGAACAATCATGGTGACTGCAAGTTGGCAATCATACCAATTAATTTGTTTCATTTTCAAAATTTTGTGCGAATTATAAGTTACTGTACTTCTTCGCTTTTGATGTGAAATGTAAAAACTTCTGTGAAATAATTAGCAAACATTTCAGCTTATGATACATCTGTATGTTCGTATTCTTTTAATTTAAAAAAAATTGCCCATTTTCAAGCTAATATTTTCACATATCATTTGTATTAAATTTAAATTAACTCTTACATTTATTGCACTCGTGTTCTTGAAATACTATTGAACGAATTTGGTGCAATGTTATTTTCTTAGAAAATCATTGAGGCACGTCATCGTACTCGTCCTAGGTTCATTCATCAGCACCTTTTGTTTGGACGTCATCACCCGTCTCAGACAGTTCATATCAGTCAAGAATAACTACTCAAAGTGCTGTACCAAAACTTTTAGCTAATATCCTACTTTGTGAAGTTTTGTCTCAATTAAGTCAAGAAGAGCGTTCGTTCGCCGGCAAAGCTATTGCGAATAGGCGGCAATGGTCTCCGATAATCCGTGTGTGTTTTATACCTTAATCGATACCCGAGGCCTCTAGGGCTTAGAAACTTTCTTTAATATCCCGTGTTTTGGCAGAAGTTGTCCCACAGTCCGTGGGGGCTACACCCACGTTTAGGCTAAAGCTCACAACTAAACGTGTACTTGTTATTCACCGCTCTCCCTCCATAACCTCCGTCCATACGAGCACCAGTTCTACGTGGCTTCGAATTTGAAGGTTCAGTGCTCCGTCTCATCGATGATCAATGCCCAAGACAAAAGATTCACACAAATTACCAGGTCCGACTTCAGCCCCAACGATCGGCTTCGATTGTGTGCTCATACCACAGAGGAACTTCGCCGAATAATTGCGAGCTCCTCAAAGCTTTTGCCTCGTTTTTGGATTAATTCATTTCCTGGAAAGGGTTCGTCCCATATTTTGTTGACGCTTCTCATACATTTGTTCTAATGATTACAGTCTTCCTTGTGCATTGATGTTTTGCGTTATTTTGCATTTTATTTCACGAAAAATTGCTGCTTCACGTCTCTATCATATTATAACCTTGAACGATAGGAGTGAACACACACAGATAAAATATTTGTTTCGGTAACATTGGTCCCCAATTACATTTTTTCTCTGCTGCAATTTTCTCAAACATCTTGATCTTTGCCCTATTTACTGGGGCGAAATATTTATGACTAAACATTTTCACCGTTGTGAGTCATTCATCTATTTTTTTTCTTCCGCATTTCAATTCTACTACAAATGAAACCGCCAATTAGATTTCTTAAGTAGGGTTAATTGAAGTGAATTATTTGAATTTTGATTATGAAATACATAAATTATGTCAGCTAACTGCCATTTCATTTGAGATAAGGAATTCCCTAGAGCGGGCATTTGCATTTGCTTTTTGGGCGGCTGAATTATAGCGACACTGCATTTGCATAAAAAAGATTTGGTCAGAGAAGCCGGAATCGTGGCACCGCTGTGGAAACAACAACTGCCTGATAATAATAACTGAAGAATAACAACAACCGGTTCAGAAACATCTGGGTGATAGCAAATAATGCATGAAAGCAAGAGTAGCAACAAATGCATTATAACTATTGGGTTACAAGTAAAGCGGTGGAAAAATCTGTATTGTAACAATTAATCGAAGATAAAGAATAGTTTGTCATAGCTGCGTCACTACAGTGAGTGAAAACCAACAACAACTGACTAGGGACAACAGTTCTAGGGCATTAAGTAAGCATTAAGTATTATAGGACTCAACAAACTTGATGTAATAACTGAAAATAATAGTCAAAATTGTATGATAACGGTGACTAAATGATCAAACTATAACCTGTGCATAATTAAAATAGAAAACTATAAAGCATGCATTCAATAGCTAATTTCCCCACGTCGAAGTGAAAAGTGATCCTCGAACAATTGTATTATCACTTAGTATGTTTAATGTAGCCACTGTAGATAAAACTGAGAATAGCGTTTACCCTCATACACCTGTTCGTTACCTACGTATTAATAATCAATCAATCATATATAAAGATATATGTCTTACCCAGTTTCCAAGTACAAAATAAACAAAATAATTCACTGATCTAAGCCTTTCCTGCGTCAAACTCTCGTGCTCGACCTGCATCAAAACATGACCTGAAATGCTTGGCTTCTAATGTTCAGCCAGGAAAGATCCTGCCCAACTCCTTGTCTGATCGGGCCCTTCAGGCTACTATGTATTCGGCGGGTCATTCCAAAGCAAGATTTATGGTATGGATGTTTTCAGTAGTTTTCCACGATCCGAGAACTTGGCTCAGCTTCATATACCTGCGAGAAGGCAATGCAAGGAGGAGTTTTAATGCCAGTAATCTTAGACTGGAAAAAAGATATGCACATTTTTAAGTTGTCAAGTTTTTGAATTTTCTGGAACTCAAAGAATTATTTTTTCAACGCTGCATGTCTGTATGTTATATATGACACGGAAATGTTTTTACTGTCGAGAACTCAAAAATTATTTTCATGCTTGTCATGCGAACCGTTTCCAGACGCGTGTTTGTCGAGAAATCAAGCGGATCTTTTTGGAAGTCCAGAAAGACGAGACAGTAAGATGCAAATACTCTCCACAATGCTGCTCGAAAAATTATGCAAAGTTGTGGCTTGCCGGAAAAACGGTGCACCAAAGAGCGGCCTGGAAAAAAATCAATGGGATCATGCAATGAAGACATCACGAGCTCAAATGAAATTTGAGGCAGCGAGACTGTACGCCGACGGAAGTACCTTCCGACAAATTGGAGTGCTCCTGATCCTAGGCAAGCGTAAGCGACCCTCCTGAATCCAAGCAAGGGAAGGCCACCGAATAGCGCCCGACTTATATTCAAAATTACCGGACGCTCAGAGTGGAAGCCAACAAATCACTTCCTCTAGATGTTTGCTCCAAAATTCTTGCCTGAACTCCCATGCTTAACTGTGGAGGTCCTTCGAAAAGCGCATATTTTCTACTAAAAAAGAATGTTGTAACATGAATGGCTAATTAGAGAAGCCTAATTTTATTCTCTTCATGCTGAGTTGACAATTTGGTACTTGATATTATTTTATCGTACATTTGCAGGGTCTTATTTTTTAGTTCTGTTCTAATTTATCTTCACTTATTCAATTTTATGTTCATTTTTAAACCAAATGATCTGACGAATTGTTATTATATGCATTTGAATTGTATTGAAATTTCAGTTTCTTCAAATCTTCCTTATACTTCTTGGTATACTTTTAAAAAACCATGCATCTTAAAATAAACTGTTCGCGTTTGAGCGATAGTATGTATTCCCCCATCTATGTATTCCTTTTTTGGCAACCATTATTTCTCAGCAAAAATGTATTACATGCCTCTCTCACATAAAAATATGTTCACACAAACCGGTATCATACTCTGTAATATTTTCAGTACCGAATTTACACGTGAGCGAAAGCTCAAAATTTTGTCTTGCTAAAGAATGAACGTGAAATATCGAGTTACTTCTCAGGGCCAGGCAGATACATCATGTCAGCGTGGCTTCCTTGGCAGGACTTTTGGCTCATATTGAGTCGATAAGCGGAGATATCTTCTGGTGTTTGTCGTGCAAATATCTTCACCATCGACAAGATGATTGGTGTTGTTGATGCGTCTTGTAAATATTGAATCTACAGCTGCAACTCCATAGAAAGTGTCATGAGAAAAGACCCATCGTACGAAGTAAATCGAAGCTGTAGCGAACTTCGGATGGAATTTATTCACTGCTGCAGTTGGGCTCTATCCCATGACAATTTTCCTCTTGTTTGTTTTCCATTTTGAGAAACGCGGTAGTTTTTGTCCAAATCTTTCAACTCGTTTCAAAGGTTTTGGTTTGTAAAATATTATCTATTGCCTGTGTAAGCTCTCTCTGTTTTCGATTATGAAATCATTTGTTCGAACTGTCTTCGTTTGCTATAAACTCTCATTTATGATACATTAAAGCTGTAAATGTTACGTAATAAAACACCTAAATGATACATCATTTTTCGATCTTCTATTTAACAATTTTACAGCATACGACAAACTGTCCGCCATGATAGCACTTTCAATTCAATTTTCCCTGCATGGACTGTACCAAGTCCTCTAAAATGTATACGTATGGATTTACTTCACGCCTTGCTCGACTTTTGAGTTGATTTTGGCGAGTTTATTTGGTCAGGGTCCATTGTGGAGAATCGCAGGCTGGTGGTGCGTCAGAGACAAAGCGTAGCTGTCCTCATAAGGCAAAGAATGGATGGGGTGCGACTATAGAGCTCTCGGTCAACCCAACGCGCTCACGTTGTCATCGTCCATCCGTACTGCGTTTTATTTCTTATTGCACGGCAAAAAATTTTATTGTGTTCTTCACTACGGCTGCTCCTATTTTAACTCCCTTTCTTTATTTATCAATGTGCACTTGCGACATTTTATTGTCTCAATTTTTACAGATGTTCTTTCTTATCTCCCATTCGAAACTCCAATTCCTCAATTGAGTTGTGTCTGTTGTGAACGCTAATAATGGGTAATTATTTTATTATCAGCTATTTGGTGTATGCATCGACAGATTAACTTTAGGTTTGGTTCCTGTGAAACGTCTAAATCAGTTCCTACAAATTACTCCTAAGAAGTAGTAATCTTTTGCAATGTGTTTTGACTAAGTCTTTAGAAGAGCCACACTTTAAAATTTTCACCAAATATGAAACCATTATTCGAGTAATTCATTGTTTATGCTTTTGGTGTGGCAGTATTCTGAAAATCTGTTTCTGGCTTCTAAAGTTGGCTGCCTGAGTTTTGAATAGAATTCATAGGTGCAAAACAGGTCGTTTCGAATTCATGTCAGAATATGTGCATAGAATATGTTACTATTGGAAAAACTGTGATATATGGACTATAACCTATTCTACTTCAAAGTAATTTCTACATCAATTTCAGACCGTCTGAACCTTATATGTAAACAAAGCAACCTTGATAAAGCATTCAATCAATTGTGTCTGTGATATTCTGTTCTAGCAATAATAAGGGCTCTTGAACCTGTAGCACCGAAAAAATTGTTCAAAATTTCAAGAACATGTATGCGATTTATGTTAGAAGTTATTTTTTATTGACATGTTCGCGTCAATTCACTTCATATTAAATACCGGCTATGTATAGATTTTTTCTAGATTTTATTGCAAGTCTCAAAAGTTTACGGCGATATTTTCTCATTCATGCAAATAGCGACATGGTCAAATACTTCTTCATTCAAATAGTGACATGGACAAACACTTTTTAACGCAATTTTAATGAAAATTTCAGAATATGCATATGCATTTCACACCTCGGAACAAATTCACTGTCAGTAGAATGAGGAAACTCTCACTTTTCTTCGTCCTTACTTTGATAACTTTTAATTTATTACACTTTGTTCAAATTTTTAACATAAAAGGGTCATAGAAAGTTAATCAGTTCAAAATATAACTTTTCCTTACGTTTAATTACCTCAAACTGTTTTTTGGAGTAAAATTTCTCATTTCGTGATAAAACGGTTTGCCAGTTTTAGCAGCGGCCTTGATTTTATTTTTCAATTATATGATAGCTCCTGCGCAATTCTGCGTTCATTTTATGATTATTAAATTTTGCATTTCACACTCTAACACTTTTTAGCTGAGTAATTCTGATATTCTTTTGACATACCAACTAGTTTTTTGGGTCTCGCTTTAAAAGAATAAATAGCTTATACATACGATTAAAATTCTAACTCCTCTTAAACGAATCATTCTTAACGCTATTCCTTCGGCATGTGAACCCATGCCCCGTGATCGCGTATCTTCATCACGTTGGTGCTTCTACCTAAGCCCGCTCCGAGTCCTGTGTTATTCGCCCTAGGAGGAATATGCTTACTGAGGCCTTCAACCACCAACGCTCTGGCTGATGGAAATAAACTGCCTGTTGACTTTTAAATGAGCCGGTTGAGTGCAAGCACGTCAAGCGATGTGCTATAGTACAAATTTCCCATCCTCTTTGTTATCGCAACGTTCATTTTGAGTTCAAGTGCATCTGATATTCCGACAGTCATCTGTGTGCGCTAAATATTTTATCTACGCTGTATTTAATGTACTTGTTTTTGGTAAATTCCATTTAAAATCGGCCATCTTTCACAGAACATTGTTTTAATTTCAACTCCTCTGAAGCATTGAAGCTCAGATGCTCCTGTTAAGCTCTGAAACATCATAGCCTTTTTCTTCCAGTAATTTAATTTTATGTGAAGGTTTGATAATTTTGTTAGTATTTCGTTTTTTTTTGCTTTCATTCAATACATAATACATTTCTAAGTCTTATTTACCATTTACTATGGATTAAAAGTCAATGTAGGGATTATCTTAAATGAAGTACCATGTTCCAATTCTAAATTTACGATGATCAACTTTATGCAATAGTTCTAATAAATTGAGGACATAATTCAATCTGTTTTCCAGTCACGCTTAAAGTAGTTCTGTATCACCTGTAAATGACCGTAAAAATTAATTAATAGCGATTACAGAAAAAGTATTTACATGCGAGAGCATATTTTTTTGAGATCGTTCAATAAAACAAGAATGATGACGTCGAGCTTTAAAGCTGCGCAGTTGAGTGACTTTTGACCGCCGCACCTGTAGCTATGGAGACGAACTTTCTCCTCTTAGTGAAGTGAGTGAAGCAAGTTCGTGAAACCTGAATTTTTCGAAAGAAATGTGTGGTAAACTATATTACTTTGATATTAAGGCCAACACTAAACTGTGAATTTTTTCATGTATGTATATACTTTATTTTTGTTTCACTGGCTTACATTGATAGTATACTGAAGAGTTCTGTAGCTCACGTAGAAAAATGAACTTCGGACAATTTACCGTCCCTATAAAAAACGAATATCATTTTCCATCTAACCTACAAGAACTCAAATGAGGCCTTTTAAGTGGTATTCAATCGTACAGGTGAAGTTTTAAAAATTTTAGTGAATATTTTAGTGACACAGCTGCTCATAGGTCAAATTTAACGACGGCCAATTAAAACGCATCAAAACCACGCAGAATTTTAGTGGAGGTTCCGTTGTAGGGAGATTGTAATATTTCTCACAACCCTACGTTGCTATTCATGAAAGCTATGGGTGCATTTTTATTAGCGGCTTAATTTTAAGAAATTATTTTGTCATTGATTGAAGATAGTACTACATTCTGGAATAAATATAAGTGCAGCCATGAATTTTTAAAAAGTTGCCATTGAATCATTGATAAAGAGATGCATCCGTGGAGATGCATCCGTGAAGTATCTTAGAAATAGTATCAAACTGTGTCTAATGTAGTTGCAGATGCAGTAATTCGATATATTTAGGTGTGTGAATTTCTGGACCCTGTATTAACGTCATAACTTGTAACAATTTTGACTAAAAAGTACTGTTATAGCATCAAACAATAATAAATTGGAAACTAAATTCGAAGAAATAATCTACAGGCCTGCTTTGTACTCGAATGAAAAAGTAAGCTAACATACAAGTAACCAAATGTAACCAGTAACCGCCAGAATAACCAAAAGAAACTTGGCAATGTGCAAAGAAATAAAATGAAATTACACTGAATAAACAATAGAAACTAGGCCAACGCCCGAATAAACAAAAGAAACTTGGCGAATGCTCGAATAAACAATAGAAACTAGGCCAACGCCTGAATAAACAAAAGAAACGAGGCCAACGTTCCAAAAAACAAAAACGGAGCCAACGCCCGGAAACCTAAATACAATTCTTCCTTAGTTTGAAAGGCATGATCATTTGCCATAGAGGCTATTTAGTCGTGGTCTGGCTTTCGGGTTTCGCCTTTGATTTGTGCCTGCTACGCTTTGTCGGGCCTTGAAAAATGTCTCTTCAAATGGATCATCTCGTAATGAGCTCACGAAGAGTGTAGTTTTAATTCTCAGGGGCGAGGTCGTTTTTACACGCTGCATGAGATTGAACACAATGCCATTTTTGGAGTCTCTTCCATTCGCTCCTACAGCGTTTTTTCGATGAGTACTTTTGAATCAAGGTCGGGTTGTGCTCTTTGAGATCTCAATTCCAGAAGCCATTGGTGTCAATGCTTTTGGCATGCTCCTTGCCTTATTTTTAGATGGTTATGGAGGTAAGCAATTTCTTCCATAGTTCTTTGTTAAAAAGAATTACTTCATGTGGGTTTACGATGCTTGGGCTTAACAGCGCTCTACGTTGTTAATTTGTTACTCATTTAGTCAGGTCTCATGTGACTACATGTGTAATTCATACGTGAAAATAATTTTTTATTGTTTTCCTAATTACGCTAATCATTTTCTACTTTCTTAAATTTTTCTTCTGCCTTATTAATACACTCACTTCTTTTTCTTTGTTTTTTCCAGGTTTATATTTATATATATATATATATATATATATATATATATATATATATATATATATATATATATATATGTATATATATATATATGTATATATATTGCTGTTTATATTACACTCCATGTCTTTGATGCGTAACTTTTTAGTCAATGCACGAGTTTTTTTCAAAGGATTACCCAAGTTTACGGAAATTTTATTTGCTGGCATCCAATTAGAACATGTTCTTTGAGTCTGTATAATTTTTTATGACTATTTTTTGACCGAAGTTTTTAGAATTTGCACAGGTGTGACGAGCATTTTCTAATCTTTGCTTAAGCTGTTTCTATAACGGAGGCTTTTTTTTACCAATTGGGAGTTACCAACGACCTATGAAGTGTCATATTTAATTGTAAGGGTTCTGATGTTGTAATTGGCACGTGAATGCATATTGTTGACGTTGTAGATCAGTGGGGGAGTTTGGCCGAGCGAAACAAGCGTCCACCCTCTGGAAGCACTTAGGTAGCTCTCCATGCAGTGACTCAACTTTTGGAGTGAATGAACTTGAGTAATTCAATTCTCTCACAATGAGGCGAGTCTCCTGATGAAAAGAGAAATTGCCTTGTATATTGTATATGTATATTATATATACTTTTCGATCATGAAAATGCTTATTCACATTCCGCTTTTCTTCTTGCAGATGGTCCAAGTTTCATCAGCGATCCCGAAGACGTTTTTGCTGACCCTGGTGAGAATGTGACCCTGAGTTGTCTTGTGGACTCGAACCCTGAAGCCACGATTGTGTGGGTTGGACAGCAAAAGCAGACCGTCGCTGGCCGGGGTCCCATTTTGAGACTCGACGCTTCGTCGGAGACGGTTGGCAACTACCTCTGCATCGCCAAAGTCGAAGGCTTTCAAGAAATTTCTGGAACCGTCGGTCTTTTTCTGAAGGTAATCAGCAGAAAAATGATCGCTCTTTGTACGACAGCCTCTCTCGAGTCATTGTGATAAAAGCTGATAATTTAGTTAATTATATTCTCGACAGCTTCTGAGGGGTTCGAACTATTTTCGGTTCAAAAAGTAGTTCCCAACACCTTGTGTGTGTTGTTTTACTGATAAACGGTTTTGCAAGATTATCTATGAAACATTGTTATTCTTTCGAGTTTTTTCATCCGCTTATTAACCCTCTACCGCCTGAATTATGATTTGACTGCTCGACTGCCGAATTATAATTTGACTGCCACTGAGCGCCAATAACAATATCTTTGAGCTGTTGTCGTTGTTTCTACAATAGTAACGTCCTCTATCAGGGACAACCGGCATAACGTTCCTTCTGCTAATAATGTAAAAATAATTTAAATATTTTCTAGGTTCTCTATGAGTGACATACAGCAGTAGACGGTTTAAAACAGTAAAGCTATGCATCTCAACTCCTGAAAAAAATGTACACAAATTTTTCGTTCAAATATAATTTGACTTCGAATATATTAGTCTACAACTTCGAGTGTTTTTTCGACACCCATTAATAAAACCCTCCAATCAAAAATTTAACTTAGTTCGATTTTCTATCCTCAAGAGTTAGGATTGACTGTTACACCTTTTCTTCACGGCGATATTGACTAGTAAAATTTGCTTGTCATCAAGAAAGTTATTTGGCATGATTGAGAGTCAGGATGCACGTTGTAAAAGCTGTCATGGGCATAGGGTGCGACCAGGTTATTACAAGAAACAACGGCAGCATTCCTGATGAAAGTAAGGCATAGCTGGGTGACACTTACCGTTCGCAATGAATGCGCAGCATCGTGCGCCGCTGGTTTGTCTAACGCTGGTCACACCGAGCGGGCGTAAAAAAGGCATCAATATCGCCTGGAGCCTTAATTTATTGTGATGGGCTCTGCATCGTTCATAAGTGATGTTACTTAGCCGTAGACATCACGACTTCCACTCAATAATAAAGAAAATGTACACATTTCTCAATTGAGCAAATATTTTTAGTCATTGACTGATGGCGCAATCAACGATGAATGGATGTAAATATTTGCTTCCTAACTTATTGAAAAGTCTTATAGTCAATCTTAGTTTAGTAAGCGGAGCATATTTTTAACTTATTTATGTTTTAGCGATTTAAATAACGACAGGAAATTTGATTGCATGACTCAGAACAGAATCATTGATTAGGAATTTATCACGCGTTTCAAGCTACCCACTGGCAGGTAACTTGAAATTGTTTCCTCTTATACACAGAACACAATAGTGAGTGTCTATTTTCATTGTACAAGTTTCATGAAGTAGGAATTCTTTAGTAGTTGATGACTCACACAGCAGTCTTAGAGCTTCGACATTTTTATTCCTGAACATCAATTGGTTATTTTTATTTAATTTTTTATCCTTTTTCAATATGAATGAAAAATCCTCATTCATCCTCAATCTTACAGTAAATGCAAATTTTCGAGAACTTTAACTGAATTTTAGCATTTATGATTAATATTTCATTTTTATCTTATGTTTTATATCACATTCTACTTGCTTGAGACTTATCGTTATTTATCAATTCGATAGCGGACAAGTATTCTTCCGGTTCCAAGTTTTGAATTGTATGCTGGTTTACGCAAAACAAAATTTCGATTAAATATCTTAAAAATGTTCTTCTTCATTTTTGTATGGAACACAGATATTTTTGTTTATTTTCCTCTTGTTCCAACGGCCACGTATACTCATTCATTGAATTCTCCGCTTAATGTTTCTCGTTCTTTATTCTAATTTCATACCATTTTTGAAAATGCGCATATAAATTTCGGTTGTTGTCCATAGATGTGTCGCTTCTCTCGGCTCAGCAGTCGCTCTCTGAGAAGACTTTCCAGCCAGAGCCGTTCATTAATTTATTCTTCGAGGTTGGCTGCAACCAAAATATCCTCCGCCTAATTATTCGAAGACTAACTTAACCATAAATGATGAGATGCTGGCGTATTTTCTTAGCAAGAGTTTCGAGAATACGTGTTTTGACGGCCCTGAAAAATGTGTTCCACCGAGAGCCTTTTGTTGCGAGTTTCCTAACGATGCTGAGATAGCTGAAAATATTTAGCTTAACACGTCTCAATGAATATTTATCGAATAGGTCTAGTAAATTAACAGCTTCTTTCATAGTGGCTTGAGTAATCCTTAAAGTCACAGAAGTTTGATGTTAATTACTTTGGACAGACGTAAGTTTGAAGCTTTGCTCCAATGATTTGTCTCATTTCTTTTTAATGCGTTTCATGTTCTTTTAAGATTGTGCTCATTCATTGTTTTGTAGTTTTAGGAAGTTATTTCAGTAATTTCTATGCTTCGCGCTGCAGTGCATGAGTAACTTTCATTTTGTCTGGGACAACGAAAGTCGTTCTAAGAAATCCAAGTCGCTTGAAAAAAATACTAGCTGATATGAATGAATAACTTAACAATTACAGTATTACCCGATTTTATTGATTTTGAAATACCTTAGGCTGGAACCTAGAAACGGTAATGTCGAGTATTCGAGTTCTCCGAAGCCAATGACAGTTTTCAGCCCACACTGCAGTTCTACCGCTTCGTGTATTTTAGATTGGGATGTGAAGGCAATTGCGACGGAGGAACTTGAAATTATCATTTCTACGAGAATTTTTTCCAATCTGATGTCCCTCCGGTAACATCAAAATACAAGATGATAGTACAAAATTTAGAGATTATTAGTACCTGCATTGTAATGAATTATGTAGACCACAAAGCAAAAAAAACTCCAGTTGAGCATAAGTAGCACTCTACACTTTTATGACTTCACTATAAGGAACAGGACTATGAGGCTGGGTATTCATGACGAATACCTCCTCTTTTATTATTGTTATCATTATGAAGAAACGATGATAAAAATAAAAATTGAACTAACAGGAGTTTCGTAATAGAGCTGCATTAGAAATGAATTGAATGAAATTTGTAACTATGCAGTAAGGAAATATTTTCATCTATACGTGTAGAACAAACTTCGATGTAATGAATTGTTAAATTTCAATAAATCGATTCTAAATATATCTTTATCAAAGAAAAATAAGTCGCGCAATCGTGACATTTGATTAGGGTCAAAATATGCTACTAACAAGGCCTTCGATGCCTTTTCGTAATCGAACTTTTACTGCTTTCAGAAAAGACCTCGAAAAGCAAACGATATCTGTACTAATACATCCAGTTCCCCATGTCATGTGTTTTCTACGTGTTTTAATTTGTCTCTGCTAATCGTTTAGCTGAAGTAATTTCAGTTCTATTTAGTTGTGTCTCTTTTGTACCTCAAGCTGGTCGTACACACGGGGCTGAGCCGTAACATCAAACTCCCTTTACGAACTCCGGAAAAAACATTTCATTCTTGATCATTTTAATTCACAGGGTCCGCCAGGGGTTCGAGCTGAACCCCTGCAGTGGGGTGAGGCTGGCGACACCGTAACTGTCGACTGCTATGTCACCTCTGCGTCGTCCCGCTCCGTCACAGTCAGCTGGTCTAAATATGGCTCCAAAGTTGATTTGGGTAAGTCTTCAAGTTACGAACTGTCAGTCTGCAATTAAGGTGTCAGAGTGGAGTACGAGTTTCGTCGGGTTAATGTTTGAATTTAGATTCTATTCAACCCACTGAAATTGGAGGATGCTAGTTGAGCTTGTAGAAGTACAGGCACTATCTGGTGATATGACAAGTATATCTACGAGTAAATGTAATGTGTTTGAAGTTATCAAAATCTCCCTACTCTTCATGTACCATTTATACACTGAATTTCAATTTATTTTTTGGAAATCAGTCTTTCATATAAAATGTCATGAACTCGGACATAAATGTTTCATCTGAAAATCTAATTTTGTGAGAATAGACGAAGTTGTGACACATAACATACATGAGCACAAGTTGAGAGAAGCTTCTTTCATGAGCTGCTGGTCTTTACATACAATATTAGGGAAAATTATGAGACCTGTAGCAATGTACCTGTGCTCATTGTAAGTATAGCCATTCAAAGAAGGTATAATGACAAAATGATTTGTTTCGAGACTTGTTTACTGTCAGTTGTTGCTGTAAAAATGTGGAACTTTTACATTTATGGCAGCTTCAAGATGAAAATATGGAAAATTTGTCTTACTTTGAATCAATTGAAAACTCTCCATCTAATATTTTATTAATGTATTGTGCTCCACAGGCAAGAATTTGAGTGAGTTATATCCAAATATTTGAAGAAAATAGGAAAAACTGACGGGATATAATGAAATATTCATTTTTCGTGTACTTTCTTCAGTTTTCAAAGAGGGGACTCAATATAAGCTTAGCTCAAAACGGACAGTTGATTCATTCAATTCCAGATCTTATACTACATGTCAACGATGACACATTTTTGAGGGTATGTTTGGCACAAGTATTGGAGAGTTTTTCAGGCAACTAAATTTTACGAATTAGATGTAACACATGCACCAAGATTCCACTTCGCTCTGATGTAACTCTAGTCTCCTTTAACACATAAGGGCTCTANGGGTAAGTCTTCAAGTTACGAACTGTCAGTCTGCAATTAAGGTGTCAGAGTGGAGTACGAGTTTCGTCGGGTTAATGTTTGAATTCAGATTCTATTCAACCCACTGAAATAGGAGGATGCTAGTTGAGCTTGTAGAAGTACAGGCACTATCTGGTGATATGACAAGTATATCTACGAGTAAATGTAATGTGTTTGAAGTTATCAAAATCTCCTCCTTACTCATCATGTGCCATTTATTCACTTAATTTCAATTTATTTTTTGTAAATCAGTCTTTCATATAAAATGTCATGAACTCGGACATAAATGTTTCATCTGAAAATCTAATTTTGTGAGAATAGACGAAGTTGTGACACGTAACATACATGAGCACAAGTTGAGAGAAGCTTCTTTCTTGAGCTGCTGGTCTTTACATACAATATTAGGGAAAATTATGAGACCTGTAGCAATGTACCTGTGCTCATTGTAAGTATAGCCATTCAAAGAAGGTATAATGACAAAATGATTTGTTTCGAGACTTGTTTACTATTAGATGTTGCTGTAAAAATGTGTAACTTTTACATTTATGGCAGCTTCAAGATGAAAATATGGAAAATTTGGCAACTAAGTTTTACGAATTAGATGTAACACATGCACCAAGATTCCACTTCGCTCTGATGTAACTCTAGTCTCCTTTAACACATAAGGGCTCTAGTCATTTCAGTACTCAGATGAGCTCGAATAAGGTCTGTTCTCAACTCCTACTCCTTCTCTCTATGGAGGCAAGACAAGCTCGATTCTCAAACTTGGTTAGATTAGTTCACTGGTATTCAGAAGTTGGAATTTAGTCATGGAGTCAGAGACCCTTTCAAATGTCATGACTTCGATGGAATGTCAAGAAAAAGGAACTTTGGATGCTCTCCAGTTCGTATAGTAATGACGTTTTTGCTTCTTTGGGCTTCTGTCCTGTGAGGATTAATGTTCTGGATACTTGTTTTTGTTACTATAAAGTGATAGTTAAACGGGATCTCCATATTTCTCACGTTTAAAAAAAAAATAGTTTCGTTGTAGTGTAATTTTAAAACATTGAGTTATGTAGGTCAAAATATTCATTTACCTTATTGGTTATTGTTATGCATATCAACACCGATTTTTGCTGGTTAGCTTCCAGTTTAAATTGCTCTCCATAAGCTATTATTACTGCAGTTCAGCACTTTCTCATACCAAACATCGTGTTTTATTTCGAGTTTCGGAATTTAACTTGAGTAGAGTCCTCATTCTAAACCGGCGTTGATATTTCCGTGGGAGCAAGTTCACATCTTGCATCATTTCCTGCATAAGAAGACTCGTTTTCCTTGTGCATTCAGTGCCAGGCCGCTTCGAGGAACTGGAAGAAGTCACGGCCCTCGGTCTCCGGCATTCTCTCATCATCCATAACGCTAAACCTGAGGACTTTGGCACATACAACTGCTCGGTCCAAAACGCCTTTGGCTCCGGCACCGTCGAAATTGTGCTCGACAAAAGAAGTGAGTCGAAGCTTTCATGACTTTTGTCAATTTCATTAGCATAGTAGCTCTCTTCTGTTTTCACTCGATCTTGAAAGAAAAAGAAAAGTTTGTTCAGGTCATGTTGCCTCCCGTACTTAAGTGATGTCGTAGACATATCCAAAGCCAGTTATACGCTTCATTTTTACATTTTTTATATGATTTTCCATTTTTCATGTTTTACAACGTAATTTGTTGTTACTTTAACTGTTCATTTTTTGTTATAATAATCTTTTGAAAATGCCTGTACTAATTCATCTCAAGTTGGATTCTCACGTTTCTCTCCTTCATCCGTTATTTTCTGCAGTATTTTTTTAGCGAATGATAAGCAGTTCATATACATGAGAGGTAAATAATTTGTCAGCTTACATAATTCTGTTTGCTAAATTGTTTTCGACAATAAATTTCAGACTATTATATCAGGCTTTTCTATTTCAAAGGAAATTTTTATACAAGTAACGTCCATTACGCCCACAGAAGGGATGCCAATTCTGCTCATCATCGGAGGAGTGGTGCTTGGCATCGTCTTTATTATGGTCATTGCTATCGGCATAATCATCTACGGGCGAGCATCTGCGGCTAAACAGAAAGGTAAGATTTTCATTACTTGATGTGAAAGCATCGTTTTCTTTAACAATCTCGCATCCAAGAATTTTAAGCCCTATTCATCAACTTCAGATTTCATTACAGTTTTATTTTGTACGCTACGTGCTTTCCTGACTGTGTAGATTTATGTTACTGATTTTGTTTTAATATTTAAAAAATTTTGTAAGCTAGACCCTAGTGAAGTCGACATACTTATTGTGGCACAACGAGTAAAACTGTCCCGCTCTGACGGAGCCGGCTCTAAAAGCTCACTCTCTGTATTGTAATTTACTTTATCTGAGGCTAATGTTATTCTCGATTTGCGCCATTATTACATTGTTTTTCTAAATTTCCATCGAAAAATAAACCGATTCTCAAGCGTTTCACGACGTTGCAGAAGTGTGATGCTGATGGGCTGAGCCTGAATACGGACTTGGCCGCTACTCAAAAGATGCACATTGGCAACAGACTTGTCGAGCCAGAAAGAGCTACCCGAGCGTGTATTCAGAGCGTTTTAAATTCCACTGAGCGTGTGCTTAAGCTGCGAACCAACGCTTTGTCGGCGTTTTTGCTTGCTTGTCACGTGCATCGGCAGACTCCATTGGCGCTTCTATTAGTGTACTTTTATCACAAGCTTTTCAGTGCATGAAGTTCTGCGCTTAACTAAAGAAGCTCAAAATTTTGTCTGGTATAACAAGAAGCCTGGTTGTGTGAGTTGTCCTTTTAGGAATATGAATGAAGATTTTTCTTAATAATTTATCCATAATTTCAGTACAATATTAGTTGAGTTTCAAATTGCGCTACATTTTTTACTTCTGAATTAGCAAGCTCAGATTTTCATTTCTTTGACTGTTCTACTATTAATTTATTGATAAAGTGTTAAACTCGTCCGATAAGAGATAATTTTTATTCGAGGCACTGACTTTCAACAAGCGTCGGTGGTGAGAAATGGTTTTCCAAAGTCAAAAGCGTTCTAACAAAATTTAAAAATATTGTAAGATGAAACATTACGCGAAAATATTGAAACATTAATCATACGGTTGACTTAAATGTGGTCAAGGGGGTCAAGTGATGGTATACGAGACATAAAATATTCTACCTGAAACGTAAAATATTTTAATAAACTCTGTACTTAAAGTTATGTCGTATAGTGTAATGGAATTATAGGTCTCATATGTAAATTTGGTTCAGCTCTGCGTAAGTAACCACCTTTAAACATAATTAAGAAATGCTGTTGGACTAAAATAGAATAAGATTGTTGCTGACAAGCAAAATAAATATTATTTCGTACCAGTGAATTTGAGACGAATTTTCTGGACTACTGAAAACTGAGCTAATGAAAGTTTAATTCATAATTTATTTTGTGTTTTGTCTCGTTTACTCATATTTCATGACATTAAATACCAAAATACATTAAGTAATAGGCATTGTTTTTACTAGGCATGAGTGTCACAAGTTGAAGTCACTGCGACATTTGAGCCAACAGTTTACCATTTGGTCGGGCCTTCACTTCCCAATGAAATCAATTATTGATCAGTTTTGTGAGTTAGCTCGTACTTTCATTAACCCATGGGAGAGAAGTAGCTATGTTGATTCCTTGGACTCGGCGATTTAATAGAAAGAGGGTTGAAGTCATCTCGACAGGTTTGTTTAGGATGCCTATGAATAGAATCATCGCGGACTCCACATTCACACTACACGTAATCTACTTTGCGTGTTATTTTAAAGTTCGATTAAATCGCATTATAGACCGAGCTGTATCCAAGCGAGCATTGAAACGTGGAGTTGTTTATTTTCAACTTTTTCCAGCATGTCAAGAAACTCATGAAGGCTTGACAGAGGTAAAACCTAATATTAAAACGCTTTAGCCATTCTCTCCCGCCACTGTGCTAAAACGACGTCAAGTTGTGTGAATATCAGGACAGACCCCTCGCATTATCCAGAATCTGCAATAAAACTAAAATGATCTTCATTAAATGTACGTCTACATTTTGATAGACATATTGTTTCAGTTCTTCAAACTAACTTTGTAAATCTTAGAGGTTTAACGTACGTTAATATGTAGTAGAATTTTTATTCCTTCCCTGCAACTTCTATGAATATTTTAAAACTTTTTTTAAAACGGTTCTTTGTCTGAGTGGATAAAGTTCTTATGAGTGGACGAAAGCAATGATTACGGTGTTGAAGTCATATATAATTTATGAAGTTTTTAGTTTTGTGACATTACCAGTATATGTTTTTCTCACGATTTATGTTTGATCATTGGTAGGGTGTGATGCGCGCTGTAATTCTCGCTCTTTTTAATTCCACGCACATCTCAGTTATGTAGTTTCGATACGAGAATTATTGGGAACAATATCTTAATAATAAATATCTTAATTCAACATTATTAGTCCCAGCTCTATGATTTGAATGACAGTTATTGTGTCAAATACGACAGGTATGTCGTTTAGGTGTCACCGTTTCGTGGTTTCGTTGCATCAAGCATTGGGCGTAGATGTCTGAAATAAGACTATGAGTTTCAAAGACTTCTCACCCTTTGTGATATTGCAAAGCCTGTGACTCACTCAGGTGTTGGTGAGGAAAGCCTCAAGAGTAAGCCTGTCTCAAGGACACTTGTCACCAAGCTAACTCCAGTTATGCGTAATGACCAAACTTGCGGCATTAATCCGTGCGAGTTGCGCCTCCCTAGTCTTCAACTTCACCCATAATTAATACGCTGCAATTTAAACTAATTCTTTGTAGCAGAGTCTCAGGCAAAGCTGGTTTATGCCACACGATGCCTCCAGCTGAGCTGTCTCTGTCATTTGTAATGGCCTCTGTTGTAACTTGGGTGTGTAACAAATGTTTATTGAGTCTCAGGACATGGTGCAGTCGGACTGGAACTTTATTTTGGGGCTTACAATCGCATTTGGCTCGTACTGAATGTTTACTGCTTCATCTCAGTTCTTGAAATGAGATGTGCAAAATATTTTTTTCACTTAAATGTTTCAATCTGTGCTGGAAGACACTTCATTCTTATTCATTGTGCTTTGACAAATTTGACAGTCTTCAAACTCAAACACCCCTGAATTTTTAATCCTTTTATATTATGTTATCGATTAACTTCTTGTAAATGTTGGTGATGTTTTTGTTAACATCTTTTAGAAATTTAAATAGAATAGAGTAGAATAGGAGTACAGGAACGAGCCGATTGGTCTATTCTTGGGTTACTATCCAATTCCCATACCGCCAGTGCTGCATTTGTTATTAGTGTAGTTTTTTGTTCTGTTTGTGTTCAGAAAAATGTTTCAGTATAAGAGACTTCTACCTCGCAGTTTCCATTGACGAGTGAGATACATGGGATATTCATCTTTTCGCTACTGTTGACGTTGAATGTTTTTTATGTTTACTTTTGACGGGGCATTCATTTTACAGCGTAGTATCTGCTTCCTGCATCAGATCCTCTTAAAATAGCTTTCATGTATGAACTCTATATTTCAGCTGCTAAAAATAACGGAGGGTTACCAGAGAAAACGGTCACTCTTCAAATCGGAGATCGAAGCAGCAACGGCAACGATTCAGATTTCAAGGTAAGAGACGTACTGTTCTTTGGGTGTAATGTAATCTTTCTTGTCGTAGAATATATCAAGTTACCATTTCGATTTGTAAAATGTTTCCAGCCTTCATACGTTTGTTGTATCCAACTGTAAAACATCTTAGTAAAATGTCTTCATCATACATACGCTAGATTGAATTAAACTTATTCTCTCAAAGTTTACACTCATGTTTTATTATGACGAGAAAATGAATTTTTTAACAAACAGCGGACGAAAAAACGTAAAAGATTTTAAACTTTGCTCGCGGAATGATTCTTGAATTTTGGGGGCGCTTGTATTTTATTGTATCATACGGAGTTCTCTGCAGTCACATGTCTTTAAAGGGGATGCGAGCATTCAGCTTTCTGAAAAAGATATAACTTCATGAAAAATATATCTGCAGACCGTCGTACTGAGGGCCACTGTGAAATCCAGTGTGAAAAATGTAAACTGTAAAGTTGTTTGTGTTGAAGGGTGACGGTGAGGTTCGATGTAACTATCAACTGTGTGGTTCACTGCGATGATGGTTATTAGTAAAGTTATTTGCGATGAAGATATACAATGTAAATATGTATAACGAATGTAGACAATGTAAATTTGTGTCACGAATGTAGACAGTTTAAACTTCTGTAAAAAAATGTGACTGGGGAATTCAGTGTGATGAAGTGTACCTCGGGAATTCTCGTAAAAGTTAACAGCACCGTAAACTAAAAGTGACATGAGCTTAAAAGGAAAGTTTCATGAAATTTCATGAACTGGAGGTAAACACAACACTCCTAATGCTGAAAGGTTATAGTACCGTGTTATGCTCTGAAGGTTATCTGTGAAATTCATTGCTCTGAAGAATGACTTCATTTTCATGCCTTGAAGGTTACTTGTGAAGTTAAACACCTTGAAAGTTAACAATTAAGTTTAATATCTTAAAGCGTAACTGAAATTTCACGACTTGAGTTAACGCTTCTCACTCGAAGTTTAATTAAAATTTTCGTGCGGCAAGTAACGTATTCTTTCAGAGGGTAAATGTTCTGCAACATGACAATGGAGCTAAGTTTACTTGATCAACTTTAGGCATTGGTGTTTTATTATGAATCGAAGTATCAGTATTATTAGCCATTTAAGTTATGGGGATGAATTTACAGATAATGATAACATCGTTGAAAAAAGAGGAATTAAGTTTGCATTTGAGGACGTCCTTTTAAATGTAGTTTCCTAAAGTTTGAGGTGCTAAGATCACGAATCGTTCACTCTTTCTAACTTCACTTTTTGAGGGGTTATTTTTATATTACGAATTAAAAACGAATGTTTTTCTGATTTTTTTTCTTGAAATACTCCACTTTGGGACAATCTGGACATTTTCTGCAAGCAAATAACTGGAAAATACTTACTCTAAAAATTCTTGGTTATTTTAGTGAGTGGCGTGATTTCAACTGTCTGTAAATTTCTTGGAATTGTTTTTTCTTCCTTCGGAAACTCAAGGTCCATCATTTACAAAGTTTAGCGATTAATTTCCTCTCTTAGACCGTGTTAAATTCCGCTGTACCCTCATCGCGCTTCTTCGACTTGATGTTCATTCTTTTAGCGAATGATGCAAGTATTTGCCTTCTGGGTTATTCATACTACAATATTTGCTTCTTTTGTTTCTTTAATTATAGCGTCGTGCTGATTTTTACTAGCATAGGTAGATTTATTCAAATAACACTTGATATTTAAAACTTCTATGCACCTACACTTTCAAATAATTATCGGTTTTATTTGCACTACATCAGCTTTTGCTTTCGCTTGACGTTTTATTCACATTTAAATTTATTTGAACCTAAGCAATATTTTTCTACTGTTCGCGCATTTTGGAAACTCTTTTCAGCTAAACCATCTCTGTTCTTCACCTTAAAACATGATCCAATTGTTTTCCCCAGATTTTGTTTAAATTAAGTGGCATCGCCGTACTTCAATTATGATCAAGTGTAAACAGTTCTACCACTTTTATTGCTTTATCTTTTATAAAATCTTCACTCACGACCTTGTTAGATTTTGTTCGCACGAGTACCAACGCATTCTACAGTTTGCTGTGTTTTCTTTTCTCGAAAGTTTCTCAGACACGGTAGTAACAGTTTTTTACCGCAACTTAGTGTGAACTGTCGCCATGCTTTTTTTATTCTTTCCTTCAGAAACGAGTAGCTAAGCTTAAAAAATATCGATTTTAGGTAAAATAAAAATTCTTACGATTTCACACTTACATCTCGGCGTTGGCAAAGCAGGTAGTCGTAGGAGAGGTGTCATGTTTACTGCGACCGCTATTTGAGTATTCATCCTTCATGCTTTATGCAGTAGCAACTTTTATAGAGAAGACTACCTGTTCTGCCGCACATTCGTGTCTAACCTAGAGCAAGACAGTGACGTGTTAGTGCCTCAGTGGTGGTCACATAGTGACGTGTTAGTGCCTCA
>VCRD01000029.1:646878-690274 GCA_006783055.1 Trinorchestia longiramus
AACAACAGCTTAATAAAAATGAAGAAACTATGTTGTTTTGTTAAATCTGAGCTACGATTGTTTTTTTCCAGTAATTATTGTTACATGGGGCGTTCAGCATTTATTCAGTTTCGTCAGGTACACATTTTTACTTCCATCGATAAAAACATGTACCACACACCTGTTTGACCGCGCCAATTTTGGTCACTGTTTTATTTAGAGGTCATCCGATTTCCTTCGCAACCCGTTTCACTTATGCATATAATTCAA
Source organism: Trinorchestia longiramus (assembly GCA_006783055.1). Taxonomy (NCBI): domain Eukaryota; kingdom Metazoa; phylum Arthropoda; class Malacostraca; order Amphipoda; family Talitridae; genus Trinorchestia; species Trinorchestia longiramus. The sequence continues at coordinate 647,128 of VCRD01000029.1, forward strand.
TATTTTCCTGATTTACTCACTGCATCCTCGTATTCTGCATGAACTATGAATGTTCGGAATAAGTTAGAGGCACTAAACGAATACTCTTTCATCACAAGTAGAAAAATTAAACTTTATTTAACATACAGGCTACCCTCCTGAAAAGAAAATTTAAATTATTTTTATTCTGTGAGAAAATATGACCTAAAATGTTTCTAAACAAACAAGTTGATAATTTTTTAGATTTTTGGTATGTTCTTTATTTTACCCACAGATTCGTAAAATGTAGCCAGCAATTTCGTCCCAAAGTAAGAAGTGTAGCCAGTACATCGGACCCGTAGTCAGAATACAAACTTGCAGAGTATGAGGAGCTTCCCTGTATCTCCTCGTTACTCGCTGTCCCACATTTTGCTAAATCAGGACTAAAGCTGGACAGGTCCCAACTTATGTTAGAGTTTCCATCTCTCTTGCAGCGTCGAGCTCGTTCCCGGTGCTGCCACGGAGACCGCGTTAAAAATTCACAATAAATAAGACCTCGAGTTCTGCAATTTTTATTTCATATTGATGCATATTCCAGAATCACAATTCTTTATTAATAGAGTACCATCTTTTCTATGCATAAATGGACTGTAAGACTTTTAACCGTATGAAATATTTTCAAACTGTTTACGAGTGAGAAGTTTTGCTCATCAAATTCAAGAACATAAATCATTTCGAATTTTATTTCATCTCGTAAACGTCACGCATTTCTCGTAGGTGTAGATATTTTAGAGCTTGTATTCTGATCTTTGGTTTACATTTACGGTACTTCACTCTGGGTTGTCATCGTAAATGTCGTTGCAAGAGCGAATACAATGTACTCATTAGGGGAGATAGTATGAATATAATTTTTCAGTTATTAATTTGCGGCTCATAATCTTCTATGCTTCAATACCGTATCTGCATCAGTTAAAAACAGTAACTTAAACTTTACGAAGCAAAAATTACGTAATGATGTTTACCTTTCGTTCGTTAACGAGGTCCTTTGATCACTAAATTGAGATCCAGCGCTCTCTTGCGTAGTTCAGCAATGTGGCCGTGAAACTGACGCTCACTGCAGCATCGATTGCACGAGCAGCGGTCGTTCTTGGTGTGGTAGTATGTTCGTACAAATTACGCTCCACAAGGCAGCAATTTTTGGCCAGTACGCATGAAGTTCCAGCGTTGCAGTAGTTTTAATTATAGTCATACAAGCTTGATGTCGCTTGGACTGATTTGAGAAATCATATTTACTTCGATTTTCATGTTCTTAATCACCTGACAAGCCCAGTTTTCTTTACGAAATCAACTTTTTATATTTTAAACCCACTAAATCAATTTTGTCTCTGTAGTTCAAGAGCAAACTCTAGCAGTCTTCTCCTGAAAACACTTGTATATTGAAACAAGTTTAATGAATTTCTCTACGCGTTATGAGGCTCCGTGCAGCTACGTAGCAAACTCTTCGTTATAAGTTGTCCGAGCAGAATTATATTTCTTGTGGTTCTGGTTAGCCGTCCCCAAGGCACAACTGCAGTGATATTCTCTGTACACCGAGACTGTGTGCCTTGTTCCCTTGGGTAAATATATTATGCGCCATCTTGGTGAAATTGCTTCTAATATTCCTCGTAGAAATAAGGCATTACTGCGACTATAGCGAAGCTTGGCTCGACGAGGCTCAGCTACGCGAACATGCACTCAAGGACACGGCTCTTCGAAATAACGGCAGTATTGACCACCAAGTATCAGTTTTGATTCAGTTCTACTTTTTTACACTACATGAAGCATTAGAGTAAAGTTCTTAATGCTAATCACTGGTCACTTAACTGCTATAGCTTTGGTTGAGTTCGTAAGAATCAACTACAATATTATTTTGCTCGATCAAGTGGAATTCTAACGTTGAATAAAAAACTACTTTGTCAATCACAAGATAATTCTGAAATCCCATCATGGTTTCACCCACGCAATACAACTTCACTCTCAAAATATACCTTTGCAATCGAAGTATTCTTTTGTTCAGGAGGAAATTTTGACGTTCTTGCGCCACAACGTGGCGTGAAGTTACAAAGAGAATGTTATCCTAAATGTCATGATGCACAGCAATTTTATCGCGCGCAAGTCTCTGTAGTCAAGAAAACGCATGAAGAAAACAGTTCTTCATATTTTAGAAGATAAAACGATAGAGGTGTTGTTGGCGTGCGCTGATGATCTTTGTTGGAAATTATACACCAAGAAAAGCACGCATGGCGAATAACCAAACGTGACAGTGACCACTGAAATATCTATTGAAATAATTCATTTTTTTTCAGCGAGCCTGTTCACAGAATCTCAGTGGTTTAAATGGTAGTTTAAGTTCGATTAAATTTATTATTTTTTAAAGAAATCGCAGAGAGAATTTTTTTCCGTACGTATGACGCACCAGCTAAAAAATCTGTAACTTCATCCTTTTCTACACATTGTTTTAATCTCCAGTAGCTGACCTACAAAATGAGACAATGAACACATTGATATGTACATAATTGATTATGTTATGGAAATTTCCATTTTGCAAACTTTGTATGGCGATTACTCCAGAACTTTTCTTTTTGCTCCTTTGACTTTGTGGCACGCAACGCCTCCTATCGTACTGCGCACTTGTGCTATGACTCCCTAATTGAATCTTTTGAGGTGACAAATCATCAGCGTATCTAATGGCGTAACTAGGATTTCTGATTGGCTTTTGGAAGGAATATCTGGGGATAGTCCTTTAAGGCAGAGATGGGCTTCGGGTTTGCACCGAGAGGACTCTTCCTAGATGTAGAAGAAGCAGGTGTGGGCTTAGTTCATAGTTTGATACACCTTATCTCTTTTCTACCACCGTATCTTCCTGAATCGTTGAGGAACGCAAATAGTCAGTGTTCGCAACCGCTTTATGAGTCCCCTTTCGATTCAACGATTACTCAACATTTAGGAGACTTTCACCGCATTTGCTTTCAGAGTAGCTACGTCATTAAAACTATAACCTTTACGAGTAACTACATTGTTAAAACTCTGCAACCTTTCGGAGTAACTAGGTTATTAAAACTCTACAACCTTAGCAAATGCATTGTCCTAATAATATTTTGTAAGCAACGTATAATAATCATGCATACTTGTAATACTCTCAGGTAGAACTGGAGAACCGCACAGGGTCGTCACTCAGCAACTGCAAAGACTCAGCAGACCTGGACCGATGGGACAAAGACGCTGTGAGCAACGCAGGCAGCGTGACGCTGGCAGGAGGAAATGCTTCAGTGAACGGTCGTCAGTTGCCCCCTATCGTGTCTTCCCCCAATAACGCCCCCACACCTCCTTCCTACCACCTCACTACGTCATCTCCATCGTATCTTTACCCTGAGGGTTTCTCCAGGATGCCCTTGAAGGTGATTACTAATTAATTAATCCCTCTTTCCTGCATTGAAAAAGCTCTCCTGATGTGTTGTGGGCGATTTTAGTTAAATTGGACCGCTTTCACTCCTCTTACCTTCCTACATTCTCTGTTTTTAGTGTAAAGTGCTTACTAATATATGTATGTAGTAGGGGGCATAAAATGTTTGCATTGGTAAAAATACTTTATTTAACTTAATTTACATCTAAGTGCGAGTCTTTTATTGCTAAATAACATGATTGAATAAATTTTTTTATTTCAGCAAAACGGTCATGTGATGAGTAATGGAGGTGCCCTGTCTTACGGAAACTATGCAGAACACAACGCTCTCGGGGTCCAAAAACCGGGAGTGATCACCAGTGGTTTCTCATCAGTTGGTTTAGCAGGCGGTTTCTCAACAGCCGGGCCTACCTACTGCCAAGGACCGCTTGTTACTTCGAGCCAGCAAAATTTGTTTCCAAGTTACGCAGATTACGATATCTCTCGAGAAAACATGGAAGGATCTCCTTCTTTTACGCACACTTATCCTAACGGTTATAACAACCAGTCTTTAGGCTGCTCGACTTTACCATTAGGTCTCCATTTGACGTCCCGAAACAACATGAACAACGGTACGGGTTCTACTGGCCCACCTATCCCTAATCCACCTACTTCTGCTTCAATAAGCGAGCATGTGAACTCTACTTCTTCGCCCTCATCCTCAACCATACCAAGATTGGGCATCCCAGTCGACCCAAGCCAGTACATCATGCCTCCTCGAACGCAGGTGATGCAAGGGGCCCTGGCAACTCACGTCTAGTCTCAGTTTTAGAGTTGCATCTCAAGTTTCGTTGGCCGTCTTTCGACGAGCTTGTTGTGTGGTGAAAGGAAAGCAATAGCTTGTTTGTTAGTATAAGTACGCCCTGTGAATGCGTGGGGCATTGTCTTGCGTTCGTATAAACTTCGAAATGGCGTCGGCCCAGAAGCGGTCGATGTTCCTGCAGGCCCGGAGAAGGATTTCTAGAGAAGCCGGAGCATAGTCGGGGCTTTCCTTCTGTGCCCAATGTGATGGATGGGTGGTACCTTTAGTATTAAGATAAATTCATGCCAAATCTTTTTTTCAAGCACAAGTGTTTTCGACCTTCAGCTTCCAACACAAAATTGTTTACCTAATTTTTTCCAGACCATTCAGACCTAATTTTTTCTAATTGTGAACGAATCGTTTTATCTACATTTCGCAAATTCACTTTTCATGAACTGTTAGCTTAGCTCTTTTTAGAAACAGTCAATGCCGCAGAGATAAAATTCAGGTCTTTTCTTTCAACACACTTCCATTCAATTTTAGAAACCAATCCACTTTCTCCAGGGCGAGCTATAATTTTTTCGATAATGGGAATGTTTTTCTTGCAAGTGATCTCATGAATTTTGTATGCGTGCAGTAATCTTGCTTTTAGTTGTCCACAACTTTCATTTTGACAGTTTATTTTTCCCGTTTATTCTTTTGGTGTTCGAGGAATTTATTGAGTGCGTAAAATTACTATATTTATTAGAATCTTCTAAAATATATTAATAGTTGACTCTTTATAGGAATACAATACACCCAGAATTTATATATTTTCCTACAAATCGATTAATTGAAACGATATCATTGTTTGGTGACTGTTGACGAAAGTAAATAGAAGAAGATTCAGAGCGATCAAATAGGAATTCTTGCATGCCAACATCAGTATTAATACTTCTGTAATTAAACGTCTCCCTTAATAATTGTTCAATTGGGCACATCATTTGCTTATTAGTATGTATCTAAAATTTGGGACATTGATTATTGGTGTGAGGGATTTTATGATAAACTATTGAACGGATGTTCGAAATTTTCTATTCTCTACTAGTTCTCATTCTTTTGAAAGTTTTGTTTTTTAATGAATTAGTCAAATTCAAAACCGTCGATTTTGTTTATTTTGGCACAATTTGTCAATCACAGGGATCTGATATCAAAATTTTTTCCGGTGTGAATATTTCTTATTCGAAACTGAAACTTGAAGACCAACAATATTGTTTGATTATTTTGTTTAGAATCTGCGATGTTTAATTTCACAGTTTGTCCTGTAATAGAATAATTTATTTTTGGTTGAAATTAAGGTACTAGAATTGAAATAGAATCAAAAAATGTATACACGCACATTTTACAAAACTAAGGATTGGACAAGAATTTGGAAGCTTCAAAGGTGACCAGAATCTAGCACATTCTTCCTTTTGAACTTCTTGGTGAATATGTGGCTCTGTTTCATTGAAGCACGAAGCTTTGAATCTTCCAACAATGAACTTACTCGTGATCGACTTTATATCGTTCTGCTTGAACGCTTTCGTGACATCTATAATATAGGAATCGGTATCTACATACAATATATTGTAGCTTCTTAAAAGGAAACCTAGAGTTTCCTGTCCATCCATATCAACGTAGAATTAATTGGAGCAAGTTTGTACATACGTATTTGCTCGATGATTCGAAGTGTGTCAAATAGTTTTATTATCATATGAAAGATACGGAAACAAGATAGGAAATTTTGGAATTGGCTGATTTAGTTATCACTCGCCCAACATGAAATGGTGGTTTCTTGTGCGCTGCATCGTTGGCTTCATTGGTGAGTTAGTCGAGGATTCACTGCTGATTTAAATGAATGGAGACACTTTGCGTCCATAACTGCATCGACTTGGGGCGTGATAATTTTTGTTGTGTGAAGTGGGGGACAATCAGACCAGTGAAATGTTTTAAATTACGAATTTCGTATTAGAGAATGAGTAATAAGTGATCGTTTCCAGCTTAATGGTATATTCATCTGTTATTGGGAGTAATATCTCATGGTCTTTGACGAAAATCGAACGAAAATTAGAAGAAAAAACGACAGTAAAGTGAAAAAATTTCACTTATATTTGTAGGTTATTATTGCTTTTATTTTCAAAACTCGTACATTTTCTGATTGTTCTTTGAATATGAAAGTTGTCAAGTGTTGGTGTAGTTTTACAAACTACTTCTTTCCTCCTGCTAATATTTTTACTAGTTTCTATTTGTGCAAGTTGAATTGACGATAAATATTCGCTATTATGAAGACTAATATAAAGACTTTCGTTACTGAATATCTGTAACTGTGTCAGCTTGAACTTCTCGCTAAAAGCATTTAGTTTTGTAGTTTCAGAGTGTCAACTAAGCTTCAGTGTTAATGTGTTATTCATTTTCTCATATCAGTGTCAATACTCATATCATTATTTGTACATATCAAATGTTTGTAATTTTTGTATATAGCATCACAGTTGCAGTAAATATATTTTAGCACTCGTTTATTATTTCACGGTTCGTACTAATAAACCTGGAGAAACACGATGAATAAAACCTGCAAGATTTCTAATTAAGTCTTTCTGCAAGTGCCCTCAGTGAGACTAGATAACGAAAAGTAAAAGTTCTATTCGATTTAAATCTAGGAAGCGCCATGGCTGTCCTTACCCTAGAAATAAATGAGAACAGCAGTTGGATGTGAAGTGCTTTGTTTATTCGTGGTTAAGCAACTTTTAGGAGTGCAATTTCCGCTAAATTTAATGTCGTAACACGCCTTGGTCATCTCGCCCAATTAGCTCATTGTTGACTCACTTTTATCGCGCTTGCCAGGCTAATTCACTTCTGAGACTGAAAATGAGCTAAACTGAACAAATTAAAGGGGCAAAGTAGATCAAGCTGCGCTGCAAGTTAATCAAATGAAGGATGGCCGGGATGCATGCTAACGAAGCTCCTCCAGCCCAGACAGTTTGTCCAGAAGGTCTCTGTTGAGCATCGGAGGTTCTGCATAGCCTTGCACAACGCGCTGGACTTTGCGTGGTGCGTTAATAAAGGTGGTGCGAACACTAATGTAATTACATTTCAAATTATAATTTGCTCTCTGAATATTTTTATAACACTTGAACGAGAAGAAAAAAAATAAATAGTAAAAAAATTCGGTCAAATATCTCCAGTGATCATCTAACTTAGGAAAAGAAGTAATTACGTATCACATTTGACTCAAAAAATAATGCCTTGTAAAACAAAAACTTTAATAGCTGTTCAAAAGGTACTTCATTTGGCATTGGTTTTCATCACATTTTCGGTACGGCGTAATTTCACACACAAGATGAATGCGGTAAACGTAATCAGTTTTTCAAGGATACGAGTCCTGTGAATCGTTCTGAAAAGTTAGTTCATCCTTGAAAGTTTAAAGGCGACGCCATGAAACTGAAGGAAATACGAAAATTTGCCCATTTCTGTGAGGTGCAGTGTGAAAAAGATCAGAGGGGAGAGGTTGGGTAGAGAAGTTTAGTGCTTGGTGCGGAGTTGGAATGAAGGGCCAGGTCAAGGTGGCATCGTGTTCCCTGAGCACGCGCTTACCTGAGCAACTCTAAATCAGGCACAGAACGCAGAGAGCGAGAGAAAGAGGGTTGCGCAGACCCAAATGGACGCCGAAAAATAGAGACTTGGCCAGATCGTGACAGGGGAAACCAATAAAAGGATAGACGCTCCAATGTATCCAGATATGAAAGGGTAAGGGAGATCGAGAGTGCGTCGCTTGAACATCTACGTCGTGTATCATCAAATACTGAAGAAAATACTTGAAAAATCTTTCGAAAAAATCTATTTGAACTGAAGATTTAAAAACTTATTTGCCTAGACACAATTTGAAAAAAAAACGTAGCACCATATTCAAACTTTGAAACGTAAGGAAGTGCAAATTTTTAATAATTGAACTGCGGAGAGGTACATTTTTTTCTCAATATTATTCAAATTAAGCTTTGCTTTAAAAAAATAAGTGTATTGCGTATATTATAATAGTCATAAACTTTAACAGTTTAAAATTTTGAAATTGATACAGGGTACTGTTAGATTACGTCCTAATGGTGTCTTTTGAATTCCATGAGTCAATTTCACCAGTATTTAAGACTTAGAACCTCATATATTTCACAATTGGAAAAGTATGATAATCTATTTTAATATTAATATGTGTTGAAAGCTAATGCATTCATTTCTCTCGACTTATGCAATTTGAACACAGATGTATCGAAAGAATGTGGCAGAAGACAAACAGTAGCCCATATCTTGAAATTTTTTTCGATTCAATAGTCTTTGAAAAAAGAGCATATTGTTCAAACCTGTGCGTCTTCCGTTCATTAGGATCCTTTCAAATCATGAACCCATTTGAACCTGCGACTTTCATGGACAAGCTTATTCTTTCATGGCAGCTTCTATTGTAAAAATTGGTAAAAAGGAAAAGTTGTGCTTGTATTACGACGTATAAAAGACACGTATGGGAGTAGTTTCTTTTTGCCGCTGCGTCTGAGAAATGCTGGTCTCCATTTCTGTGGAGGTATCACTTAGTAGATTGGCTGCCGTCGACGCCACGGCATGAGAAGCGTGGTGAAGAGTCTTAGGACACTTCACTCCAACATTGGAGGTGTCAAGCGTTCCAATGCCTGGTTTCTCAAAAGTCAATACAGTGTAACTCAATGCAATATTTTCAGTATTATATTATTGTGGTATAAGCTAATATTTTCTAAGGTCTTCAACTTCTCTAAAAAGTGTTTGAACTTGCCCCAGAGGGGCGGGGGGGCTTTTGTTCAGTAAAGAAAACTATCATCTTTAAGAAATTTGTACTCTTTGACGTATTAAGACTATACGACACCGGAGCTTCAAGTTTCAAGTTGCTTACCTTCCTCCTATTGTTCACAGTTTTTTCATTCATAAATGACAGGTAGATATTAATAGTTACATGTTTAAAAAGCTTTAGAATCTTCTGAAATTTATACGTCCTTCCAAAATATGTCAACCAGCAAGGTTTCATTCAAGGTACGAAAATTTTTCGTACTTTAAACTGGAAAGTTATCTTCATTCATGTGTGTAGCCTTCTACGTCTTTTCAGACGATCTTACAACAACAAACCAAAAACAAATCACAGAACAGTACAGCACTATTAATACATGTACACGTATTATGCAAATGAACATTAATACATATACATACATTATGCAAATGAACATTAATACACGTATTATGCAAATGAACTCGAAATGTTTTACTACCGACGTTGTGGCATAGACCATATTTGAAACTTAGGCTTTTATTTCGAAGTTATTAATTTCATTGAACGGACGCCAGTCAGTAACAGTGTCCATTAGTCTTTCAAAGCATCTTACGTAACGTAGGCATATTAAGTGAAACATCTATCCTTAATCGTTAAATTAAGGGTTTAGTGGATCCTCATTTAAGTTAATGCTCAGTATTTCGACAGCGCTCCGTAGTTTTTCTATCAAACGCTCAATGTTTGACTCGAAAAACCATGGAAAGACTAGAAATGCTCTAAAATTTTAATCCAGTTGAAATGAAATTTAGATTCTTCAAAATAGGTATAGATTATTCTGAAAACTTTGTTTTCTCTGATTTTCTAAAACTAACTCCTAATTTTCGAAATTCTAAAGAAAAATAACTTAAAACAATTATCACTAGCCTCAGCGTTTTCTTTAGAAGTTGCGTTCGGAACTCAACATTTCCATGAAAAGTTGTGTTTCTAAACGCGTTACGAGTGGAAGGTTCCATCAAAAGTCAGGTGTCTAAACGAGTTGCGAGTGGAAGGTTCCATCAGAAATCAGGTGTCTAAACGAGTTACGAGTGGAAGGTTCCATCAAAAATCAGGTGTCTAAACGAGTTACGAGTGGAAGGTTCCATCAAAAGTCCGGTGTCTAAACGAGTTACGAGTGGAAGGTTCCATCAAAAATCAGGTGTCTAAACGAGTTACGAGTGGAAGGTTCCATCAAAAGTCAGGTGTCTAAACGAGTTACGAGTGGAAGTTTCTATCAAAAGTCAGGTGTCTAAACGAGTTACGAGTGGAAGGTTCCATCATAAATCAGGGGTCTAAACGAGTTACGAGTGGAAGGTTCCATCAAAAATCAGGTGTCTAAACGAGTTGCGAGTGGAAGGTTCTATCAAAAGTCAGGTGTCTAAACGAGTTACGAGTGGAAGGTTCCATCAAACCAAGAAGAAACCAGATAGACTTCCATATCTCTTGTAAATATTGTAACAATTAAAGCCGACGACATCACAAATTGAAAATTTTCCTTAATTAATGTACAATTTCACACGCTGGCGAAGATTCACAGCGTCAGTATCATTCACGCAACTTTTACAAAGGCGATGCTGCGACTGCAAGCGGACTGCGCTGGGTGGCGGGAATCTGGACCGTCCTTCCTTCATCAGAACGTTGCAGTATATCAGTACAATTGACCTCGCGCGACGTGTTCGGCAATAACCGAGTTGTTAATCAAACTCCTGAATTATTGGAATAATATTCAACAACAGTAGAACTGTATGAGATGTATGCGTCTTCACTCACGTTATTATATGTTGGTCAGTTCATTTTATCACAATCTTTACAAAACAGAAACTCAGATCCTGTATTAGAAAACTTCTATTGACTTCTTAGTGGACACGAGAATTTATAATATTAAGGTAGGGCTAATTTGCTTACAAAGTGCTATGATATAACTTGGATTTTTTGGGAGGATACTTTCCCAATTGTTCATCTTTTTATCAGTACAAAATAATTGAATCAATGCCTCAAGAACGTTTCTGCAATAGCGAATTGAATATATAAACTTAAAAGAAGCCTTCTAATATGCATGCATAGCGTTTGTGCATGTATATTAGAAGACTTTTTTATAGTTTACCATGGCTGGCATGTACGATGTCAATTTCCCTTTGAGAGTTTCCAATGGCCGGCTTGATGTGTCCTACTTTTCGTCAGTGTGGTGCCTCCCGGATTCAGTTCCTAAGCCTCTTCAAGAACTTCGCTCCTCCATACTCCAACAAATTCTAAAGTTATTGTCCATGCAAAAGAAAAAAGTCATAGGCGTCGCGTCTTGCTCCGTTAGCGTTGCAGAACTCTTTAAACTTCACGCATTTGTTTCCTAAAAATCTAGCCCATCGAACTTTGAGATTTTTCAAACTAGAGACAGTTTTGAACATTAAAATTCTTGGTGGATGTCAGCTTCCGTCACCGGGAAGCTGTTGGAGCAGCCAACGTGAGCACCCATGTGGATGCAACAGCAATGTGCGAGTGATAGCAAGAACTGGTCTGCAATTTGACGAAGAAACCACTATAGTGAAACAAAATTATATACTGCTTGTGGCTGATGAATTTTGAAACAGACTAGTGACCTTATGAGTATCTTAAATGCAAGATGTAAAAGGAAAAAGTTACGTGGTTGAAACTCTAAGAATACGGTCAAAATTTATGACCAAATAATGAGATAAAACAAATAACTGAGTCACACAGAAATCTGCACGTGAGCAGCACATATCCCATCAGTGAAAATGCGTGGACCACCAAGGTGATGCAAGGTATGTAAATAATTGCGAGTAATTGTATTTAGCTGACTGAACAATAGATCATGCAAGGAAGCAAGAATGTAACGAGCTTGTGCTCTAGTAAACCAATTACTAATTTTTTAACGGAAAACTTGATTTTGGAAGTGGAAGGTCAAGAAGGAAGTGTCCTAAATGCGCAGAAAACACCAAGGATTTATCTAAATCACATATGAAATGATAAACATAGGAACGTACAATTTAGTAAATACGAATTAAAAGCGCATAATTTACTTTAAATTTCTGCAGACATTATTAGTGATTATTGATGTAGTATTTTTTATGACCTTCTATATGTACCACAGAATTTAACTCAGAATCTCACCCCTTTATACTCGTAAAAAGAATCCAGTAAGGAACATTTAGTTGGAAGTTATTGTACAAATGGATCGTTATATTCTTAAGTGTGGGAATTCACCGTGAGTTATTTGCGCGGCAATGCCTATTTTACGAGTATTCATGTTTACTTTTTTGTACGCATTTATTTTTCCGTGTTTGTACTGGAATTATTGTTGTATTTGATTTACTTGTAAAAACATCATTTTGATTACTTCAAAAATATTTCAGTTGAACACTTTTTGGAAATACTGTCTGACGCATTCTCAAATAGTCATATCTTTTAATCTCTAAGTATATGTGCATCCAGGACCTGCTTGTGTCGTCAAGAATTAGTGAAAGTTTCAGGTAACGTGTATTGTTGCAAACACAAATAATGAGGAAAGTTACAGATGAGATGCATTGCTGCAGGTACAAACGAATGGGGAAAGTTACAGATGAGATGTATTGTTGCAGGTACAAACGAATGGGGAAAGTTACAGATGAGATGTATTGTTGCAGTTACAAACGAATGGGAAAAGTTTGGAATAACAAGCATTCATGTAAGCAAGAAGGTGAAAAAATTCAGACGGTAGTTTGTTCTTCCAGAGGGAATGTGAGCTTTCAAGATCGCGCACATTCTTCCAACGCCAATGTGGATTTTACGGGGATAAGTATTTTAGAAAGTACAAAAGTGAAAAACTTCACGTAATGTTTTATAAAAGTATGGGAAACCCAAAGAAGGAATCAAACAGACACAAGAAAAATCGATGGTGTCGACGGACACGAACCTGTGAACAAGAAATACCTAAAATCAAAATATCGGAAATTAAAGCAGGAAACCTGGATTGTCAAGAAAAAATAAAACCATGGGAAACCTTGCACCAGAACTGGGTATTGGAATAATCCGAGGTTTTAGAAAGACATTGTTTTCGGTAGATGTTGTGAATTCAGATTTGGGCTTCAGTCGTTCACACGATATTATAACTTGATGCAGACACCATGAAGTACATACACTACCACCATTAGGTCGTTTTCACCATATCACCACCAATACGCTAACACCATTAGGTCGTTTTCACCATATCAACACCAATACACCAACACAATTGGGTCGTTTTCGTCATATCACCACCAATACACCAACACAATTGGGTCGTTTTCACCATATCACCACCAATACGCTAACACCATTAGATCGTTTTCACCATATCAACACCAATACACTAACACCATTTGGTCGTTTTCGCCATATCACCACCAATACACCAATACAATTGGGTCGTTTTCACCATATCACCACCAATGCATCGACACAATAAAGAAATCACCATATAACTAACAATACACCGACACCATAAAGACATCATATTACCACCAATACACCGACACCATAAAGACACCATATTACTACCAAAACACCGACACCATAAAGACATCACAATATTACTACCTATACACCGAAAGATACAAGATATCACCACCAATAATACACTGGCACCACAAAGCCGTTATCACTTATATCACTGTCAATTCACGGTTAAAATAAAACTTATCACGTGTGTCACATCTCATAGACTCTTATGAAATGCTATTACCAGAGTCACAGGCCGCTATCACAAATATCACAATTCATGTCTAGTTTTCACAGGCCAACACTTCAGTTATCATGACTCCTATCCTCATCATAAAACTGTTATCACAACTCACGTTGTCATCAATAAGCCGTTATCACTGGTATTAAAAACTTATGTGCTGTCATCATTAAGTTATAATTGTTATGATCACCCTTGAGCCATTATCATACCACATCATCATAGGATTACATTTCCCAGTGAAAATAAAGTATTAGTTTCGAAGTGTTTTGTAAAAATTAAATATAATTTCAAACAAGAGTGCAGCTAAAAGTTTCGAAAGAAGAGTGAATGCATCAATTCTGCAACGAACCGAGGGGATGAGTATGGAGACGGTGAATACCCAACGCAAGCATAAAAAGTTAATGTTAAGTAAAGAAGAGCGCAGATCGAGACGCACATGGAGAACACATGCTTTGCATTTCTTGCAGAGGCAATTTTTGCCCATTAGGTCCTGACCGACGAACAGGCGGAAAAACAAATGTATTACTATAGGTACAAACAAAAGGAAAAAGTTTCATATTATTATAGAGGATCGTAATTAAAGTGAATGATATTTATATACATGGTTAAACCTAACTTGTGCCTGCGGGTTAAACCTAACTTGTGCCTGTAGGTTAAACCTAACATGTGCCTGTGGGTTAAACCTAACTTGTGCCTGTAGGTTAAACCTAACTTGTACCTGTGGGTTAAACCTAACTTGTGAATGTGGGTTAAACCTAACTTGTGCCTGTGGGTTAAACCTAACTTGTGCCTGTGGGTTAAACCTAACCTGTGTGTGGGTTAAACCTAACATCACCAGCTTGGTCGACTGGTAAGCGAATCTGCTTGCAAGCGGAAAGACCCGGGTTCGAATCCCGCTGCCGACATGGTTGACGCAGCTAGAAATACAGCATGGGACTTGGGTAAAAAACCGAATAATTATCGAAGTAATTATCCGACCCAAGAATGGGCCAGAAGGTTCGTTCCTATAGCCTCATTCTATTCTATTCTATTCTATTCTATTCTATTTCCCGTATCATTATGAGAGTATACATCTATTTTCCCTCAGTTGATATGAAAAAATGAACAAATTTACTGAGCCCCTAGAGTATTGAAAATATTTTCACTAGCGTTGCATTTCTATACCAACATAAGAACGCAACTCATAAAATACGTCTCAAAAAAGAAATTCTTCCATAAGCCTGCACTATAAATTTTGTCAGTGTATGGTAAAATGTAAACAAATTATAATGAAAGTGTACCAAGTACTCATTGGATAACAGATTTGATTAATATGCTTTTTTTCACAATTACAGAAGCAGAAACTATTAATTGGTAGATAAGATTCTTAACAGGAGCGTAAATTTTCATTATATTTTTCGATAAGTAGCGTTAACCAGCATAGCGCTCGAAGAAAATACGCCATCAAGAACCAGGTTGTGAGTCAGAATCGTTTGTAATAAATGGGACTATTGTTGCAATAGAAAGTTTTCTAGTCAAGAAGTCACTGCAACATTGCTGTTTTTTTTACGGCGTCATCCAATTATGAGAGGGAAAGGGCACCCCTTAGCTTGTGTTACGACATGCAACAGGACCGACCGGCTTCATTAGTTGGGTCTTATGTAGGAAAGATCTGATTATCACAAAGGACTTCTCCTCGAAGCTCTGGAAACAAGATTGATTCCAGTATTTTTCACGCAAATTATTAGGTAATGACCAAAAGTCCTATCAGGAAGAGAATCATGTTTTATTAGTATTTTAATAAAGCATCTGACACGTGCATGTATATTTGTTGAACATCAGCCTTTATGAAAAAAAATCTTAATTTTTTAGGTCAAACTTCAAAATTGCGTTTCCTCGATACTGATTCCCAAATCCTTCTAATGTCTGAACTATTAGGTTGTTACAAAAATAATGGCCGCTCGAAGGTCTGGGGTTTGAAAAGTAATTTTAACACAACGTTTTTAGTTTATTTTCGATCAACCTTGGCATGCATAACAATTAATGTGTGCTCATTAATATTTTGTAACTTCTTTTCAGACAGAACATAATTTTGAAGGATAGAATCCCTCCATGATGAACATGACAAAACATGACCTTCGCCTACTTATGTTGCACGAGTTCAAACTTGGGCACAACGCCTCCGAAGCTTCTGCCAATATCTACCGAGCATGAGGAGAAGAGTCCACAAGGGATCGGACAGTACGAAGGTGGTTCGGGAAATTCAGGAGTGGTGATGAGAGCCTTAAAGATGAAGAGGGTAGAGGACGTTTGGTTAGTCTCGAGAACGAGTAATTGCATGCGGTTGTTAAGCAAACTCCCCGTCAAAGTGTTAGAGAAATGTCTCAGACACTTGGTGTCAGCATTGCATAATTTGCATAATATTATAATAATTTGATGATTATTGGAAAGGTAAAAAAGCTCGATAAATGGGTTCCTCATGAGATCAATGAGAATCAAAAGCTTAGGCGTTTTGAAGTGTGCTCGATGCTCTCTCTGCGTAACACCAACGATCCCTTTCTTTACCGAATTGTCACTTGTGACGAAAAGTGGGTCCTTTATGATAACCGTAAACGATCAGGTCAATGGCTCGATCGTGATGAGCCCCCCAAGCACTTCCCAAAGCCAATGTTGCACCAGAAAAAGATTATGGTGACTGTCTGGGGGTCTGCAGTAGTGTTATTCACTACAGTTTTTTGGGAGTCAATGAGACCATTAATGCAGAGAGATACTGCAATGATCTCGCTGTTATGCATGCTCGATTGAGCGAAAAGAGACCGGCATTAGTGAATCGACGTGGTCCAATTCTGCTCCACGATAACGAGCGACCACATGTTGCAAGAATGACCGTCCAGAAACTCACAGAACTGGGATACGAGACTTTACCACATCCTCCATATTCTCCAGATCTTTCACCTACTGATTATCATTTATTCAAGCACTTAAACACATTTTTAGATGGTAAAACTTTTAGGTCTAAACAAGAAGTGGAAACGAGCTTCAAAGATTTTGTTGCATCACAGCTATTAACTTGTTATCAACAAGGAATAAATAATCTCGCAGTCCGATGGCAGAGATGCATAGCTGCTCAGAGTTCACATTTTGACTAAGTTTAACATCTCTATTGTTCATTTACCATAGATTAAATGCATGCTTCTGAAATCGGCCATTATTTTTGTAACAACCTAATATTAAATTGCACGGTTTAGGTTCAATAAATTTGAAATTATTATATAGACGCAGGTATTAAAGATTAACAGCCAATTAGTGTTTACAAAGAATGCTTTTCCCGAATATATATATATATATATATATATATATATATATATATATATATATATATATATATATATATATATATATATTATATATATAAAACTTCTATACTCTATCTTTTCTACCGATAACATGGCTTGCTTAGATAGCACCAGTGCATATTCCACGGTTTAAAAATGATCAAATTAAGGATCTGTGAAATAAAATACATTTTTCGGTTTTCCGGTGCTACTATCAGAACCTGAATATTTTTCATGAATAAATGCAGAACTTCCATTGTGTATGTTATCTACCAATAACATGGCCGTGTAGGAGAAGGGTTATAACGAGGAAAATGGCGTATTTCATAGTAATCTGGCACCTCTGGTATTCATAATACAATGCTTATAATACATGCATACCCGTTCTGATTTCAGTTTAATCATTTTCTTCAATAATAGGAAGTAATGGGACAGACACACAGATAGAAAAAGAGATAGAGAGAGATGGAAATACACTCTATTACACAGGATGGGCTATAAGTAAGGTACTTTTGCAGGATTGTCGGTACCTTTCAGCATATCAGAGCTGCTAGCGTAGCAGTGCTACCGACAACCTCGCATGCGCACAGGTACTTTACTTATGGCCCACCATAAGTAAGTGCAATTTCAAATTTCAGCGAAAAAATATCTCCACGAATTTCATCACGTTTTGTTCAAGAATTAAGTGATAACCATTGACATGGATTTGCACAAAAATTGTTTAGAAGTACATTAAGAAACACGTTAGGTCAGACATTTTCATTTAAAACGGTTCGCAACGCAACCTTTTTCAATTTACCTGTGCATATTTCTAAACAACAAAAGTTTTGAAGTCGCTAGCAAAAAATCAGAGGCTGTTTAGCAAAAACTGAAGTGTTTTTCGTAACTTACGCGTGAATATTTGCATATAAACGGAGTTTCATAGAGTTTTGTGCACTTTCGAATTTAGTGAAAAAATATCAATGTATAGCCTTGTGTTATTCCAAGAATTATGTGAAAAATCATTTTCATATTTTAGCACAAAAACTTATAAGAAACGCATTAGGAAACACATGAACTTTTCCAGAGTTCCAGATTCGCAGCCAAAAAATGAAGGACAGTTGTGGAAAAACCGATATGTTTTTCGTGATGCACGCACGAATATTTGCAAATAGACAAGGTTTTATAGCGCTTCGTGCAATTTCGAGTTCCAATGTAAAATATCTTACAGGTATATTTATTACGGTATATTATATATATCGTACCGTACCGTATATATACAGGGTGTCCTAGAAGTAACTGACCCTTTTGATTTGCTAATAAACCGAAAACTATTAACGCTCGGATATTGAAACTTGTTTTATTCGAAAGAAAAACTTTTTTATGGCACAATAGGATACTTGGTATCCTATTTACGAACCAGCTTAACATTTGATTTTTTGCTTCATTGCAAACCCTTAATTTTCATCATGTCTCCATACAGCAAAGAACAAAGAATAACAATTTTGCAAATCTACACACGGACAATGTCAACAACAGAAGTGCAACGTGATTACAGAAATTATTTCAGAACAACCAGTCCTTCGAAGAACACAATTAAATCGGTGTATCGAAAATTTACCGACACTCTTACGGTCATTCTTAGTATTAGATTAGATTAAAAATTCTCCCAAAATTTGTAAGGGCATATCCTATGTATATTTTTTGTATTCATCGTGTTCGTGCTCACAACTTGCAGCGATTTCCAGGTAATGTGTAAATTATTGATTTACATAATAAAAGTTATGTAGCACCATAAAACCAGGAATTATTCGAAATGAAAGATACATCAATCTATAAATATTAGTATTCGCTGACCCACTGATGGGAAGCTCCGCGGTATAATGAGAAGCTGCTTCTTAGAGAAAGTAGCGTCACGACCACTTCCTCTATTATCAATGATAACGAAATCAAGGTGTCCGAATTAACGAGCCCAAATCATTGATTTTGCAACTGTGATACTAGCAACGTTGGCACCGATACATACATTTTTTACGAACACTTTGTGTAGGTACCTGATTCGTGTACGTTATCCTTGTGCTCATTACAAGAGACTGGATTCCTGTACTATGCTGTACTTCGTGTGTAAGTGCATAGCGCTTTGAAAAGAGCTACCTCATTATACTGGGTAAAAGACATCAGGATGTGTTCATCATTTGTCTCTCGGTACACCGCGGGATCAGAAACTAGAAATTGTAATGCGGAGAGCAGAGGGCGATAGCAATTCTAAAATGTTGATCTGAAAGGAATGTTTATACTTATATAAGTTCCCAATGGAAAACCTGTACTTTCCGTTATTGCTGAGTCACAACTTATCAATATTGTTAATCTCAATATCACTTTTTCATGGTTCACAAAGTTAATCAGCAATCAAAAATTTTGAAACAATCGCAACCGCGCTGCTCAAACTGTCAGATCGACCATGTACTTTTTTGTCTTTTATATCAGTTTTCAAATCGGCAATTATGTTTATACTTTTCTTTCTTCCCTGAGCTATTAAATTTTCTGAGCATTCTTTGCAAATATTCATGGAAATATAGGTGAAATGTTTGCGGCGCGCTAGCCTCAGACTTTGCGGCGTTCTACACATTAGTTAAATGCAAGCCGGTGTCGGTGACAGGCGGTGCGAAGTTTCTTCACGGTGCTGTATTTTGTTATGCAGTGCTGCATTAGCTTCACGACTGCTGCAAACTTCGTAACAAATCATGATGAATGTGAATACAGCCTCTCATGCGCGCACTATTCCTTGGCGTCCTGAGAAATAACTGAGAAGCAGGTTACATTGTAGAATGGTGATCGTCGGAAGACGGTGATCGCTGATGCAGTACGAAGAGAAAAGGAATACCAATATCGAGTTGCTCCTTCGAGTCATTTATTCATTCCTTTTATTCAGCATTGAAGTCCATCAGGATTTCGATTAATTGAGGTTTATGGCTTCATTTAATAAGAATATTAAATCAAGAGAAGATAAATACAAATAGCAGCCGTAATTTATGTAGCATTGTTCTGCGAGTTCTACATCCGCTGCACTGAATATGTAAACAGCGTTGGTTGTCGTTGCCTCGCAGGAGCGTCCTTGCACTTGCAGCCAGCGTCGATTAGTAGAGGAAATAAATAAATTATTTGTAAAACACGTGAATTTATTCACATGCAGATTGTCAGTATTTAATATTCAACCATTGATGATATAAATGTCAGAGAAACTACATTATTAAAAGCTTGTTTGAACTTTTTTATAGCGGTGGGGAATTTTTGTGTGGCACAAGAATTAAAACATACTTTCTCACAATCATTTATGAGTACTGAACTTCAATAAAACAAAAATATCAATGATTGATCACAACCTATCACGGTTTTTATTCACAAAAAAACTTATTGGTTGTTTCACCTGAGCAACCTGAATGGTTGAGGAGCCTTCCAAAGCATTTATTTTACGAAATGCTCATGAGTACACACAAATACGAGAGCAGAAACATAATTTTGAGCCGCATCATGTTTTCCTAAATTTGCATTTTACAATCCCCTTTTGCAACCTTGATTTCATTTCTCAAGCAAAAATTGTTCTAAAATTTCTACGCACTCCTACACAAATTGCAATCCTCAACACACCTTTGCAGAACGCCTGATTTTAATTCTAAAATTCTTTGAGGAATAACGAACACTAAATTGATGCGAGGATCAAAATGAAACTACCACTTTTCAGGGCGAGGCGTGTAGAACTAATGTTCACACTGGCAGGTTTTGCATCAATCAAACTCCATCAGCGTATGTTCTGGCATAACATACAACGAACACTTCAATATTTGATGCATGTTTGTGTCGCTGTTTCGTGCTTGTGTTCTTTAATAATTGTGAATTCAATTGTTCATCTCTGTGGAGCGTGTAGCACGAATACGAATAATTGAATTGACTCAACGCATGCAGTGGGGAAAAGTCGTCGACGTAAAATGTATTGAGCCACGTACGCTTTGCAACTGGAGCAATGTACAAGGTACGCACAACCAGCACGATTATTAAATATGCATTACGTCAGTAGTTCTTTCACTTTAGGAACGGAATATTCTTACGATTCTCATAGAAAAAACATGTTTTAACTCTTGTGTCCCGTAGTGAAGTATGTTTGCTTCACGAGTCGCTTGTAAATTTCGTGAGTAAATGAACATCATTAATTTTACGCTAATATGATATAGTACCTTCATTTTTACAATAGGGGGGTAAACACAACTAATTAATTGTTTACTAACACATTAAAGGATGCTTGACTTTGATCCGTAGATGCCTCAGAAGAATACACATATATTCATTTGAAAAAAGTATTTTTTATGCGTACATTCGTCAATTGTCTGACAAACTGACAACAGTAGTTCATTCAATGGTGGAAATGTGAATGTCTAGGACGTCGTTAACTCAAATCCAGAAAACTTTTCTGTATGCAGGAAACGTCCAACAAAAAATTTACTTTTACTTTGTTGCTACGTTATATGGGCTTCCTAACCAAGTTGATACACTTTTAACTCCATTTTGATAAAACTATTAATGATTGTAGTATTTAGTCTGTATGCCAGTAGGATAAACGGTATTCTTCTGAGTATAGGCTAGAACATGGATCGACATGTTGAATAGTATATATTTTGTGCAGAAATGCGAATGCCGACAATTGTACGTCTACTTTGACTTGTTTTCTTCGAGTTGAGTTCAGCCTTACAAATGCCTTGGTAAGCTGTTTTGCCCATGAGCGCCAGTAAGAATTTTTATTCCCATTTCTTGCCTTCCAGCTGAAGTAAAAAATATGCATTAGGAAGGAACATCTCCGGGAGTTCTAGAGTGTATCACAGGCAGCATTCATTAAGTCTTACAGAAGGCCTTCAAGAAAACTCCGAAACGTATCACGGATACATATCACTCGCTGGCATAAAACTCAGAAAGAAAACAAAAGTTTTGACTTGTGACAAACTGAGATTAGAATCGGAGCCACGAAGATACCACAAAAGACTTTTTACGGCCCTGAAATTTCTTCCAATAGTGCACTTGAGGCTCAAGTTTTGTAGGCTACTCCCTTGGTCCTCGGCCGAACTTTTGTTTGAAGTTTGACTATATTTAAATTTTAGCGAAGTTTATTCCGCGTGACAAGAAGGACTGAATAAATTTTGTATCAAATCTTTGCCAAATTGCCGCTTCTTACTTGTGCCTAAAGGAGCTTTTATTTTGTCGTGGAAAAGTAGGCTCTTTTGCCTTCTTGTTGTCGCCTAATTAGATCACTTCCTTCATTATGTTCCTCTCGATTCAGGATGTAAGGACGAAAATTCATTCTTCCTTGGCGCGAAAATTCACAGGAGGAATTACTGAGACATCTCTTGGAAAGGCTCGAAGCTTGGCAGATCGTAGTGCTGAAGAATGTAGCACTTCGAGACATGGAAAAAAATTTGCTTCGTACTCTGCGATACGTCTTTTTACCTATGATATTGTTGTACGATGTTAATATTTTTATTTCTAAGTTGTTTTTTGACCGTAATTGATACCTGCTTTCAGAATGAAAACATAAGATTAGAACAGGTATTGAAATTGCAGTATCAGTGATATCTATGTATATAATACACAGTGTAGCTCTATCTCTCTCTCTCTCTCTCTCCCTCGACAATAAGTCGAATGATAGTATTACTGATACGGGAAAATAAATACTCGGTTCGGGTTTTTGTGGGACATTCGGTATATTTCTATATATATATATATATATATATATATATATATATATATATATATATACATATATGCTTGCGTCCTTGGTCCGTCTCTCTGTCACGCTCTTAAGGATTTAGATAGGAGAAAATTCGGTATGTATTGTATACTTCGTATTATGCATACCAAAGGCACATCCTTTAATGTGGAAGCTTCTTTGCAAAGCCCACGTCCACCGACAAATCAAACGAGAAAATCAATTGAGAAACGTGTGAATTTTCACGTGTGGGCCCTACTAGTAAATAAATAAATATATAAACACACGACGGTCATTCTTAGTATTAGATACACAGTTTGTAGCTTGAATGCTTGCTTGGTCTCTCTGTCACACCCTTGAGGATTCACAAAGGAAGAAATTCCGTAGGGTATTCATGTACACTATTGTAAGCATTGTATTGTGGATACCAAAAACACATTCATCAATGTGGAAACTCCTTCGCAAAGCCCGCGTTCATTGTAAATTCAAACGAACAAATTCAGTAAAAAACACTAAAATTTTCAAGTTTGGGTCTACTAGTTATTCATTTAATACACAATAATTTGTCGTTAATCTTTAATACATTTGTCTTTATAATTTTAAATTAAACAAACCAAAACCGTGAAATTTCCACGGAAACTATTTACAAGGATAATGAAAATTGACTACACATTTCCCAGAATAATTAATCAAACTGCACTGCCCTTTGCATTTCTTTCAAAATTCCGTAAAATTGTTAATCAATACTTCTAAATATAGTTGAGAATATCTGCATATATTGAGTACAAACATTGAGTACAACATGTATTGAGTGTTGTAATTCTCATGAAAATGGAGAATATCAGCATGCATTGAGCACAAATTCGATAAAAACTTTATAAAGCTGCGGAGAACTCACAGAAAATGTGCAAAATAATAATAAATCGTACCAGTTACACGGTATGTGTGTATTATCAAGCATGGATATCTTACCCATCAAATACACAGCTGTATGTATGGAGTTTAGGATTCCCAAGTAAACTGTTGAAACTGCAAAAGAAACAAGATCAAACTTCATAAAATCCTTCAGGCATGTTGTATTTTATTAAACTCTTGGCTGGAAGTGCACCTCAGCTTACTCTGTACCTCATGGAGTTTGTTTTTGTTGTCGTCAGATGTCTTGTTTCTATTTTCTATTGAAATAGTGGAAATAAATTTATTATACACTCAGGGTACATTGGCCGTACTGTTTATGTAGCCTTTTTCGTCTTTTCAGGCGGTCTTACAACAACAAGCCAGAAACAGATCACAGAACAGCGCAGCACAAACCAACCAGATAACTACCAACGTACTGTAGCTGTAATAAATATCTGCAGAAAAAGCCTAAAATTCAATAACGTTTTACTTCTGTTCTAAAATCAGAATGTTGAATCATAAATTAATGATCAGTTTTTGTTCAAGATAGTGGTAAAACTAATCATTCTACATAGATATAGAGAAGCATGTAGACCGTGCAATTTCGGAAGACTACCGAGAATAATTTTATGCACTACGTACTGCATAAAAATGGTTTATCCTTCATAAGATGATCATAGAAAGCTTAAGAGTTGGTGAGTTGTACTGAATATGGTTGAGGTTCTAGCCTCAGTAGTGTGACCGTGTGTTTTTTATAATTACTTTCAATTTATCTTATGGAAATTGCTCTCATAATGTTTCGTTTTCTCAATTTAGTTAATTTCATGAAAATTTTAAAATAAAATAATTTTCATTTCCGTAACCCAATGTTTGGCGGCCCTGCTAATGAATGTACTTCGAAACAAGAAACTGACGATCAAGTGAACTATTATAACAAGGTAAATGAGATATCTCAAATTTGTTATGACGTGGAATCCAGAAATATAGAAGTGTTTTATTTTCCCCAGTCAGCAACGAAGTCAGCACACACATTCAACTTAGTCGCAACAACTGATACTGAGTAGACATTAGAGATGCTAAGTTTAATATTTCTCTGCCTGTGTTTGTGAAATCCATAAGATTATTTTCCTGTTTTTGGCATCTCCTCACGACACCTCATCTAAGATCCTGTACATCAGAATAGTACTGGTCTCAAATTGTTTTTGTACTCTTTGTAACTAATTGTTGTGGAGTCAAATTTCTGGGTACTGGTGAAATCGAGTGAAGACCTCCAGGTGCTGCAAGGTGAACATAAAATTTGTGCATGTGCTAACGATGCTGAAGAGAAAAAACATTGAAAAATATTACAGGAAAAACAAGAGGCAGAGAATGCCATATCACGAGAGAAACACGTCAGCAATAACATGCAACGAAGCTTAGGCAAGTTGTTTTTACATCAGCTATGAAAGTATCTCTGATCATGGAATTAATTTTTAATACAATGTGTCATACAACCAGACAACGAAACATACATATTGAACAAAGATACCTTTGAACTCATTAAAATATTTTAAGATTGAATTGATTGATTTAGTTATCATTTCGAAACGTGAAATTGAAACATCAAATAATGCTGATAGCCTAAATAATTTCAAAAAATTAAAATAACATAAATATTCCTAATGGCCAGTGATTAGGAAATGATTCCACTAAATACGTATTTTATTGAGGAGCAATAAAGTATTTGGAATTCTAAGTTTTCTTGCCTTGAAAACGAGGATTGTGTTCTTTCCATGCTAAATGTTCGGAGGATGAAATTTCTAAAAAATACAACTGTTGACGCTGACACAATACCAGCTGCAGATGTTACTCATCGAATACTGCATAACTAGACAGTTCCCGTGAAACTTCCACGGTTTAGATTTTACTAATTTGAAATTATTACAACGACGAATGTATTGAAGATTTACGGCAAATTATTGTGCTATAAATGAATATTCTACCATAATATCTTTATAACTTCCATTCTGTATCTTATCTACCGATAACATGGCGTAGACAGTACGAGTGGAAATTCTGCGGCATCAAAGTGGTAAAATTAAGGATCAATGAGATAAAATTTATTTTTCAGTTTTATCCGTGGTACTATCAGAACCTGAATATTTTTCATTAATTTATACATAACTTCTATTCTGTATCTTATCAACCTACACATAACATGGTAGTGTCGGAGAAAAAGGCCAATAATGCAAAATATGGCGTAGTTTATAGTAAACAAGCGGTTTTAGTATCCACACTATAATGCTTATAATACAGTTATACCCGTTCTGATTTCAGTTGTCAATTATGTATGTAGACTAGTAGATCCACACGTGAAAAAATCGCGTGTTTTTTGCTGATTTTTTCGTTCGATTTGCCAGTGGACGCGGGCTTTGTAACTGAGTTTCCACATTGAAGGATGTGTCTTTGGTATCCAGAACACAATGCTTACAATACATGTATACCTTACCAAATTTTCGCCTATCTAAATCCTTAAGAGCGTGATAGAGAGACGGACCAAGCAAGCAACCAACTGTGTATTATTATATAGTTCGATACTAAGAATATTGAAACATAAAAATGAGTAGCTATCATTATAGCATAAACGAAATCAAAGTGAAAATAACATATCAGGTTCTCATGTTGTCATGTATGTGTTGTAGAACAGACAATTTTGCACTCTGCTAAAACAAAATTGTTTTGAAAATTACATGTTGTGAACGTTTCATCAAATTTCTTTCCTCGGGGCGCAATTATCATAGAAAGCTATTTACTTTTCAAGTATCACCGTGTACCCTGTTTTGAAAAATTGGGGCCCGACAATGTTAGATTTGAATGAATTTTTGATAAAGATTAAAAAGAAAACGACGACAATCTAAAAGAAAACTCCTCTGGCAGAAAAATGTTCATAATTGTTTCAAGAGAAAATGGAGCTTCTCATGATCGAGCAGTAAGAATCTTCACAAGGTATACTAAATTGTGTAAGAAATTGACGTACAATTTCTTCCAGATTCTAAAAACATCGAGGCAGTTTCTTCTTCAAGTGGAGCCTTATGCTATTCAGGAGCCAGAAAAAATGACAAAACTCACAAATTCAAAGTCGCGAAAGAAAAATGCACTTAAGAAGGTGGAGTAGACATCAAAGCAAACTTTCTGAAGTATCGCTCTATCTCAAAATGAAAATACTAGTGTGAAGACGAGTTAAAACTGATAGTAAAGAAAAGAAAGACATTTTATTCCGTTCTAGTTTACATGATATATACAATGGTTTTTATACGAGGTAGACTGCAGTTAATCAAAAATTTAGCGCGTTCTCAGGGACACTTCTATAAGAAAAACCAAAAAGAATAAGGTGATCTCGAAGCAAGCACCGAAAATAGCGGAGAAGTCATAAAAAGAGGCTACAGTGCGTCGAGAATCGTACGCCTAGGAAAAATACACATCTCTCGTGCATACAAAGGAGGGCACATCAAGGCAAGTTCGAAGCAAGCAAACAAGGAATCCAAAGCAGCACGCCAAGCACGAAGTAATGTTAAGGAACTCTACAGAAGACAAAGGTTACGGAGAAACACTACGGCAAACTGGAACACGGGGACTAGAGCTGGTCGGCGGCATCTGGCAGTAACTTGCTTGTTTTTCGCGTGCGGTAGCGGGTCGTCCTAAACAGTATTTTGTGACGGGCCCGGTCGTTACACTTCCATTTCACTGCTGCTGGTGACACAAACGTGCCCAAAACACACGTCTTGCCAGAAATGCAAGAGATCGCCTAAAATAAAACTGCTAGAGTGTTGTGCTCTCGAGAAGGACTACTTCAAATTACACACGCTTTCCTCAGTGGCAACTCATCTCAACGTTCTCAGTTTCCAGCAGAAAGAAACGACTAAAATTCATTTTTTATTCTGCTTGCCTATCCAAAAAGAGGTCCATTTTTTTAAATGGCACCCTGGTGCTTCTGTCACATTAGTTGCAGATTATTTATTATTTATTATTTTCGTTTCATAACATAGTTCGATTAATTTTATGCATAATATTTGATTTAACTTTTTGCAAAAAAAATCCTGAATTAGAGTAACATTAGGAAGAAATGTATAGGCTATTATTTTATACGAAAGCTGTTGTACCGTCCATTATTTGCCTGTCAAACTACACCGTCATAATAACGTAAATTTTCGAACATCGTACTTATGTAAATCGTCGTAGAGTGTATCAAAATGAACATTCATCATCGTCAAATCGGTTTAAAAGTTCTCACTGTTTGGGACCAGTGATTAAAATGCTGCTACGTAGGATGGAAAATGATAAATAAGAACTAATAATCAACGGATTAGCTTAGACAGGAGTGCAAACGATACGTAGATATTTTTACACAATGTTCACACGATCGTAGATGTTGCGCACGATTGTAAATGTTTATACAATGTTTTATACAATGATGTTTTACGAGATGGTAGATTGTAAACGATGTTAGAGGATTTATGCGGTAGTTTGTGTTACGCACGATGGTAAATGTGGTACACGAGGTAGATGCTTTACACGATATTTCACACGAGGATGGAATAGAATATACTATGGCAATGGGATGAGTCTTTCATACGGTGGCAGATGTCATATAGGTTTTATCAAATATAAAACCACGTAATCATAATCTCAAATATCGTGGGATCTTACTGAAGTCGTCATTGATTAATTAATTTATTATTGATACACTGGAGTTTTTCAAAGAGTCGTATATGCATTTTCTTCAATTAAAGCAAAAATAAGAAGAGCTTCGGCGTCGGAGCCGTTGTGATTTTTTTCTATTAGATGATTTGGCAAAATTTTCGTCAGAGACCACATGCCCACTTTGTTGACAAAGTTGGAATAGAATTCAAATAAGGAAAGAGTCATTTATGATGCGAATGCAGCCTCCCCATAATTAATTCAAAAGGATGATCAAAAGTAGAATATGACAACAGGAACGAATCGAATGGTCCATTCTTATGTTGCTACCGAGTCCCATAGCATCTAAAGTTAAGGCACCAATTACGCACAGACATTTTGATCACGCACATGCACCTCAATCACACACATGTACTTAGAAAAGGGGACAAGGAGAGGAAAAGTAATTGTCATACTCACAGTTTCAAACAATAACTGCCTGACTCAAATAACACATCATTTATGACTCGTGGTGTACACCATTTCACGCTCAGTACACTGTAGTATTACATGAGTCATAGTACACAATAATTATGCAATTCTGGCTACACAATAATCATTTGATTTAAGATACTCAGTAATCATATGACTTGTACACATAAATGTACGACCACATAAATGATGCAGAACACTTATCACCAGCTTGATCGACTGGTGAGCGAACCTGCTTGCGAGCGGGAAAACCCGGGTTCGAATCCCGCTGCCGACATGGTTGACGTGGCTAGAAATACGGCATGGGACTTGGGTAAAACAACCGAATAATTATCCAAGTAATTATCCGACCCAAGAATGGGCCAGAAGGTTCGTTCCTATAGCCTCATTCTATTCTATTCTATTCTATTCTTATATGACTCGTGATACGCAATAATGACAACGTACAATAATTCTATCACTAATGGCACACAGCGCTGATGTGAATCATTACACACAATGGTTACATGACTAGTGGTGCAAAATAATATTCATGATTTAAAATTCTTAATGAAGTTTGATACACAATAATTATTATTCACGGTGCACAATAATATGACCCGTGGAATACAATAATGATATAACCAATTGTGCACAATAATTGTGTTACTCATTGTACTCAAAAGAATAGAATAAATTAGAGGCTGGCAAACCTGAAGTACCAATCAAACCAATTACCATTCAAAATGGTACTTCATCTGCTTATATAATACACAGTGTATCTCTATCTCTCACTATCTCTCTCTATTTGTGTGTGTCCGTCCCATTTCTACCAATCTATTCCTGAGAAAATATTATTGAACTGAAATCAAAACGGGTATACATATATTATTATTACAAGCATTGTACTGTGGACACCAAAGGAGTCTGTAAAATACGCCACTCTTTCCAATTATTAGTTTTTTTTTCTCCTACACTGCCATGTTATAGGCAGCTAAGATACACACTAGAAGTTCTGTATGTATTCATAAAAAATATTCAGATAAAACACAATAATTCGTCGTGAATCGTTAATGCATTCAGCTATGTAATAATTTCAGATTAATCAAACCTAAGCCGTGGAATTTCCACGGGAACTACCTAGTTCTTTATAATAATAATATTTACGCAAAAATTATGTTCAAACCGTTTGTGTAGCACACGCGTGTTGTGAGAACACGCAACGACACCTTCTAGAGGTCAAAATACTTATTCTATTTCTATACGAGCTCATAATACTTATTCTACTCGTATACGATTTCATAGTACTTATTCTACTCGTATACGAGGTCATAGAACTTTTTCTACTCGTATGCTAGGTCATAATATTTATGCTTCATGCACCAGAATTGGCTGCCACGCGCGGATTTGGTATCTCTGATATCAAAACTATCACCCTACAGGATTTCAGATGATTCCACTTGATCACTTTGTTAAACAAACAAAATAAAAATAATACATTTCTCAACTTGACTATCACAAATGAATAATTAAAATATTCTAAAATCTAAATCACATCCACGTGAAGATTATGCAATACATTGAAATTCACATTATTTACTGTACTTGAAATTTGCGCACATTCGTTTTTGTTTTAACTTCCACCACTGAAGTCTGTGGTTATTTGTATGAAAGGCCGCTGGAGACTTATCAGGAAAAAATTCTTTTTAGAATAATTTCGGTACTTGACATGGGAGATAAAAAAGATCACAGTGTAGGATCAATGTAATCGGTCAGGTTCATCACGTTTTCTTACGGTTTATAAAATGAACAACGCTCATAAAAAGAATGTGATTGCAGTCAGGTTATAAGTAACATATGTTGGTTCTTAAATAAATTTTACTGTGGTCCTACGCAACGTTAGTTTTGACAGGACTCTGGCGGAACGATAGTTTAAAAGATCGAATCCCGCGAAGCTCATGACAAAAACTGCTGACGCCCGTACAGAGTTGTTCGTGATGTATGGCGTGAAGAACGAAGATGGGCTTGCAAAGAAAAAAAATCGTGACCCAGCGGGAAATTTCAAATTATAGTATACACACTATACACACATCACAATGTCTTCGTACAATATGGCATTCGTATATTTAAGTTTCTACAATCAAGTATACCCTCAGCTACAGATCCTTATTCAGTTACGTTTTGTCAATAAACCCTCCGGGCAAATTCTTGCATAAACACATATCTTTCCATGAGAGTTCCTTTAATTGAACTGAAATATTTTCTATTCAATATTCATGCAGCTCATTGATGCTGTCGAGTTCAAAGCCATCTTTGGCCAAAAGAGGCCGAACACTCTTTGGCGTCTGAAACTTTTTAAGAAAGGATTTGGCCGACGGAGCAAGGTTATAAGTTCAGACCCATAAGTTTGGCAGGATATCGCCGTACATGGCGTTCCTATTCCCACAAGCGCTTATAGTACCATCGTAATCGGCCACAAAATGGGACTAACCATAAGCTTCAAGTTATACTACCTGTCTATTTAATTCTTACACTCTTCTTTCCCTTTATGGCTCGTATGATAAAATTTACGCTCCCATCAATTTGATGAAAATCTGGGTTAGGAAGAGATACTTTGCGGGCTTGGGTAGCTTTTTTAAGAGGCCAGTGCATTGAAGCGAGAAAGCTGTTCCCGCGTCCTTTCCTTCTTGCATTTCAACTAATTTGTGCATAAATTTTGCGGGAAGTTAAGATCAAAATGTAGAAAATACTAAAGCTTGTTGTTTAGGAAGTGAGGGACCAACATATTTGCAGGTAAAGGGTTTTCAATGCTTAGATTACAAGTGAATTACTCTACGTGTGAAACAATCACTTTAAAATTCTTGATGCTCTTTACGCGCGTTTTCATCTGCATTTAACAGCGAATGATTAGCCAGGAAATAACGCACACCATATTTCGTGAAGATATCAACACACCTTGCTGCTAAAATATCAAAATGCATCGCAGCCAAAACATTAACATACGCTGCAGCCAAAACATTAACATACGCTGCAGCCAAAACATTAACATACGCTGCAGCCAAAATATCAACACACGCCGCAGCCAAAACATTAACATACGCTGCAGCCAAAATATCAACACACGCCGCAGCCAAAACATTAACATACGCTGCAGCCAAAATATCAACACACGCCGCAGCTGAAACATTAACATGCGCCGCAGCTGGGAAATAAACCCAAGCTGCAGCTTATATATTAACATGCATTACAGCTGAAATATCAACATACGCTGCAACTGAAATAACAACACAAGCAGCAGTTGAAATTGATTGGTCACGTCTCATATATTACATTGCAGTCACTGAAACGGAAGAATAATGACAAATGTTACACATCAAAAAGAGTAAAACTTACTAATCAGTCTATATTAGTTCGAGTATGATTAGTTTATACCAAAAATTTGTTCCTACATGGTTCCTCGTCAGTAAACCAATATTGACAAGAATCGTCAGCACTGAACGGTTTCTAATTTCCTCCTGGGAGTCTAGTCCGTCCCTGTCTGTACCAGCCACTGACGATAAGTAAGCAATCAACGGCCAGAAAAGTCTCACCGGAACCAACGTTCTTTTCATCAACATAGATTTTTCGTGGTCAATCTATTCTCACTGCTGCAAGCGAGAGCAAACACTCACGAACATCCGAACATATTTAAAATAAATATTTCCGAAAGCAAATACACATAACGAGTACATCTACGACATGTCACTTGTTTTTCTGTTTCGCTGTACAGCGCTACCCTCGCAGAAAGCCTGCTTTGAAGCCTGCGAAGCATCCCTGAAGTTTGTCGTAGATGTCTTGATTTCTCCAGAGGCTCGATAAGTGGCGCCTGCTAGCTTAATTTTGCTGATAGCTTCATATGTTCCTCGTACGCCTGCCCCCGAGTTGCTATGCGAAGATTGCAGCACTAACATTTGTGCGAACATATTCCTGTGATTTGTGTTCGTGGTACCAAGATCGGTTCATGAGAGATAAAAAATGCAGTCTCTTATGGAAACTATTGGGAAAAACAAGAATACAGTGTCAGGCCAATACGTAAAAATTTCAAGGCCTTTAGATGGAAATTTGCGACTTTGGTATCCGTTATATATTTAGAAAAAAATATGTGAGTGTAAGCTTGAAAGATAATCATGAAAAAGATAAACTCTTAACATAACAAGGTTTTCTATGCAAATAATGAATGCCTTATAATTTTGCGGACATCACTCCCTGGATGTGTACTGAGCTGTGAACTTTTGTCATGGGCACAACGACGTTGATTATTTGCGACTTGTGAGATTAAATTATGGAAAAACAATCGCTAATTCCTTTGTGAATTTAGATGCAGCATCGCTAATTGATTTAAGTTCTATAGAACTTTGAGACATTTGTGGTAAAACTTCTGAAAGTTTCTTTTAAAGCCCAAATTTCGCTGCAGACTTTGTCAGTAATTTGCCTAAAAAGGGTAAATACAGGAATCAGTATAGTGAGAAAGCGATGGAGTAGACTATACTTTCTACCTTTCATATTGTATTTCAATGCTTCCAGAATTATAGTTAGTTATAGCAGATGTTCTTTTCCCCCATTAAATCGTATGAATTTCATGAACTGTAAAAAAGCTATAATTCCAACGGCAGAGTCTAGTCCGAACAGGCTTATCAGGTACGCAGTGTTGCGTACCGAGACTAACGAAAGAGGCTACGTCAATTTCATCACAAGATGAGAAAGCAAGCTCATGGATCATGTGAGGATAGAGACGTGATCTGCAGGGAAAGATCAGATGCTCGGCAAAAACTGAGCATGAGCCTTAGGGAACAATCGGACCTTCGGTTTTGTGAAGCCAAAGTTCTTGAGCTTCTGCTGATGACCATCGGTAACCTTTATTGAAACTTCCTTCAGCAAGAACAGTCCAGACTGCTGATATTTTTAGCTCTAGACATGATGCAATATTTTAATTTTTTTAAATTTACGCGAGCTAAGTGACATGCTGGAGTGAATGAAACTGATTATTCACTGATAACTGATGACTGCTTGAAAAGCTCCATATGCATGGTTCTCAATCGTACGGAATTGGCTAAAACATTCGATTGTGTTTTACAATCGGTAATGTTCTACGGCAATGACGCATAGTTTTTTTCCAGCAAGCATAATTCGATACTGAGCGTAAACAAATTACTCATATGTGATTTTCATCAGCTATTCTTTATAAGATTTTGGCGGAATAAATGAACGAAAGGCTACTAAATTAAGTTTCTTTTCGCCCGGTTATAGTGAATAAAGTCAGAATAGCATCTATAACACGTTCATAGAAATCATTGAAAGCTTCCTGGCCTATGAATTGATTTTATCAACAAGAAAGAACGATAAATTATTTCTTCGAAATTTTCTTTCCGCGTCAACCTGCTTCCATACAAAGACAAGCTTCGCTGCCGACTTCCGACCAAACAGAGCGAATGATAAGTTATGCAGAGCAAGAAAAACACTCGAATGCAATTTCCGAAAACTTAAATCTGACATCATAAATTTTACGCCAGTCGATTCCGGATTTGGTGGCAATATTTTGGCCTGTCCTGCTATGTCTCCGCGGAATACAAAACTGTGCGAGCTTCTGTGGTGATAACTCACTTGCCATCAGGGGTAGGGCGAGCAGGGAGAGTACGGGGTGGTGAGGGATGTCATAGGCCCCTACACCACAGGAGTTCCTGACACCTCGTCAAGTGAAGGTGCTGCAGAAATTTGGTGCCACTCTGTCGCTTATTGCGCGCGCTACGCATGGATGTATAGAGTCACTAGGGCTTCCTGCAACAAGTGAATGAACACCACAACCGCGAATAACGAAGGAAATTGGCATCTTTTTAACACATTTCAGGCATATTCTTTGAACGCAATTGCGAAATTATGGCGACCGTGATGTTAAAATAGAGAAAAAGGTGCCCTTGGAAACCTTAATTTTCTTGATTTGAAGAATAACGATCAGATAAATAAAAATATCAATGTAGATAATCATTTCAGTTTTTACTCCATAGATCGGATAAAGCTTTAAATGTTCTAGGGCATTTCAATAGGTATTATCGGAGCGCAACTAAATTCAAAATACAGAATTTGGTAAGAATATTTCTTTCTCGCAAAATAACAAATTGTAGACGTATCAATAAGAAATAATAAAGAATAGAGTGTTAGAATAGTGTTCACTGTTGTTCTTCTATCTCATAAATAGGACATTTAAGTCACTGAAATCTGAATGCACAATGGAAAATTTAGGAAAAACTTTGTTATGGTATAGTATTTCTTAAAATTCTTCTTTAACTTGTTTTAAATCAGTACTCTGTGAGTCAATTTCTTTGTTTTTTAAATATCAATGAACACAGAAGTTTTAACCTCTGTAGAAATTAATTTTATGTTACACTGCCCAAATATCGTCCATTTTTCACCTTGACAATTTTTTTAAATAATAATACCTTTAAGCGGTAAAACTGCCCGTACCGATACACAACTATTTGATCCTTAAAGATAGTAGAAAAGAACTACTTATAACTGCATTAGCTTGCAATCTTCTACCATAGATAGTAGTTTGTCACACAACTTCACCAACGGAACGGCGGATAATACTCGAGTAGAATAGAATAGAATAGAATAGAATAGAATGAGGCTATAGGAACGAACCTTCTGGCCCATTCTTGGGTCGGATAATTACTTCGATAATTATTCGGTTGTTTACCCAAGTCCCATGCCGTATTTCTAGCCGCGTCAACCATGTCGGCAGCGGGATTCGAACCCGGGTCTTTCCGCTCGCAAGCAGATTTGCTCACCAGTCGACCAAGCTGGTGATAGTCGACCAAGCTGGTGATAGTCGACCAAGCTGGTGATGTCGACCAAGCTGGTGATACATAGTGGTAACTAACTATGCTGGTACAAGCATAGTTAGGACCAGAAGTTTTTCATCTCAAATAAATCAATTCGTACCCGAGCAGTCACAAGGTTTCTGAAATAAAGTTTCTACATTCAATTTTTGTAGGAGTTGTAATGATGGATGCTCATTTTATGTTAACAGATTGAAGTGAGGTTTTAGAAACCACTAAACTTGTTAAAATTTTATGGATTAATTTCTTCGGCTGGAATTTTTCGGGTTTGAAGAGCACAGCTCCTGTGCAGCGATGACGACGTCGCTTTGCAGTAATGTCGACGTTTGAGGAAAAATCTGCGAAACATTTTTTATTCCTGCTGGCTTTCTAAATTTCTAAAATTACACGGATAAGGTAACCTTTATTCGCATAGATCCACATAGTGCATAATAATGACCAGTATAGCATTGATTTTTCCTTCTGAGAAATTAGAATAGAGAACAAATTAATTTTCTTTGAATGTCAAGAGGATAAAAATTTGCTAAGAGTTTATGAATATTGTTTGAAGCCTAAAATTTGACGTAGTTGATAGTAGGATTTTCAACAATTTGAGTGTAACGGTTAGTATTACGAACGTGGAAAATTAACACAACATATTTGCCTCCGTAAAATCGAATAGAAATGAGTAAATCTTCCTTTTTTGTGAATGGCCTTCAACTAAATCAAGCGGCAAAGTCAGCTTTTCAGACATAAATATTTAAATTTCATTTTAAATTTATTGCATGCTCGGCGGAATATACTGAATCTAAAACTTGAATAAAAATATTAATATTAAACAATTTGCACAAGATTTTGAAATGCTTGACTAAGAGCTTTTTCAAAAACAACTCTCAGAGCCACTAAAATAAATATACAATTTTAAAAACCAATTTTAAATCGTAGATAAAATATATATTTATCGCCAGTACTAAACACGCATCTTTAATGAAACAACGAGCGAAAATATATATGTACAGCACCAACCTTACCATAGTCACTTATCGAAATTCGAAGAAACATGAACAATTCTATTCCAGACACAATGCACCAAACCTTTTTCCATCGGAAAACAGGCATCATCCACAAGCCCAACTTTGTTGTTTGATGATGTAAATATTCATCATGATACAACAAAATTGAGCAAGCTCAATATATTCTCATTACTCTCAATTCAGGATTGTTCGGAGTAAATTAAAATGTACAAAAATAGATTAAAATGGCAGTGGTCATGCAATCTTTAGTTTTAAGTTGTATACCTTGAGCCCGCCATAAATTACACCTGTATCGTCAATAATATGATTTGCTTAGAGTTTCCTTACGTTTTCCCTCTTGAACAGCTTTCCTACCAAAAAATACACGAGTGGCTGCGATGAACTCAAAGTTTCGGTTAATTTTGTAAACAACTTTTTTCCATTCATGAGAACCATAATGTATTCTCATGCTCATTGCATTTGCCTTTTTTCACGCTATTTCAAAAACGAATTTATTTTCAGGCAGAGCACAAAAATTTGTTGAATGCAAATTAAATATCCTCGTCTACAATTTACGTACAGATGAGTCTTTTCATAATCGTACAAAATATTTGAAATTAGGGTTTTTATATTTCACGTAGCTTTTCAAAGTACGGGGATTGTTTAGAATACTTTTACTCTGAAAACTTCCCAGAAATGCCTTACATAATATCAAGATAATTAACATAATAAACATCGATTTTTTTTGGTGTCCATGAAGCGTTCTGTGTGCATTAAAGGCTATCAATCAAAGTCCCAAGTGTTCAGTACAAGCTCTCTTTGTGCAGGTTGCCGAACTTCTTCCAGCGGGAGGATTTTTTTATCGCTCAGCAAAGTCCACTAATATGACTTAGTGAACTTTAGCATCATCATATTTTCTTGAGCACTCTTTACCTTTCGTCCAGAAGATTGATCGACTCTCAAGGTGTTGACTCTTTCGGCTTCTTTGGCGCCACTTCTAATCTCCAAAAACTGTACTGGTTATGTCGCTCCGGCTTACTGGTGGCTTGGTAGATGGACGGTTAAAAGTGGCATTGGACTTCGGAAAGACTTCTAAGATGTCGTCCAAAGAACACAACAAATATTCCATGCTCCATTTGTTCTGCAATCGAGATGCATGAGTCAAATGCATTACTCTGATGTACAGAACAAATGTCTTTCATAAAGGTTTGATGAAAGGTTGTAAAATATCCTTCAGTTTTAAACGTTCACGTCTCAACATTTTCGTAGCGGATGAACGGGATCTTTGCTCAACGCTATAATTGAGTTTGGCGACGGCATACGCATTTTTGACGAACTGGCTTCAAAAATTCAAAAATGGTGTGGAGCTTGGCAGGGTTTCACCCATCAATTGAAAATTTAAACATTCAAAATCGAACCCTATAGCGAATGTTTCAAAGTGTGATGGGAAATTTTCAGCGTGTTGTAATTGACAGCCGATCTAACTGAGCCTCTCTCCAATAAAATGTGCTAGCATGTTGTATGGTCTCGTAAAATATGTATTTATGTTGAAGAATGGGAAAGCTTAACTTCTTTTTAAAATTACCCTCCTTGCAAGTTTTCTTTCCCCTTTCACTCCAATAAATTGCAAAGTGACGCTAGGTACTTAGAGGAAACAGTACACTTTAATTCACATGACTCGCTTGTGTTTGTAGAATATTGTTCGTGGACATCATTGATATTGTCTGCCTCTCAAAAAAAAGACGGAGCGTACAGCATAGTTTCGTCAAGTTCTTAATGCTTCTAAACAGCCGTCGCGACCGCCATTAAAACTTAGTGCTAACTCGACACCAACACCGCAGATCCCGCCGCCCAGGACCACGACCAGCGCCATGCAAGTTCCGCTTCATCTTGTTGACGTTTGCTCAATACCATTTCTCGCCTTGAAATCGAGAGGGAATGGCAGAATCTGCTTTGTTATTGATAAGGCCCCTCAAGACTTGAAATTTAGATTTGTCATTTCCCTATCGGTAATTCGGAGGGAAAATTCGTTCGTGAGAGTTTACCCTGGAAGTGACCGTGTGGTTGATGAGTAATTTTGCCACAAATTTCACGGATTGAAAATATGACAATCCATAACAATTTACTAACAAATGTTCAATATATTTGTATTTTTAAACATGAAGGGCCCTCATACGTTATCGTGTTCACACTGTTAATGAAACAAATTTTGGGAATGAAGTATTCTTCATTTGTCGCTTCAACAAAAACCCATTACTTTTCCAGGGAGAACCGCATGCCAGTTTGAAAAGTTAAACAAAACACGATATTTTTTTGTCGCCCTGAAATTCACTGAATGATAGAGAAATCTTCTAGATATCTTTACATATACAGACTGACTGATGTACCTCACGGACCACCGATAAAAATTATAGTGAATTTTTATGAATAGGTCGCCTGTCAAACATATCCTTCATATTTTATACTACGTGACAATTTGATTAGAAATTCTATAAAACTATGACCAACAATGCAAATTCAATGGAAAATTTCAAGGTAACCTAATATAATTAACGCAAGAAAGAAGAGCCTACGGATTTCAGAGCGTAAGGGCACCAACCTTCACAGTGTCATGAAGAGGAAATCATACGATGTTGTCCAGTATATATCATTAGATATATTCGAAATACGATAAGTGATTTTTATCGCAAGGGATCGTTAAATCCTGTCGCGTACTGAATTTTCCTACATTTGTGATCGCAGTTTTTATGTTTAAAAATTTCAATTGTGAAGTATTGCAATAGACGTGTTAGTATTGGTCAGGGCACCCGAAAAATGCAACGAATGTGTCCAGAACATTCAACCAATATCTTTTTAGCAAGAAAAATGTTCATGCATTAGGACTGACAAATATTTATTGATTATTGAGGTAACAAATGAACTGAAAATCTATCATTTATTATCGAGACTTGTGCCAATATACAAGAGTGACAAGCATTTCATCTCTTCTCGAAAAAAATGTCAGTATATATTTGAAACAAATTATCATTTTAAATTTCAAAAATGGAAATTTAACAAAAATACAGTCATGGTAATGAAGCGTTTAGAAATTATAGCACAATACTTACGTATTGAGTTATTTATGCTACCGCATTTTACATTTTTGTATTAAATATTGTAATAAAATCAAAACCACTGAAGCTGAATATTCATGTTCAAATTAGTTGATGAAAGATTTTGAGTATTGGAAGACCTGTTGCGATTTTGTGATAATCCTTAAACGAGGTAAAAAAGTTTGGGTTATGAAGGGTGAACAAATGATGGCTCATTTTTATCAATCACAAGTTTTTCTTTATTGGTATCCGAATTTTTTCAGTTAAAGAGCAGAAATTATATGGATACTAATAAGATAACTTTAAACTTAATGTTTATTTTATAAGCAACTCTCAATTTTCTAAAAATTCTGTAATCAAATTCGATAATTAAATTTCCAACTAATTTTCGAACATTCTCCTGAAAAAACGTGTGGTAGGTTTGTGTTTTTATTAAATCGTGTTCAAAATATAAAGAAACTTTGAAACTTTTCTATGGCTACACTTGACAATTCCCATTCATACATACCACTGTACATATAAATAAGATAGACCTGATCTCACTGACTGCTTTTCCGCATAATTTGAGTGCTGACAATCCGTGAGAGCAGCAGGAAACCTCAACTCGGAAGTGCTACGACAGCCAATCATTCACTCACTGAAATTCATTGGAAAATTCCGGTGAGCGTCCACGAGTCCGTGGAACTGCAGTACTTGACTACGTCTCTCCATTACCTAAGCAGGAACGTTCGAGGTTCATCACGTAGCCATTTCTCGCTGGTTCTTGCCTGAACTTGGGCAATCTGTCTCTATTCATCAAGTCACGACCTGTCAGTAATTCCGTTCTATTCACAAAGTTGCAGCTCAGACTGAAATCGATAACCAAACTGCGATATTGGGTACGTTCGTTCAGGGGAACTCGCTGCCTACAATTCTCTAATTAGCTCTTAAGAACGTACCATGAACGATGTAACACAAAACCTCTAAGTATGTTAAATAATTATTCAAAAATACTTTCGTACAAAAATGTCTGTTATTCAACAGGACAATTTCTTTTACATGAATGCAAGATGTTTTGGTATAATGTGCACACGCACCTTTTCAAAAGAGCGAAAATGAGCGTTATTAGCGTGTGATACAAGGACTATGATAATTATTGCTAATCAACATATGGTTGAACAAATGTTTTTCAAACCATAAATTCTGAGCTAGTGATTAACTTATCTAAGCACAAAATTGAACAAAATTAACGATGCTAAGACCTAATACAATGAACCTTCGGTTAAACGACCCCATAGAAAATAAAACCTTATTGAACTTTTCGCTATGCATCTCTTTTCCATCTAAAAATCCAAGCCTAACTTTTGACACTATTTGCCGGTTTCAATTTATGAGCCTCTTTTATAATAATAAATTATTCTAGGGCATAAAAAAAGGTACTTTGCTTCTAGCATTTCTTAGTGACGCCCAATCAGAATAATCATCTATTCATTTCAGCTCGATTTGTCGCATAAACGACACGTGTCTCAATAATTCACTAAACACTTTCCTCATCACGACAATCTAATTTTAGTGACACTAATCAGTGTTTTTGCATCGATAAGTTTCTGTGTCGTGTTATTGAAACAAAATATACCAAACATTTACCTCTAAAATCAATTAAACATAAACGCAATGGAGATTGTTAATCTCAGTGAAGCCGTAGACGCATCTGTGTTTGTGTATAGAGAAGTTGTCAAGTTTGATCATGGTTGGTTATATCCCAAGTAAACCAACTGCTTGAGAGTGGATCTTATCAAGCTTTGAAGATGCACAGACACTTGACATAGTTCGCCGAAGAGATCCAATACCAATTCCTCGCAACTATGGAAACAACTATTGAAAAGCTCCGATAGAATAAAATGACCTGATGGAGGTTTGGATAATGGAGTCAATGACGTTCGATGTTGCATAAAATAACTAAATTCAGTGAATTTCACATTGAAAGAGTAATTCAGAAATAAAAATGTAAGTAGATTTCAACTTGAAATTTGCGGCACGTT
This sequence comes from Trinorchestia longiramus, assembly GCA_006783055.1. NCBI lineage: Eukaryota > Metazoa > Arthropoda > Malacostraca > Amphipoda > Talitridae > Trinorchestia > Trinorchestia longiramus. Next base: position 688,900 of record VCRD01000029.1, read on the forward strand.
GAAATCGGTAGAGCACTGAAAACAATGTTTTTAGAATTATCAGTTACTCTCGAGTAATCTCTTAGAAAGCTTCGATTTCATTTGGCTAATTCTAAGCTAAATAAAGAAACTAACTTTACGAGAGAGGTATAAGTTTTGGTCCAAATTTTGAGAACTTTAAGAATTTCATCAGAGATATTACAGAAGGAAGTGACTTCTACGGAAGTAAGTGCGAGGAACATTGGAACATTTTAGTCATTCAATCAAATATAACACTATAACATTTTTATGAAGTATTTATATGAAGTTGTTGATATGAAAGGAAAAAGATTAGTTGAAAATGCATAATTCGCTATGATTAACTAAAATGATAATGAAACGAAACTTAACAGACTACCTGCTGTAGTTCTGAAGGTATACCGAGTATGGCATAAAAACACAAAAAAATTATTTTTGGATGGGTGATTAACATTTTTTGTAGTTTTCTGGAGTACCTCATACGACCTGACTAAAATATTGTGCGTTTTTGCCTAACTTTGTGTTGAAGACTACTTCAATGGTAAGCAGCGGTGACAACGAGAAATGATTTTCAACGCAATATTTATGTTATTATTAATAATTAAAAGAATAATCCACTGTCTACGGTCTCCAAGCACTAAATGAATTTTCCTCGCACTGTAAAAAAGTTTATTACATTTTCATAAGCTAAAATTTAACTTTAAAATATTTCCATGAGGTAAAGGGCTTTCTGTGCTATATTTCGACTCAAGATATTCAATGTTTCTATACTGTTGTACGCACAGAATAATAAATTGGAAGAGTGTATTGCCAGTTCCATGAGAAAGTATTATACATATATCCAGGTATCTAAAGAAGTTCAACTAACCAATCATGATAAAAGTCAGCTGGAGTTAAAAATTTTAGAGTACAAGTGTTAACACAAATGATTACTTCCACGAGACTAAGTGTATTATTTGAAGCAACATGTGAATCGGCATATTCTTGAAGACAAGAAATCGAGCAAATATTGAATGTTTGAATTTTAATCAAGAGAGCGATATCTTAGCTGCAATGTCGGTGGTAATTCAGTGTCTTGTCTAAACAAAACTCTAGTTTCCGTAACATGCGATGCTGGAGTTGATCGCCTCATTACTTATCGGTCCATGTTTGCAAATTGTAAATTAGGCTATATTTCACGAACATTTTTCAATTAAGCTCTGAATAAATTTGTACAAGCATCCAAAGAGCATACTTTCTCAATAATAAAAAGCCTAGCTTACAATTTTAGTGCAAAAACAATCATTCTTTTAAGCAATACAGCAGGTAAAAGCATTTGTGTACAGTAACAAAAGTAGAGGCAGAGAGTCTTTCAGTTGCACCACGTCTGTTAACTCGT
>VCRD01000029.1:691539-701939 GCA_006783055.1 Trinorchestia longiramus
CACGAACTGTTGGGAAGAGACTGAAAGCAGAATTTGTGATGAAAATACTGGAAGCAGAAACTAGTGAACAAAGACTGTGTAGGAACTGTAATGGAAATAATAGAAGTAGGAACTGCTGAACAGATAATCTAAGCACGATTTGTGAAGGAATAAAGGAAAGGAAGGCTTCTTCGGCATAAACCATGAACATTAATTAGTAACTGTTAACAGGATTCATCAAGCAGAGAAATCCTGAAAGGAGAGAATGCAAAGCAGGGACTATTCAGATTTTCTAATATTCCATTACAAGTAAGAACAAATCAACGGAACTGCCTCAGTTACTAAGATATGAAACCGATTTGAAATAAGATCACAAACTATTCCATAGTATGATCAAAATATAAGTTTTAACGCCATAGCTAATAACCTTCATCGGTACTCACTTGCATAAAAGTATGTCGTTCTAAGAATTTTTAAAATACTTCTCTATAACTATTTTGATTTCAAGCATTGCTTCATTATCTTTACTAATGGCGATAATTTTAGCTGAATACCGTTAATCGCGTTAAAGCAAAAAGACCTAATCGTGTCTAGTAGTTTGGGTTGCTATATGTAAAACAATTAATCAGATATATACAAGTAGAGCTGTTACCGCAGCCGTTATCCATTTAAAAAAATGGGCCGTACTAGGTGGCAATGGCCATATTAGTTTCCAAGTTAGTTAGCTAGAGTTTAGTTTTGATTACGTTTGCTATACCAGTATTTTATAAAAAACATGATATTGGTAACACTGCTAGTGCGACTGGCATTCGATACTCATAAAAATTAGCGATTCAGAAACATACGACGGCTCTTTACAGCTACAACAGTTACTTTCATTTCAAATTTTTAGCGAGCATTTAGTTTGTCTTATAATTATCTGTCGATATTTCGATTATATTTTATAACATTATGATCGCCATGTAATAATTAATTTCCTTCATGTCAAACTAATTAATGTTTTTGTTCCTTCAATAATCTTGCTTCTAGACATTAAATTTCATTACAACGATCTAAATGTTTTGTGAAAAGTAACTTCAACACTGTTGATATGTTTGCTATAAAATATAGTACGGTCATTGCCGCCTAACATGACCTGTTTTCTGAAACGGATCCTTACTGAGGTAAACGGTTTACCTGTAATCAAAAATAATGACCAATGCTGCATTTTATTCAGTTACTTCTCACAATTCATTTGCAGCATGTTCCAATCAAAGATAATGTACAATAGCTGGATAAATAAAAAACAAAGTGTTTTTTAATAAAAAAATTATTGATGCATGAAAATCGAAATGCACTGCAACATAACCAGTATATCTGACGACAGTTTTTAAGCGAACCAATTACTTACTAAACATCAAAAATTGAAAGTGGCTGTAGTAACAAGGGAAAGGAGGGAGAAGGTTTTCGAGGCTATAATTTCTGTACGCATTAAGCGGAGGCCGTGCTCAAATCAGTCGTAGTTGCATCTTTACTTGCACCTGATAAAAACTGTTGCTTCTTGTGTGTTCATTCGAAGTCGTCTAGTTTATTATTGCAGCTGTGCACGATGTGCATCTGGATACGTAGGCGTGACTCAGCGTTGCCTAAGTACTACACAAGCATAGCAAGCAGGAGCATGCATCAGAATGTATCTCCCGGCAGTTTGATGCCATCGAATAAGATCTTACAAAGTATTGTGATATGACGCCTAATACTAGTCAATTCGACACCTAATATACGAGAAGTCATAATATTTCGCGTTTTGGCAGACAACTTTTTGAAACTTCGAAGTTTAGTCATTTTTAAGAAATGAGCAAGAACTCTCGCTCAATAACCGGTTGCTTGATAATCACTTTGATGGTTTGACATTAAAAATTAAAATTTTCATTTCCTCTGAGTATACTCGTAATTTAATTTCCAAGTTTAAATTTTAAGAGATTTTGTTAGTTTGTCAGAAATCAATCTTTGCTGGTGGGCGTAGAACTAAAACGTACTAAATACAACTACTATAACTTAATTACCTGTTCTCACTTATATAACTTTAATTAAGGAGAAATTTCCTGGAGACCTTCAAGCATGAGACTACTAATCACACGTTTTTACGTGGAGGTCCTAAGAATTGCTTTTTGAGTATCCTTTCACATCTGTAATGCCTTACGACTTCTCAGTTCCATTCCTCACGCTTGCAATTGCTAAGCCGTCCCTGGACGCACCACATCGGACGTTCCTATGGAGCTCACCGGATCTTCTATTGGCCGCTGCGTCTCGTCTTTTTTCTGTACAGTGCCCCAGAGCTCCAATGATTCTCGCTCAGAGCTCTTGTCCGGTAACTTATATGCACCATTCGGGACGATTGGGCCCATCCTTTGCAACCAAGTACGGATGACGAGTGCCTCCATGAGATCTCGTGACAATCATCCCCAAGCCTTCTTATATCTTCTGTTTATTTGGCCCAGCATGGACACAACATAAAGCTAGAGGCTGCCAACACAATTTTCATCGTCACACTGAGACACAAGCAGCATGGATGCTTTCGGAATTTATCGCATAAAATTTGTACGCAAAGTGCGTGCAAAAAATGATGGATGTCAAAACCAAGCTTCAAAGCCTCAGCACCGGCTGTGAAGTTACCAAATACGTTAATGTTGCAGGAAATTTTCTATGCTAAAACACGTGAAAATCTCAAAGTTTTCTTCTGATAACATACTCGTAAGTATAACAGCATTGTAACAAACAATGATACAATTATTTTTCATCAAAATTATTACAATTATTAATATTTTTAGGTTTCTTAATAGTGTCATCGTCATCGTTATTATTATTTCTAATATTTATTTACTATCATTGTTATAATTATTATTATGTTTATTAAAAACATTGAATTATCACCCTCATAATAATTATAGTTCTTATCATTAGTAGTTTGTGAATTAGGGTAGATCCTATTTCTTCTATCCAAGTATTTGTAAGAAGTTATTATTGTTTTGCTTTTTATTACTCTTAAATTATCGTCTTTGAGCATTATTGACATTGCTAAGATTATTATTGACTACATCATTTACCACGGTCCAATAAGAAGTTTTAGTCGATCTGACCGTCAATTTATACACATTTAGTTACAGAACCATTAAACTCAAAATTTTATTCGTGTTAAATTACTCTTGAAGTGCACGCCGTGTGTATGCCGTGAAGTGTACGCTTCGTAAAAAAACATTCGAAATGCACTGATGCAGTTAATTAAGAAGCAAATTTCACAGTTTCCTCTCAAGCGAAAGACTTCAGTTCCCCTCGAAGTAGTGCTGCTGATCTCTTTCTTTCTAATCCTTTCTTTATGGGATTTCCAATGAACGTAAATCTGGTCGCAAAATCAAACAGTTCTCTATAGCACGAGAAACGGCGGCGAATAAGTTATTTAGTTCTTTTACGGCGTCAAACTATCGTCTCAGTCCCATAAAATTGATCGACAGAAAAATAATAGCCTTAAAATTCTGAAGGGAGTGACTTAGGATCGAAAGGTCCCAGAGGAAGTGCTAAAGAAAATACATAGCTTGTGAGACTCGCGTTGAATTGTACAAAACCATCCAATCCAAAGGAAAAACACGATGGGATGACAGCTGGAAAGCTCAGAATGAAAAATGCTCGGAGTTTGAATATCTTGGTATGTAAATTCCCTATTTTATCTTTTATTTTTTTGGAAAATGACACACATACTTCGAAGCGTTTACTGGAGATATTTTAACCTATTTTTGTCTCGGTTGACTGGTGGTGAAGAAGTTTTTATGACAGTTAGCATGAAGATCCATCTCTTAGCATCGTGTTGCTTGCTTTCCCAATTACATGAACTTGTCTACAAGAATCTTTAAATGAACTGGCATCAAGATGTGCTCTTCGAAATTCAAAAAAATCTTTTCTAAACACGACACTGTCGCGAAAGCCTTTTAATAATGTGAAGTATCCCAACTAGCTAACTAACAATAATCCTAACTGATAAGTAACCAGTAATAACATGACTATAACTGGTTTAACAGCATTGATAGCATTAAAACGAGCTGACAAGTACAGATTAGATTACAACGTAACAGGTCAAATTAAATTGCAATTTGATAACCAATGCTGGTGACATAAACAGTTAATAGGTACTTAATAAGATGGCAAATCGTTAATCAGTGTTAATACGAATAAATATAATACACCTGTTCATATAAAACAAGAAGTTTCATTTTTAAAATTACAATCAGTCAACATTCGTGAAGTACATATATCAAGTCAGAATTAGTGATGGTTATTTGCTTTATAAATTATACAGCCTCCGCTTGAATTTTTACCATATACATTTGTGAAGAGAAGTTAGGAAAATCGGCATTGAGTTTCAACAAATAAGGGCACCCAGCAGACTTAAAGCTCACGGATGTCACAACTACATTCACTCGGAGTTATTTCGTGTTGTGTGAACTCAGGATATGAGAGAAATCCTGGTGCACAACCACAAGTTATAACTCTACTAGAATAGAAATACGAACGAACTCTAGCTCACGGATTTCTTAAGCTGAAGCTATAAAGATCTATCAGCTTTTTGGAGAAAATTTCGCAAGTGCATTCCTTTCACAAAGCGAATGTAATATTTTGTGAGACTGACAGACAAGTAGATTTACAGATATTGCAACATTATTGCGTAGGTTAACGACAGTACTAATTTCTGTAAAAACTTGAACATGCTGGATTCTGTTCGCAAAAAATGCTGCAGGTCTCGTAGTAAACGTCTTCTCTAGATTGTAAAGAACGTTTAATCGTGTTAACAAGCATTGAGGATTCTTTCAAAGCCTGACTTGCATTACCTCAGATATTAAAGTTATCAATTAGTTTAAGAAGATCATATCTGGAGCAGTGAGTTAAAGGTTGAAAGTTCATTCCGCATTATGTAAAAATTTTATGCATATTCTTATTTTCATCCTGCCAAATATTTTGCAAATAATGCAAGTACTTTTAGCAAAAAAATATACTCTGTAGTTCAATAGCAGTACGACACGCAATAAATGAGTAGGCTGCGATCCACATAAACTCAGTTTTAATAACTTCAAAAAACGAAGATAAATTGTCACGTCATTACTCAAAACATAGAGTACGTAAAGTCAAACTTTCTCGCCCTAAAACGGTAATACACAAATTAGGTATTCTCTCTTACCATAAATTATAACTCAGTTTAGCTTCTGTGATGTAGAGGCTCATATAAATTAACCCATGCCAAGTTACAGACATTCACAAATGACGTTATGATCATTGTCTGACATACATTCACTAATGGATTGTTTTATTTTTCGATTTTCATTAATAAGGATTTAAATTTAGGAAACCAAACTTTATTGATAAATTGGTCTATTGTTTGCCACAAAAATTAGTAAATAAACTGATTCTCTCCCACACCAAAACAATATAGTCAAGTTCATTAACTTTCTGATACATGAATTTATTCATAAATAAGTTCTTTTTTATATTCCAGAATTAATAAAACAAATTGCTACCGTGTTTGTTTCTAGGGTTGTCAATAAATTAGCATATTTTCAGCCTGAGAAGACAAATTAATTAGTTTCTTCTCTGCTGCACAAGCCACAAGTAAATTCGGTCATTTCTTAAAATAAAAAGGACTGTTTCTATTCATTTGCAGCCACAGGAAAACGTGAACAAGTCTTTTCAGTTTCTGACCATCGTAATCATGAGCTTCTAGAGAGACTTTTCGGCAAGCTGTATAAATAGGGTGGGGTTCCTCAGCATTTTATGGGGCTGTTTTTAAAGCAAAAGTATGAAGAATTTTTTTTTTGGTCTGGAAGATCGTTTGAAGATGGAAATGCTTTTACATAGAGCACTTTTTTGTAATGAATGAAACTAAAAATTAAAGTTCAGAAAACTCAAAAAGAAGCATGTGAGGCCTTTTTTAACTCAACAAAATTAAATGTGTCACCATTTACCGTTGAAGAAAAGAGAATAAGGGATAGATGGAATGATATACAGAATACTATATTAAATATCTACATTCTCACACTCTGCGACGCAATAAAATTTTCGAGTCCTGCAATACTGATCATTAGATCAAAATTTCAACAAATTCAAAATAAGACCGTACATTACTGAGGATTGAGAGTGTGAAAAAATCGCTGCGACCTGCCTGAAGAGCCCACATCAATATTAATAGTAAATTACAATGTGTGAGTTTACGTTGAAAACGCTAGGTAAATGTATGTAGCAATAACCATATACAATTAAACATTAGAAAATCAGTGGAATTTTGGTTCGAGAGGGAAATCATATGAGTGTAACAATAACCGTAAACTAACAAATATTAAATAAGTCAACAGTTGCATTAAAGTCTGAAAAAGGTAATTAAATGTGTGTAGCAATAACCATGGACAAACGAAGATTGAAGAATTTACTCACCAAGTTGACATTGCGTAAGGTAATTAAATGGAAAGTAATAACCGTAGACTTCCATACATTACAGAAACATTTGAACAAGGGAATTTACGAGCGCGTTGGCAAATATAACTAAACGTGTGTCGCAATATCTGTAGACTAACTAGCATTATGGGGGTGTTGAGTTACTTCTCAATATTGAAGGGCACGAAGATCTGAATCAAAATGAATCTACAGACCTAATCATACGAGTCAACTGGTGCTGACACCAACGCTGTCTTTCTGGCTCAATACTGTTGTGTAATGTGACACATGATTTTGAAGGAATCGAAATGATTTTTTACTCCTTCTGAAAAAAGTTTCTTCCATTCATAATTATTTTTACTTGCATATTCCTGGTTTGACCACCGTTTTCTTCCATCCAAAGTGTGTGATAGCAACTCTCAAGAGAAACTTTTTTCAATGTTGTATGAACAGATTCTATTTGTGCAATCGATCGTTAATCATAATTTGAACTTGACGGTTTTTTCAACTCACCTACGTAAACCGCTTGAAAAATTGGTGTCAGTTATCATAGAACGATTTATATTCGTCAAAGAACTGTCCATGTGTGATACATTTCGCAGAAAATGTAAAAAACATAGACACGAATAACAAATTCATTATTTTAGCACTTTTACTCCCTCTGGAACTAAGATAAAAGAACAAATACATATTTGATCCATCGTCAGTCAGCTCAATTCAAAATTCAGGCGCAGGCTTCACACTGGATCTAGTTCTTAACTGCTCGAACAGTGATTTATTTCAGTGTAAAATATACGAGGAGTCACATTTATATATTATGTTGAACCAGTGACACAGAGAACCCGGCGACTTCGCCCACACAACATTGTCGAGGAGGCATCAGTGAAAATCAATTACTGATTTAGTGTCATATTAATTAACTTTCAACTATGTAGTTCACTTTCGCGTAGCTCATTTTATCATTTACGTGACGTGTTAGATTCTATAGCTGTTGATTGTTTCTGAATATAATAGTACCTAAACATTTCCCGCGGAAATTAATTCAAAAGTAATAAAAAATAGGTATTTTCGATCCATAATTGCATCATTAGTTTGATTAGATTTGACTAATATGAAGTTATTAATGAGACAAATGTATTAAAGATCTAGAACGAATTGTGTTCAAAATGCATATTTTTCAAGAATATATACAGAACTTCCATTCTGTGTTTTATTTACCGATAACATGGACTAGATGGTATCCGTTGGAATTCCATGGTTTAAAAGAGATAAATTAAGGATCGCTGAAAATAAATAACTTTTCCAGTTTTACCCGCGGTACTATCAGAAGTGGAATATTTTTCATGAATATATACAGAACTTCCATTTTGTATCTTATCTACCGGTAACACTGCCGTGTAGGAGAAGAAAGCTAATAACGGAAAAAATTGAGTATTTTGTAGTGATCTGGCGCTTTTGGTATCCACGATACAATGCTGAGAACAAAAAAAAAACAAACAAACAAACAATCTATATTTCCAATCGAGTACACAGTACATAGACATTAGTACATTGGTTTTTCAAATTCTTAAGGTTAACATTCTAAGAGTAAGGGTAATGGTAAGCTCTATGCGACGATCCCGGGAGGTTAATGGGCGTCTTCATGGGCGGGGAGTTGAGTGCTTAGCGGGTTGAGTGCACGGCGCGGCGTACGAGAAACAACTCGTTTCCATGGCCGGGTTCGAACCCGCGGTCTTTCTACATGAAGCAGAGACCCGATACAGAACACAAGCTGTAGACCACTCGACCACGGTCGAGTGTTTCTCTTGAGAGTTGCTATCACACACTTTGGATGGAAGAAAACGGTGGTCAAGCCAGGAATGTGGAAGTAATACATACATAACCGTTCTGCTTCAAGTCCAGGAATTTTTCATCAGTAATAGATACGAAATAACGAGACGGACACACACTGATAGAGAGAAAGATGGAAATACACTCAATTATTTATGTTTATGATGATGGTATTACCAGTTATATCATTAATGATTCCATTATACTATTCCACTATCTACATATACAGGGTATCCATAAAAAATGTATTCACTGACCTATGTATGTATATATGATACCGGAACCATATAACAGTTTAATTCTAATTTATTATTTATTGCAGTCCAAAGGTATAAAAGCTAAAGAAATGAATCGGTCAGTGGATACATTTTTTGTGGACTCCCTGTATAATAGGCAATGTATTTCCATCTCTCTCTCTCTGTTTCTCTCTCTTTGTATCTGTGTGTGTCCATCCCATTATTTCCTATCTATTACTGAAGAAAAATTATTGAACTGAAATCAGAACGGGTATGCACGTATTACAAGCATTGTATTGTGGATACCAAAGGCACCAGATCACTAAAAAATACTCAATTTTTTCTGTTTTTAGCTTTTATTTCTTACACGGCCATATTATCGTTAAATAACATACAGAATAGAAGTTCTGTATATATTGATGAAAAATATTCACAGGTAAAACTTAAAAATGTATTTTATTTCATAGATCCTTAGTTTTATCATCTTTAAATCAAGGAATATCAACAGGCCCCATTTAGAACATGCCATAGCTAGATAAGATCCAGAAAGATAGTTTTGAATGAAATTAATACAAAGTATTCATTTCAAACACAGTAATTCGTTGTTAATCTTTAGTGCATTCATATTTTCAATAATTTCAAATTAGTTAGATCTAAATCGTGGACAGTTCCATGGGAACTGTCTAGTCCCACTATATAATAATACTCAACTTGTTGCTTGCTTGCTTGGTCCGTCTCTATGTCACGCTCTTGAGGATTTAGATAGGAGGAAATTCGGTAGGGTATACATGTATTGTAAGCATAGTATTGTGGATACCATAGACACAGTTTTCAGTGCGAAAACGCTCTCAGTATGGAAACTCCTTCACAAAGCCTGTGTTCACTAGCAAACAAAATGAAATAATTCAGTAAAAAACACGTGAATTTTTAAGTGTGGGTCTACTAGTTTAGTATAATAATACACATTTTGTTGCTTGCTTGATCCGTCTCTCTGTCACACTCAAGGATTTTGATAGGAGAACATTCGTCTACTGAATAACAAGATGAGATATCATGAAATTTCATCCCTAAATTATGATGGCAGACATGGTTTCTAGAATATATACTCGAAAGTCGAAATACTGCATTAGAGTTTTTGATCCTGTCGTACATTCGCTATTTCGTATATTTTTTCAGATGAATTTTTCCGTAGCTGTTGAAACTTCGCGCGAAGTAGAGGCGCAAATATTCGGAGTAAAGGTCCTTGGTTGGATCACTGCAGGTAGTCACGATACGGAACCCAGTGTTGGGTCATTACAATTTTTTGTTCCCATGCAAGATGGGGGAAACATTCGTTTAAAAGGTAGCATAGATACAGTCTTCCTCTACTTAATGACCGCATGTGTCTATTTCAAACTATGCTATTGGACCAGCACCTTTACAACTTGTATATCTAGATTTTCAAAAAGCCTTCGACAAAGTTCTCCATGAAAGACTCATGGCCAAAGTGGAAGCGCATGGAATACGAGGCAACTACTCCCGGTGGATACGAAACTGGCTCACTAGTCGCACTCAACGAGTGGTGATTCACCATCCAGCCGGCGATTCGATGCATGTAACATCGGGAATCCCTTAATGGAGCGTTTTAGGCCCGCTCCTCTTCATCATCTACATCAACAATCTTGATGTCGGAATCATCAGCAAAATCAACAAATTTGCCGATGACACGAAACCATACCACAGAGCATTCATCAAAAGGGACAGAGTAACTATCCAATCAGACCTCAACCGTCTTCTACAATGGACTGAAACCGGGCAAATGAGCTTCAACATTGAAAAATGTTCAGTAATGCACGTTGGTGCAAATAACCGGAATTTCCAACACACGATGTATGACATACCTATTGAAACAGTCCAGCAACAAAG
>VCRD01000029.1:703650-722844 GCA_006783055.1 Trinorchestia longiramus
ATATATATATATATATATATATATATATATATATATATATATATATGGATATAAATATGATACCGATAAATGGATAGATATGGTAGTAAAATAAAACAATATAGAGAAGCAGAGTCGCACATTTGTAAGTTTGCTAAAAAAACTATTACTTAATTACAAGCCACCTGCACGTGATTACATGAAGTGTAACAATACCGGGTAATTAAATGTATCACATAGCTGCAACCAACATATACAGAACTACATTACCTTCAACAAAACAGTTATTGAGTGACTACAACATACGTGGTACTCCTCAACAGTGTTTAACTTTTCTGTTCAGTTGTATTTTAATTACTATTGTTTTTAGTTCCAATTTATTTCAGTTTATCTTGTGTGAAAAATCCCAACACGGAACTAGACTTTCCTCGACGACGCAGGAAAGTAATATAGAGTTCGACAATAATACGTTCTTGTCCATACAAACTGAATCACATAACACACCCAACCCACCACTCCAACACAGAAAAGGAACGAATAGCGCACCCCACACGAACAAGCCAAAAAACGAGCAGCGCCCCCGACACAACGGTATCACTTAACTTCACCTTGCAGCAAACATCTCTGGCGCTGCAAGCAACACTTGTAAAGCCACAAAACCATCGAGAGCTTGAACACATCAAAAGAAATGACTTGAGTAAAACCGTACTATCACACCCCCAAATGAAACATCAAATATGAACCGATCTCAGTATGAAACACAGACTCCAGAATTCAATTGCAAGCAAGGAAATGGAAAGAATCAGCCACCCAGGATTCCCGATCAACAAAACGAACGAGGCACAGGGAAGCACACCGATGTTGACAATATCAATTATAATCCAGAAAAACCAAAGATACTGGTTGGCAACGTACAAAGCTTCCTACCAAAAATACAGGAAATTCAAGCCATTGCGTAAACGTTGTAACATCACATCATAGCTGTCAATGAAACATGGTTAGATCTCAATGGAAGACATCTTCCAGCGAAAGTCTCATTGAAAGGACACGTGTTGCATAATGTCGACAAACCGTCACACAGCAATAGAGGTGGTGGTTCTCTTATCTCCATCAAAGAAAAGCTGCAACCACAAATTAAAGCTAAACGAGCAACAGAAAAATCGGAAATACTACATCTCACCATCCAACCGCATCCAAGACAAACTATCAAAATTGTACTCACGTACAGGAACCCAACCTGTACAGCAATTGAATACGACGAATTCTATGATCACCTTGATAATATCCTTACTGTCCTCCAAAACCGCATTTCAATCTGCCCTACATAAACTGGACTACTCGTCAAAGTCAAGCACCCGGTTCTAAACTTATTGATCTGATGAATACAAATTCCGTGCGGCAGCATGTCAACGAAACTGACTAGATGAAACAATATTCTTGACCTCGTCATGACAACCCTTCACCTCAGCATAAATGGCTTAGAAGTTACGGACAAGATCGGTGACCACTAGATTATAGACTTCACGCTCGAACTACACGACCCTAACACAAGCACTCAACAAAAACAAGTCCTCGACTTCAAACGGGCAAACTTCGAACTAATGTGTGAAAAGCTTGGCAGTATTAACTACGAAGTACTCATGAACAAAAACGCCGAGGAATGCTCCATGATGTTCAAAGAAAAAATTACAACTACCACAGAGCACCATTTCCCAACGAAGCGAATGAGGCCAACCAATAACCTTCCTTGGTTTTCACAAGAAATTAAACGCCTCATTAATGCCCGACAACAGGCATACAGAAGCGAAATAAAGAAATTATAGTTGCAGCACAAGCCAAAATTAACATGAAGAACTTCTACAAATATGTAAACGACAGGCAACTCAAAAGAGACACTATTGGACTACCGATTGATTACGAGGTCTCAACTCAAAAGGATAACAAAACCAAAGCCAGAATTCTTAATACATACTTTACCTCTGTGTTCACTCGCGAAGATTCAACTGAAATCCCGCAACCACATGCTTTAAATCATCACGAAATCCTGTATGATGCCGTATTTACAGTAGAAGAGATAGAAAAACAGCTCAGCATTCCAAACCCATATAAGTCAACCGGACTAGACGGCCTCGTTCTCCGGATGCCCAAAGAAACAGCTGAAGTAATTAGTGAACCCTTGGCAAACATTTTCACTCGGTCGCTTGAAACAGGTATAGTACCCGAGCATTGGAAGCAAGCAAATGCCACTACTATTTTCAAAAAGAGAAAAAAACACCTAATAACTATCGTCCAATCAGTCTAATATCTGTCATAAGTAAAACAATAGAAAGACTCCTCAAAGTCCGAATAACGAAGCACCTTAATGATCAAAATCTTATTACTGACACCCAGCATGGATTCAGGGAAAACGTAGCTGCCTCACAGCCCTCCTTGAATTTTTCGGCTCGTTTCCATTGCCTTATTCTATTCTATTCTTTTCTAAGACACATTGCAATATTATGTTGAATAAAAATGAACTCCCATTAAACACCGCCCTCCGGTATGTCATTAACTTCGAAATCTGAGAAAAACCATTTTCATATTATTTTAGTAGCGTGCCTTTCTATTCGTCTGGAAGACATTTGATTGAAGGTTAATTTTTGTGCTGAGGAAAAAACTCATACACAACAAGAAGTTAGATTTGAATTTTTAATATTAAAATTGCTTCTTTTTTCTGAGGAAGTCATTTGCAGCTTCATCATTTAGTTACTTGTAATATGCGTCTTGAACCTCACTTATGACTCCCAAGATTTTTAATTTAAGAACAACCATCAATGTCGATCATGTTGAAGTACGTGGACACAGGATGTATTATCCTAAACGTAGGCAAGTTCACGTTTGAGTGCAAATTCATAGCGAGAGCACAAGCATGGTATATTGTCCTTTTATACAGTACAATACCTCGTATCATTGTGCGGACCTAAACAAGACGCAACACGACTTGATTAGCGTCGTTTGCATGAAAGTGTGTAACTTGAATCAAAAGCGCACCTGCCATGCAGTGACAATAAGCCTATTGTAGACAGTGGTGATGGTGTAGTGCTGAACAGCCCATGAAAGGCCTTCTTTGTTCTTAAACTCACTTAACGAATTAAGTTTCCATCTTTCATAGCACTCGAGAAAGCAAACAGAGACGTAAATCCGATTATATCTGAAGTATACAAGAACGAATAATGGTGCAATGGAAAGCGATTAAACTATTAAGTTTTGCTAACAAATTTTCTTACCACTTCATGAAGAAAAAAACAAATTAGTTATGGAATAAAATGAAAATGTTGTTAGTAGAATTTTATACGATGTATGTAGTCTCACCCAGCATTTTGATTCACATTTTCTTATGATATGAAATCACATGGTATAGAAGCAATGAACGTTAAGAAAGTGATGGAAGGAACGAGTAGTCTAGCACATTTATTTTACGGTATTAGATTGGAAAATAAGAAAGTGCTATTCCAGTTGCAAGGGTGAAATAAAAAGAGACGAAACTATAATGAACTTCTGATTTCACGCATGAATTCGAAATGATATTTCTGTAGAAGCTGTATTTTGGAATTTCTAAACGATCGATCACCATCATTATTAATCTCATTCAATCCATTTACATACCGTAATGAACCAATGTTTATAAATATCAGCTAACACAGGGTGTCACCCTAAAAAATGTACTCATTACTCATTACTTGTATATTTTGTTTTGATTTAGGTGATTATTAACATCTGAGTAGATACAAGTTTATTGAGTCTGATAAACTAATATTAAATTAAGGAAAATTAAACGTCATAAAAGAAAGTTTTAGTATTCTCCCTCTAGTAATGGTCAGTCAAAAAGCGAGTACATCTTTTTTTACACGCCCTGTGTTGGCTGAGATTTATAAAAACGATTTATAGCGATAGTAACAATGAAAATCGAATTACTCATGAATGTGATTCAAAGTTTAGAAATCTTGAAATACAGGTTTTACAGAAATATCATTTCGGACACATATGGCTATCAGAGCTCCAAGACATTACAACAGGGCGCCAAGTGATGAGAGTCTAGTAACGAGCGTCAAGTGATAAGAACTAAGAAAAGAGTACCAAGTAAAGCGAGCAACACGAAGAGAACCGAGTGATGTGAGCAGTGTACGGAGAGCCAAGTGTTGAAAGCCAAGTCCTGAAGACCGAGTGAAGAGAGTCTTGTGAAGAGGGTCATGGAAAGAGCTATGTAAAGACAGCCAAGTAAAGAGAACCAAGTGCCGAAGACTAAGTGTAGAGACCCAAGTTCTACGAGAGGATATAACAGGTCTAATTAGAGACAACTGGGACCAGGAATGGACGTTAGGGGACCTTGCTGAGGGCAGTCGAGGGCCAGCATTGCGCCAGAAGCTGTGTCAGTGCCAAGTTTGTCCCTCACCAAACTGGAAACGTCGAGCAAGCCGAAAATCGGCTCCAGGATCCAACGTTACTTAGAAAACGCGTTACAATGAACATTTTCACGAATGTACATGCAAAATTCAAACGCAATTTAAGCGAGCAATTTATGCAACACGTGTTTCTGAATCCTGTATCCACTCACAGGCGGCCCGGCATAGACAAGATAGGAGCTAATTTTAGCAAGGCACATTCCCAGGCAAGATGTAGTCGGAGAAGACAGGAACTGGTGAACGTCAGGTGTTGTACGCCATCAAACTGCAGTAAAGTGACGGCCACAATGCTACTACCGCCGCCGCGCTCCGCTCCTCATGCTCGGGTTAACGACGCACGACGTCAGCGCTGCCGTGCGTCCGACAGGAAGCACCATTTCAGAGTTGTTTAGTACTTCACAGTTACGTAATGTCCTGCAGTGTGTGTGCAGTGTGCATGGACAATACAATCATGGTCCTGTAGGTTTCAGTGTACACGTACAGTGTTTTAATGTCCTACAGTGTACAGTGTACACGTATATCGCAGTAGCGTGCTCAAAGAAAACTCAGAGTTCAACCCATGCACACAAATAGTGCACTAGTACCTTAAAAATGTTCTTAAACTACAACATAAGAATAGAACGACGCAGTCACACAGCTACACGAATGTTTCGTTACAATATGGCAGTTGTCCAGTAAACATTTATGTATGATGAAAACCTTCATAGAGTAACCTCAATCGATGATGCTGTTCTATGTAATTTCGAAATCCTGGTGCAAGCAAAGCTATGAAACCACTATGGTACAACTGTCACACATTTAATCTGCAGTTATAGTAAATTAGTACAAATATACACTACGGCTTTTGTGCATGTTTACGACACAACGTCAATAACTGATGCAGCTGGGTTAGCGTGGTGTACGTTCATCCAGGCGTTGCTAAAAACATGCATTACACGATACGAGTAAATTTTCAAATCTTTCCATTCTTTCTCCCTCGTCATCAGCTGTCGGGTGCAGGCGGAGTGCATTCGTGTCTCCGTACCTGATCGAGATCAGTAGATCTCCCGAGTGCACAAGTGTTTTTAAAAAGAGAATGATCGAAATGATTTTCCATCGGCTGCACGTGTTAGATGTATAACGAGTATCAAGATTACGGTACATCGTTATTTCTATGAGTAAAACCCTCTCAGTTTGGGCTATTCAAGTCTCTAAATAAAGTGACTTTGAATTAAATCAAGAGATACCTTAAATACAGCATCCGGTTTTTGAGGGTTGGCTTGGAGCATTCAGACAAAATGATTTACTCAACAAATTATTAAAACCCGACACTTGTGAAAAGGTTTCCCCCACCACTAAAAAACATCGAATTATCAATATATGAAATTCCATCGAGTGAAAAGAGGTCTATTCAGAGCAGAATGTAACACAACAAGAAAATACATAGCAAAACAGATCCCCCCAATACAGAATTACACGTTCCTCGAAAATGTGTGAAAACTCGAAGTTCAACAATAGCACATTGTTGCCCATACATTCCCCGATCACATAATACTCCCAACTTTACAATACAAAAGATGCCAAGATCACATACGTACCGGTGTGTCGTAAAACGAACGATAACATACACAAAGCGAATTGAGGAAATTTCAGTTGCAGCACTAGTTGTTTCCAACCCGAAAAACTTTCAGAAATACGTAAATGGAAAATGAATCAAAAAATACTATCCTATGGACCACTGTTCGACCCTGATGGTTCAACTCGAACTGACAAAGAAACCAAAGCCGGAATTCTAAGTACATACTTTACATCTGAGTTTAGTCATGTAGACTTGACTGAAATCCCGCAACTTCTCAAGTCCCCAAGAAGTACTGGCAGACGGTACAAGAGTTAGAAAAACAGAACATCCTTCTAAACCCATTCAAATCAATCAAACCTGACGGCCTTCTTACCCGAACCAGCTGAAGTAAGTAGCGAATCCTTAGCAAAAATCATAACCAATCGCTCGAAAATGGAATTGTCCAAGAGGATTGGAGGCAGGCAAATGGCACTCCTATTTTCAAAAAGGGGAACAAGTAAGCACTCAATAACTATCACCCAACCAGTCTTACATCTGTCATCAGCAAAAAATAGAAAGATTACTCAAAGTTCGAATAACAAAACATCACTAAGCTCAAAACCTTATTACTGACACCGAACATGGATTCAAGAAAAACGTATCTGTCCAACGAACCCCCTTAACTTTTTTTAGAGAAGTCAACCGCATATATAACTGTACAAAAGCTGCAGACCTCATATACTTCGGGTTCCGAAACAAAAAATTTTGACAAAGTTTCCTATGAAAAGCGAATGGCCTAAGTTGAAGCGCATAGAATTCAAGGCCATTTTTGTTGATGGATAAAAAAACTGGCTCACTGGTCGCACTTAATGAGTGTTGATTCATGATGAAGCCAGTGATTTGGTGCCTGTAACACCAGCATTCTCCCAGTGGAGCGATTTGGGCCCGCTCCTTTTCATCATCTACTACATGAACGACAATGATGTCGAAATCATTAGTAAAATAAACAAATTCTCCGACGACACAAAACTTTGTCACAAAGCGTTCACAGAAAGAGACAGAATGACCATTCAATCAGATTTCAATAGTATACTTCAATGGATCGAAACCTGGCAAATAAGCTTCAACATTGACAAATGTTCAGTCTTGTACGTTGGTGCTTATAAAAGGCATTTCCAACGTACAATGAATGACACACCTATTGAAGTATCACAACATCAAAAATATTTTGCAATCATTATCACTGAAAATCTCAAGCAAGAGGGAAAAACAGTCAGAAATGTGAGCAGGACCCTCTGTTTCATTGCAAGAAACTTTGAATACAAATCATAGAACATCACCTTCCTGCTCTCTAAAGCATTAGTGCAACAACATCTAGAATATGTAGTGCAACTGTGGCCCCCAACCTTATGAAGAGACATTAATAAAAAGGTGAAAATTTTTACTCAACGCAACGAAAAGGATTCTTGAACTCCGCAACTTTAGCTACGAAAGTCGTCTTCACCCATCAGCTTAAACTCAACTCCCAAGAACAAAGACGGCGAAGACCTCTGAACAGCCGTAACGATGTTACCGTAGAAAAGCTTTCAACAAAGACGATACAGTGCAAATTAGAAATAATGACCATAAACTAATAATAAGAACCAACGCGATATCCCAGGCTCTAAACTTATTTTTAGTTAAATTGCCGTATCTGCTAGTACTGTGAACACACTCAAAAATCGCTTTGACTCGTATTGGATCAACTCCTTCAGTTCTATTAAGTACCGATTCCATATACGTCTTATTTACGGTGTGTGCAAGTGACTAAAATGTCTGTGTGATTAAAGTGCAAGTGCGTGATTGATGCTTTCACGTTAGACGGCATAGGATTTTATAGCAATCCAAAAAACACCTAACAGCTCGTTCTTGTTGCCATATTCTTTTCTATTTTGTTTTTAGAGCTTTCAAACATTACTTTTCCCTACTTCTGCAGTAGTAGCGTGTAAGACTTGTTTCATAGATATACATAAGTAGCTACACTTGTAAAATACGTATGCAAAAAAGTTCCAACTTCTCATTCATGCGTTTGAACAGAAATTTTTTCCAGCCATTTCAGTTTGTTTTCATTTCCTCAGTTTTCTTTAAACGGTATTCATTTAATTTTTTTCAAGGTTCTATTGCAGATAATAAAACTTTGTTGCATTTTGTCGAATATTTTCTCCCCCACAGTTATGGTTATAATATTTAAGCTGATGAACAGTCTAACAAACGAGCAAATAATTTAAAATTTTCATGAAACATTCTTAGAAATTCAATAGCGATGGTGAACTGAAAAAGCTGTTCAAGCATCTTCAAGATCCGGCGTCATTCTTCTCGCAAACCGAAACCCATTTCTCGTACGTCTGACGTTGTTGTTTCCCTCTTTCCATCATTCTCCTCCAAAAATACCGGCAATAAAGACCCAGCCCGTCGGACGTCGTGTACAATCACGCAGGATTGCAAGACTCTGGGATTCCTTTTTCAGTGTAAGAAGTGCACGGAATTCTTTCATTTTAGGCCGAACAGGAGGCGGATAATTTGGACCAGATGCCACTTAGTTCAATTAAGCAAAAGTATAGGATAGAAGATAGTGTAGTGCGTTAAAACTTATTTGATCTTAGCCAGAGACTTTACGGCGTTTTTCACCCTCAGTCAGAAGTGGCGCACGTGAGCTGCTTCCGAAGTGCCGTTCCTGACCGCCGCCACTCTTCAGAACTCTTGGACAAATTTCCTGCTCCTTGTTTAGATTTTGTTGGTAAACTTTTTGCTTGGGGAGAGGTGATAAAATTTGTCCCCCGAGCTGGGAAACAGAATCATATTATTTAGCAAATAGCGAGATACAAAACTAAAGAACACCCTTGCGAGCCCGTAGAAAATTATTAACAATCGATTTATGAAGAACCTTCCGTTGTGAGTGTGAACCTTTGTTTTTCATTAGATGAAACGTCAGCAAGCATGAATTTAGGAGAATTTTACTAGTCTGTCTAGCCTTTTTAATCAAGCATTTGGTGTAGCGAATGAACTCAAGAAACTTTTGATCGTGTGTGCAATGAAGGCTTCCAAAATATCTAATAAATTATTGTCTCGGTTACGCTCTAGACGACAATGAATCGACTATCCCTACACGGGATTTACTGAAAAAAAACTTGAAGTGCAAAAAGAGCTACTTTAAATGATCAGAACTTCCTTGCTGAGTTTAAGTTATAATTCCCAAAAATTAACAAATAATTATCAAACTCTATTTTGAGATACAAAATTACCATCATTTTGTATTACTCTGTGATCGACAAAATTTCATATGATAAAAATTATATCGAAGACTTGTAGGTTCACAATAAACCTAGGTTTCTCTGTCGCAAAAGAAGCCAATTCTACTGAAAGAAACAAGAGATGTGATTCCGTAAAAGTCCTTTTGATAGGAGCAATTGGATGTGTTTGAAGAAAGAAGAATTTGCTGTCAGGAATTGAACGAAAACTGAAGCTTTCGCAAAAGTGGAACAGGAATAAAAAAAGAGCTCACCGAATCGAACTACAAAGTCAGAAGAGGCTCCAATGAAACGGGGCTTTACGTCAAAAATGGTTGAGGAACCGGGCTAGAATTGGACTTCTCGTACAGTTGTTCTGGTCCGAGCCATTTTAACTTATTCCAGCGTTTAGTGAATAGCGAGCCCTGGGGAAATCTCGGCGATCAAGTATAAAATGTAACTTTTATGCTTAAGACAAAATTTTTCAACTTGAGATAATAAAACTGAAGAAACTATTTCAATGACATCGTAGAACAGCGCAGTTTTTTATGGCTTTATTTCGCTACATGGATATTTTGGTCATGCGGTTTCTTATAGACACCCTTGTCTTGAAACATATATAGTTCGTAAGTTGAAAAAATATATCCAATTTTAGATATAAAATCATTGTACATCTGCGATTCAGACTGCATTAGGAATATAGTATTTTACCAAGTATTTTAATTCAGGAATGAACTCATGTTAAAATTAATAATAATATTGCACCACTCAAACTGGTGTAACAGTTTTTCACGTCCTTTTCCGCTGTTAAAACAGTTTTTAGTTCACTAAGTTCTATTTTGAACCAAAATTCATACAAATAAAATGTCAACAACTTAATTTCCCTTGCCACTAAACAAGGCTTTTTAGAAAACTCGTGCCTTAATTTGTCAACTTTCTTTAGAATCTCAGTGTGAAAAGTTCCATACATAAAATATTGTTCCCCAACTAACTGAATCAATTCATTTAATGTATTTGCAGGGTATGAAACATATTGCTTTATTGATATTTTCCCCATGCAATTTCACAATTGTGAAAGCCAAAGAACTGCGTGGCTAAATATTTTGAAGAAAATAAATCCAAATTTTGATAGACATACTCGTATATACAGTGTGGCGCATAAGCAACACTTCTGTTTAGAAAATTGATAAATAATTCGTTTATTAATTACTAATTAAGAATAAATTAATTAATTCCATACTTAATATCAAATAAACTTCAAGATCGTTTCTATTATTTACAATTGTCCCGGTCTTTTAACCTTTCATAACGTTTTGTTAATCATTTTCTAAAAGGGGGTATTACCTACCCTATATTAGTCTCAAGATATACCAAAATATTGGCAATAAGTGATTTTAAGAAAAATATTGATTTTCTGCACACAGTGGGAGAAAAATTCCCTCACGGCAGGAAGACAAAACACCAAAAGCAATCATGTCAAAATGCGACTAAATTACACGAAAAGCAGTAAAAAGCTGCTGCATCTGCCCACATGTAGTACAAATGACCTTTCTTCTAGCACATTCATGAACACCGCAGCATTTGCAAAGAGAAATATGTTTCGTCTAACTGAAAAGAACTGCGTTTTTCATGGAAACTATTTTTCTATGAAAGCGAAAAGCATTCCCTCGTTAGTAGCTGTCTACCACTAAGTTTTATTCAGACTAAACGAAAAAAAAATTCTTCTCACTGAGCACAGAATTTTCGAAAAGCCGAGGGACGCAGAAGCTTTCAAATGTAGGCTTTACAGTCTCTTTAAACTGATGCTCTGCAGAAATGCTTTGTAGAACTCTTTGTCAAAAAATTGTTCTACAGAAAATCTCAGTATAAAAAGTATAAAAGTATTTGGTTCACACAAAACGAAACGCAATTAAATCATCATGAAAACGCTTTGACTTACCAAAATTTAGAAACACACATTTCATTATTAAGTATGTTATATAATGAATTGGAAGTGTGGAGAGCACAAGTACATGAATTTTGTACACATTATTTGTTATTGATATTACGTGCCAAATCAAGGTGTGGAAGCCATGATATCGGGCCAGCCGACAGCATGCGTTGCTTTAATAATTGTTTGTACACCTGCCTCCACCGCCTCCGCTTCAATTAGTGGAAGCTCGCTAGTGGCTTCTGGGAAATGGATAACTACCTTGATTAGATACATGCGTTGCAGGCGGGTGCCTACTGCATATCTGTTAACACGATGCCATAGTAACTAATTTCTGACGCCCTCCACTATCCGCGATTTGCTTGAAGGTGGTTCGTGTCCAAACGATTAGACTCACGAGTGCAAGGAGAGGTGAGTTCGAATGTCTCAGCTCTCACAACTTTAGGATGATCACCATGCACTGACGTCTCCCGTACGTCTGAGTTACAAAGAAGCGTACTGAAGTACTTTTCGGTGACTGCGATTTCAGTTAATGCATTCAACCAACATGGTGGAAGTCAAGCCTCTTTCGACACTTATGTTGGATTTCATGCATGCAATGCGTTTCATTGTATCAGATCCGAAGTTATGATCACATGTTATCTTAAGTTTAGAACTAAAATAGACAAAGAATTTTTAAAATTCAAATCATATGGCCGTGACCGAGTGTCGTTGACACAAATGGTTCAAATTTACTTAAAATTATTATTACAAGTTTGGAATAAGTATAGCTAGCCTATCTAAGCCACACTTGCTCCCTGTAGACATCTACAATTACAAAATAAAAACAAAGCAAAGGCGTTATTTCAACGATGTTTCATTTCTCAACTCTCTGTCGTATACTTTTACAAAGCGCACTCGTTTTCGAACAGTTCATCTTGAACTGTGAATAGTCACAACAGATATTTTGCAAAGTCCACCAGAGCAAATTTTTTCTTTTTACGAAATGAATGTTGCGCACCTTACATATGCATGAGAAGCAAAGGGTTAAAATTGCCGACTGCTCTGTTTGTCTGCATTACAGAATTAATCGTTATTTTCTTGTAGCTAAAATAATCTGATGATCCTGAAATCGATAGCTCATTGCACAATTCTGCCTTAAGTAGAACATAAGTGCCCCGAGAAGTAGAGAATTGCTGTTATAGCAACATAAAGTTAGAAGTACATATGCTTAAAAAATTGTCCAGAAATAATCCATCAACAAATGTGAACGATAAACTATGGTTTTCAATAACTAGACGCACGCAGCAAATCAAGCTGGTAAATGGGATATAATTCATATGAAATGCTCTCACCAGAGCACGGAACGCTGGCAGGTACCATTTGCTCAGTTTAATGGCTAATTTAATGGACTTGAGATTTAAATGGGAAACCGTGTATTTGCGAAATGGTCTGCCGAAACCTACTAAATCAAACCGGCTATACTAAGTCTGCTTTAAAATCTGTTTTTAACGAGTATAACCACTAAGGTATAACACTATGACAACAATCACAATACCTAATGCCAGAACGCGGCGGTTGTTTGGAACTCTGATAATTCGAAGAAATCTAATGCTTGTGTCCATCAAAATTTTTGGTTGATTTAGTAGTGAGAGTTTATATTGTCTTTCAATTCATCAAAAAAAAAACAGTAGCTGAACTCGATACGAATCATTTTAGTATTATAATCTGAGATTGTACATTAACTTAGACTAATCATTTTTTATGTACGCTGTCCATTCCCAGAGTAAGTAATGTTCTGTAGTGCAATTATTCAAGGAAACAGGTTGCCTTAAAGCAGATTAAATTGACGTAACTAATATTTAAATTTATTATGAACGGCAATTGTCTAAATTTGAAGAGAATGTAATCGCCTGAATTTCATATATATTGATGCATATTAGTGAAAATAGTTATATACTAAGTTTTATTAACGGTGTTCGGTCAGGTAACATTTCACTAATTCATCAAAGTTTCAATGCATAATCAAATGAATAGTTGGTGCTTGAGGTGCCTCTACCTAAGCTGCTGCATGCAACGGATGCGCGGTTGTCAGCGGAGGAGTTATGTTAATGCTGATGTCGGCAAAAAATATATTATTTATCATTCTTAGTGCTAGATTTCACTACAGTTGAAATATTTTCTCGTTTATTTTGTAAAAATGTTGGAAACATTAGTTGATTATGAACCTGAAAGTATTTCATCCCTAACCAATTTCTGTAAAATGAGAGCGAACTTAGTTTGCAACGTTTTTTTTAATCGAGCTTTTTTCTACTTTAAGGACGTCTACGTTAAAAATTGTAGCCTGAAATGTACGAAAATAACTCAATCGGCAGGGACGGTTTCAAATTTTGAAGCCCTCTGATGTTTTTAAAAGTACTTCAAAACAAATATACATTTTACGAGAATTAACGGCAATGTTGAACGCTTGTCGCTCCCACGTAATTTTGTTGGTAGAAGAATTTGGACCCGCAAACCTAATTTCCAATTCGAATTCCTCGTCAACCTTCAAAGCTGAATCTTTGAGCGACAAGCTATTGGCTCTATAAAATACAAGGCCAAAACATCAAACAGTTCCCGTAGACTTTTGAGATGAACTAACATTCCAATGCACAGGATTCAGATCGATTTGTGTTCTGAAAATAGTCCCATTTGAATGAGGATTGGCTTTCATATCAGTACTGGAAACGAACGTCACCTTGTTTAAATTTGTAATTTATAAAAAAAGGATTTCACGCCCAGCGAGAAAGAAGATTCGTGAACTACTGGAGTTATCATATTCTATTCTTTAGTCGCATTACTTATCTGCGGGTAGAATTTGAAAACACGCAAAAAAGTAAACCGTCGCAGCATTAATTTTTAACTTGCAAAAAGTTTAGGCTGAATTATCGGAGTAACAATTTGCAACTGGATATAAATCAAGAAGGAAAGTTCTGAACCTAAGGCTAGTATATTCATATTCTCAGTAACCTCTAATTTTCATTGAGATCATTCATGCACCTAAAAGGATTGCAAAGCAATACATATAAGGAGGAACACGTTAATCAA
Organism: Trinorchestia longiramus; assembly: GCA_006783055.1. Lineage (NCBI taxonomy): Eukaryota > Metazoa > Arthropoda > Malacostraca > Amphipoda > Talitridae > Trinorchestia > Trinorchestia longiramus. Next base: position 717,871 of record VCRD01000029.1, read on the forward strand.
TCATGTTCATTATAATAACTGCCACAAGAACAATGAAGAACAGAAAGGGCGTCATAGCTGTTAGCTTCTTGAGTGCAAGGTGTACAACTTCATCAGCCCTTGCACAAGGCCATCAGCGTCACGAACCCATTCATTGACCAAGCTTGAATGACTTCTATGACCATCAAATGAATGGGACTATCATCGAGTTGACACATAAGTGCCATAAATGACTACCTATTTTATCCTGATGTACATTACTGAACCCAGTAAGTAAGAACAGCCTACTTTACGGTTATCGTTATTATCTAAATAGCACATGTAAATGAATTATGTCGTTTTCTCAATCCCCATTTACAGATGTCTATTGAAGAGTAAGTTTTCTGAGTTTACATTAAGGTGCTAATATCATACGGCTAATATTAACGGTCTCTACTATTTGTGATAAGTTCTTCAGCTCAAACCGGTGATTCCTAAACCATTAGGTACGCCATTCAACTCTGTACTCTTTACGGCTTAAAAATGCATTCAGGGGACTTAAGTAAATGATACTTCATAATTTTCAAACCTGCACTTTAGATTTCAAGCTGCTCTTCGTAAATTGGGCTTTCCTATTCTATACACACATTCACACACCTACCAGGAACCTTTTCATACACGAATATCAATATCAATCGATGAGAATACTAGATACAGTGATCTTAGATTTAGTTTGGATAACAAATAGGTAAGTTCATCACAAGGAAGTTCAATTGAATATTTAATAGTACGGAAACAAAAAGAATTTTACATGAACCAGTATGTTTCAAAATCACATGAATACTCTATTGTATGACCAGATCCATTTTCCTTTTTAATTTATTTTTCTTTAATTCTTTATGTCAAGAATCAAGTAAAAGTCACTTCATTTCACCTGCAACTGACCAGTTATGGTAAGAATCAGGTCGAAAATTGTTTCATTTGAGTTGCCTTAGTGACCTGCAGCTGACCAGTCATGGCAAGAATCAGCTACAAACGCCACCTAATTTTACATGCAGCTTAGTGACCTGCAGCTGACCTGTCATAGCAAGAATCAGCTACAAAGTCAATTGATCGCGAGTTGGAACGGTTCCACAATATCCATCGTCCGCCGCATTTGGTCTCGTGCTATGAGGCTATCGGCCCTAATGAAAGCAATTCCCTTCTTAATAGACATCACGATTACCATTAAAAATTGCCTCAGAGAGTTAATTTTCGACCGCGGGTACCATAAAGTCTTCAAGTTTCCTGATATGAGGCGCCCAGTCGGTGGCTCATTCAATTAGTCACAAATGTGTTCAACCTTCCGGTGGATCAGCATTCCACGCTCAACATAGTTCTAAATACAGTTAAAATTAATATCTAGTGTAGTGAGGTATATTTGTTTATTTGCGCAATAAATTTCACGGTATATTTTCTTCAAATAAAAACTTGTTGCCTCTTTTTGACTTCGAACGGAAATTCATGAGCTTTTATAACTATCGAGTAGAAAAACACAACTCATCATTAATTGCAAGGAAGTTTACCTGTGTGACAGGGGCTTAGGTTTGAAGATTTGTATCACTTATGCAAAAAAATTAACATTTTTATAAATACTCTTCTCATAGGTTGAAAATAATTTTAGATTTTGATTATTATTCAAAATAAATATAGTACATGAACAAAATTCTCTTTTTTACATCAAAGTCTAAAATTAACAATTCAATTGTATCTGAACATCTCTACTCGTTTGATCAAGTGTATCACTATCTCATGAAAGCTCTGTATTACGTTATTTACTTAAAAGATTCAGGAATTGACTAGGCTCTAACAGATGTTTCAATAGATTTTTCCTACTTCAAATCAACAACGAGCGCAGTTTCTCTTCAATTGTTTAGCACAAGTCCTGTGCACTATTTTATTGCTCATAGGAAACTCAAACTGAACTTCGTCGCTGCAGAGTGAATTTTCTTTTAAACATTTGCTTGTTACGAGCGCAGGCTGGACTACAATCAGCGAGAAATGCATGAAAATATGTCTCATTCTTAACTGATTAAGGCTTACTAAAGCAACGTTAAACAAGACTCGGTATTGTCCCTCCCTGAGCAAATTATTAAACTTTCCCCGAGAGTTTCACGTTGTAACTATCAAATAAATTGTTTTCGTTATTCTCTTGAGTATGACTGGCCTATGTTCTAAGAACAATGGTTGAATTATAGTATAGTATTTCTATACTTGGTGGTAAAGATTGTGTTCCATATGTATTTCACGCTATAGACCATTCAGAAGTACCCATCTTGGGGTCATTACGTTTCAAATGTGATTCAAATAAATTGTAAGCAGCGTTAGAACTTGAATCAATAACCATTATGCAGCACAACAAAAAAACACTTTCTTACGTATATTATTAACGTACAATAATCAACAAATTGCTCATTATGAAACTTCAGAATATTTTTAATATTTCAATATTTGAATCAACTAAACTTCAACCAAGATTGATGGTAAAAAATGCAAAATTCAATAATATAAAGGGTATTGGAAACTGTTTCAACTTTCGGTGTGTGTGCAAAAATTTACTCAGAAACACGACCGTAAAAAATAAATATATTGTTAAGCTTGAAAATAAAACTTGGCGGAATATAGTTTAAATTTTACATTACGTATTTTAAATAAAATCAAATTAGATCGAGACACGCTGTTTGAAAACGACTGGTTTCGTATTTATTTAAATTTCCATAAAGTTACGTTGGTAGTCGTAAAGCTCGCTATCTAATCTTAATCATGACTGTGCTGGTGAGAAAAGAATGTAGGTGTGAAGTTATGGGCCGGGCAGTGGGAAAATAGCGCTTCTATTCAATCCCTTTGATTCAAATAGATTTCAGCGCTAAAATAACTGAACGGCATTCATTCGATTAAAGGAAATCTATGCAAGAGCAATTCCGAGCTTTGCGTCGATGTTCGAGTTTCAAAAGTACTTGAAGGGTTTGGAATCCATTACTTCTGAAAACTTTTTGGAGGCTGGGCTGAAGGTGCACATGACTTTACGAGATTGGGTTATCTAAAACCAGGAGAAATCTGTCATGCGCCAAAACGACTAATGAATAACCATTCTTGAACCGTTTCTGATCATGCTCGTGTAGTTCCAGAAAACCCCTGGGCTCGCTATACAAAGATTATTCCTCATTTTTTGACCTGATTCGAATAGGTAGTTCGTTACGTTTCAGCTCTACAAATTTGGATGTCATAAAATAAGATTGGCAGTCTCAAAGATGTGCAGAAAGAAAAAACATGCTCCGCTCGATAGTTCAATGTTTTATTCCGAACATTCACATAAGGACGGACATTCGAGTAAAGAACATGAGAATCCAGTGAGCGTGGTCCAACCTCCAGATGAAGCAAACTTAGACAAATTGGACAAAGTTTATTTATGGGGAATGCTTAGTCAGCTTCCGCTGCAGGTGCACTTCTTTAAACACCAATCGTGTTGACAAATCAGTAACGACCAAAAAAGTTTGAATTTTCTCAACTAAGCCGACCCACAAACATTCCACCTGTTGTGGTTTACTCGAGTCACTGCCCGGGCGAGAGGCAGCAAACGCAGGAATTTATGAAAAATCAATCTGAATTAAAAATATCAAAACTAGCTTGATCAGGAAATCAAAAACTATAGAGAGTTTTCGAATCTTTAATTAGTTTTTGAACTTTAGAAAAAATGTAAGGACACGACGATGATAGCTCAATCTGTCCAAAAAATCGAAACTAGTTTTATTCAAGTTTTGGAATGAAAAACATTGATCAAGCGTTTGTTCCCAACCGTAATTCTTATTGGTATCGCAAATCAATTACAAAAAGTCACAATATGATAAGTATTTTCCAGAAAATTTACTAGTTAAATAGTTTAACCTAATACGTAATTAGTCAAAAGCACGATATTAGCTCAAATTATTTGGAACTTCGTAAAAATAGTTTTGTGACATAAAAGGGGAAGGCACAAATTTTTAAATGAAGAAAATTTTAAGCCACAAGTTGTCTAATTTGTGAAGATATCCATGATTATGGAATGGTCCACAAAAATTTTAAAAATTGCAGGAAAATTTGTGTGAATGTGCATTCGGAGTTAGACTAAGATCGTTTTTTGGCTCAGTCGTGGAGTAAAAGTACACATGAGAATATAGTACGTAACAAGACGTTAAAAAAAACAACTCAGAAATTGAAATCCTATTTAAATATCATCCATTGAATAAGCTTCCACTGTACGATAGCAAGATACTTTTTGACAGATTCTTTCGCTTGTGGGCGTTTCAGAGATGAAAAAGGCTTGAAAATGAACTAACTCGCCGACTTTCATCTGAACTTCTCCACTCAGGCTGCGACTCATTCCTCATTTGAATTGAGACTTAAAATATCGACATTTTTCCACTGGAGTGCCTCCATTTCTACCACCTGAAGATTTCAGTCTTGCTGCCCTGGGCAACTTCACGTGTACAGAAACCCGAAAAAAAAATAAAAAATCTCATTGAAACTTTGTGACCGAACGAAGTCTCAGCGTTCAGCTTTTTTCGTCTAGCAGTTGGCAGAATTTTGTCTTCACTAATTTGCAAAGTTCTTCGGTCATTGTTCTCCACTCCTTATTAATATCAGCTCTTTCTGACTTTAAAAAGGTTTAGTCGTTAAGAGGAAATTCAGACGGATTTTTGGAGTGCATTTTCTGAGTCCGCAGAGAGTGACTATTGAGAAACCAAGTTTTACAGCCAGTCGGACTCTCAAGACTGAAGAGTAACTGGGGGTAACAGTCGGACTCTCCGAACTGAAGAGTAACTGAGGGCAATAATCGGACTCTCAGGACTGAAGAGTAACTAGGAGTAACAGTCGGATTCTCAGGACTGAAGAGTAACTGGGGGTAACAGTCGGACTCTCAGGACTGAAGAGTAACTGAGGGTAACAGTCGGACTCTCCGAACTGAAGGGTAACTGGGGGTAACAGTCGGACTCTCAG
>VCRD01000029.1:724462-740898 GCA_006783055.1 Trinorchestia longiramus
CAGGACTGAAGAGTAACTAGGAGTAACAGTCGGACACTCAGGACTGAAGAGTAACTGAGGGTAACAGGCGGACTCTCAGAACTGAAGAGTAACTAGGGGTAACAGTCGGACTCTCAGGACTGAAGAGTAACTGGGGGTAACAGTCGGACTCTCAGGACTGAAGAGTAACTAAGAGTAATAGTCGGACTCTCCAGACTGATGAGCTACGAGGAGTAACTGAAGAGTACAAAGAGTAACAGAGCGAGTAGAGGTCACTCTATCATCTTTACGAAATTACCATTACAAATTTCCTTAACAAGATCACTGAACTCTTGTTATTAGCATTAAATGCAAGAAAAGTTTATTGAAAATACACTTCCTCTATATGGACAGTAAATCTACTATCATTTAACGATTTAAGCACGGTTTGTTTAATTTTTTCTTCATTTCCAATCGTAGATTACGTGAAATTTTCATGAATTATGAATTCCGAAATCGCTCTCGATCTATGATATTTACCTGTTTTGTCGTAGTATCTTTTTTTCGCATCCAATTCGTGTTTTGACTTTTTTATCAGTTAAGATCGTGCAATTAATATGAGACCAGTACAAATTAAGTAAAAGCTCACCACACTTCCATCGTTGTACCAGCAACAATCACACGTACTGGACTCTTGCGGCCCAGAACTTGTTCATTTTATGTTTTTAAATTAGTGATATTTTTGATAATGTATGTGATTTTATAATGGCAATGGCCCCATATCATCTCCAACTAATTCCGTTCTATGTAGATATAGTGCAATATATTTCAACTATCAAAATGGTATTTTTATGAAAGCTTTGTAATTAGACGATTGAATTAAATTGAAAGTCATTAAACATAATAAGAAACTCCAATACCCTACGAAAGTGCTAAAAAAAAGTTATCAAAAGATAATTTTTCAAGGACTTTCGAAGTATATTCATTCCCTCGTGATTTTAACACGTTTTATTCATACGAAAAATTGGTATGAAAAATTCATGTTGTATGAAAATATTCATACCAACAGAAAAGGGCTATGAGCGCAGGCAAATGAGAGAAGAGTAGAATTATGTATTTAATCTTTTTAACACATGCATATGAAAATTGTACTACGCTTGCTCATTTATAAGGTCTGATTCTTGACACATATGTAGATATGTTCTTGAAACAATACGTTCTTGTATACGACAGTACCCTTTTTGTTGTTAAGGGAATTTAAAGTACCCCAAAACTAAGCCGGATGAGAATTGAGATCCGATGATAATGTTGTCTGATCATTGCCACAGAAATTTGTTGGTCAGTGAAGACTTGAAAAAATTGACCAAGTGTTTAATTCTGTGTTTCTATATTAACGTCTTCAGCAATTTTAAAATTCTCGGATATCAGGTTGAGCTTGTCTGTGTCCGCAAGATTTTCGAGAGCCTGATATACGAGTACACACAGTGAGTCCTATTGAGTTGGGCCACTATTTCTATGATTTATTTTTCTGTGGTTTCAATTTTCATTTCTTATGCAGATGTCCGTCGCATGGATAACAATGAAACATTATATGAGAGGGAATATAACACAGACTTGAATGCCTTCTAATAATACCAAATGTTATGCCAGTGATGTAGCACACTATTCACGTATGATTTTTCGTACTCAAAAGTGCAAGCTTTTCATTTTTTTCTGCGTTTCGATTGCATTTATTTTTGCAGTTTCATGTCCAATTCCTGCTTTAGTACGTTCTTTAAAGCGCATCTACAAATATTATACCAGTTCTAATATTTGCTCTACAAGCAACATCGATGACAGCGTGCAAGTTCATTATAAATATATGTTGACTATGAATTTCAAGTTCTTCTGAGATGAAAGTACTTGAATTAACTAAATTTTTGAATAATATTTTAAAATTCTGTGTTCAGAACACGAAGGAAATGTGCGTGAAATAAAGCCACTTCTTTCTAAGACTTGGGCGACAGTATCCTGTATTCAAAATACTACCACTTTTTAAAAATCAATCGAAAGGTTGTTCCTACATTGTGCTATTTTTGTATTAGTTCTAAAAATATTGCTACAATGAGCTGAATTATGGTGGAAAAACATCGAAATTTACGAGATGTTAACCATAATACGTGGAATCAAAATGTTAAAAATTTTCATCACACTATAATCCCCATAAATTATGATTTAGCAAATAAAACAACATGTGGATAGATGACCCCAATTTATGCAAGAACCGGCGACACGAAACAATGCTTCATCGTAAAACTTATGCAAATTTGTAAAAGAAAATTGACGACGGCCTAATAAGATGGCGCATAACGCCTTTGTTTTGGACATCTCCTCGGCAGCGCTAAGCCTCTATTTTCTGAGAATAAATAGTCGAACTTGTAGCAGTGACATCTTTGAAAATGTTCCGAGTTTGAGGAGGAAAGACTGCTGTTCTTTTAAACTTCCATGTGTCGTAGTTACAATACGTCATTAGTTAACAGTCGTGAACTACTACACTCCCAATTTAGTATCATTGTCTCATTACGATGCTTCTACCAGGAAAATCACTTAGGGACTTTGGTAATACTTTTTCATGGGAAGGTCACAGTAGCATTGATTAGTTTCGTTATGAAAACTTTGGTCTTGTTGAGTTTTTCATTCACGTTTTGATGAGAAATATACCGAAGGAAAAACAAACTTTCATTTCTTACATTTTTTTGAATATGAATGTGAATCAACACTTAATAATAAAACGACAGGTGTCTCCTTAAATTAATAATCTTTTGTGCGTAATTTCTCCTATGTTATTACAATACCCTTTAATACTGGTAATTATATCCGTAGACTTTCAGGTATATAGATTCTTAACCACTGGAGTTAAATCCGTAGATTTTCTGATTGGGTCTAAGAATCTGTTGCTTTAAGTTCTTCCTTCAAATGCATGATGTTAAAACCCGTTATTTTTAACGCGCATACACACTAGTATATAAAAGACAGTGTATCTCCATCTCTCTCTATCTGTCTATGTGTGTCCGTCCCATTACTTCCTATTACTGAAGAAAAATTATTAATAAAAAGATGAGAGCAAAAAACACGGATAGAAATTTCATTATAATACGAACGCTTCGGGCTAACACCCATCATCAGCTCTTTTAACACGTTGACTCCGAAGTGGTACGTATGTGTACCACATAGGTTAGGTTCTGTAATTTTTTCAGATCCGTCTAGTGACTATGAGTACAAAGTGAAGTTTTACACCAATCCGGCAATCGGAGGCAACGTGTTAAAGCAAATCTAACACACGCCACTGAAACAAAAAGAGAAAGGGATGTACAAACATAAATTCAAAAGCATAGTTAAAAGAGATACATGGCAAGAAAAACAACTAAGAACCTATAATGATAAGGGGATATAAGCTTGACTGGTTGTTAAGTGACGGTTTGCATTTAAAAATGAAAAGGAACTCTAAAATTCTAAGATCTAAAACGCTTGAAGCTGCACGTACTACTTTGAAATGACTAGAGTTGGGTATCGTATTGCAAGCATGACTGCTATTATCGCTGATAGGTCTAAATTTCAATTGATATCAGAGCCAATCCACCATTATGCACTTAAAATAGAGGACAAAATCAATAACTTCCAACGTAAACTAAAGTACTTAAAAATGTTGTCTGCAGATAATTACAGTAAAATATTTCTTTCGGGTTCGGGGCCTGGTAAATTGTATGGCTTGCCAAAGATTCATAAAAGCAATTTTCTACCATATTTCAGTTCAGACCGATATTTGCAGCTTATAATACTCCAGAATTTTCTGTCGCTAAATTTTTGGTCCCAGTCTTAAATCCTATTTCTCGCAACGAATTTACGTTAGAGAATTCTCATTCTTTTGTTAATGATTTAAGTAGGATTAGTAACGCATCAAAATGTTTTATGACATCATTTGACATTGAAAACCCATTTACTAATATCCCGTTCGAGGGAACTATAGATGTCTTTTACAACTTTTTACAGATCCTAATTCTCTAGTTATGGGCCATTCTCGTAAATTTTTCAAAACTCAATTAGACCTTGCGGTAAAATATTCCTTCTTTGTGTTCAATAGCAAATTTTATTAGCAGATTGAGGGACTTGGCATGGGCCTAACCCTTGGCCCAACCTTTTCAAATATATTCATGTGCTTTAATGAAACAAAATGGCTAAACCTGCGTCCCAAAGAATTCCAACCCATATTTTATCATCGTTACATAGACGATACTTTTTTGCTGTTCCGTGAGGAATCCCATTCAACATTTTTCGACTAGTCTACCCAGCCGTCAGAAATGACGGCAGAGATTTTGTGATAATGCCCGTGCCATCAAAAATGATGGTAAATACTGTTGGAAATATATTAAATAAAATTACATCTAAGAACGCAATGCAATATATTTAGTTTTATATATATTTAAAAAGGACAAACGTTTTAATTGAGTATTTCTTTAATGACAACATTCCTAGTGAAAACTAAGACAGTTTTCTACTGCTGCAATTGACTCTGCAATTCGTGTCATATTCGGGTACAATGTACCCGAATCTTAGGGCAATACCCTGCCGAACTCGGTATCCACAATACAGACTCGAGTATATAAGGCTCTGGATCTCTCTAATATTTTTGAAAGTGACACGAAACATATAAGTAATAAATGAATATATAAACACACGACAGTCATTCTTAGAATTAGACTATATTAATAGCAAGCATCCAAATATTCGATTCCCCATGGGATGTGAAGATAATAATAAATTACCTTTTCTTGATTGTTTAGTAACTAGACGAGAGAATAAATTTGAAGTGTCCGTTTACCGGAAAAATACTTTTTCTGGTCTAGGAATAAGCTTATTTGGCTATTGCACTTTCCGTTTTAAACTAAATTGCATTAGAACTTTTCTCGCCCGTGTTTATAAAATATGCTCAAACTTTAGCCTCTTTCATTCAAAGTTCTTGTTCTTTGACTGAATTTTTCCGTCAAAATGGTTTTAGATCTTCATTCATCAAATACAAATTAGGTAAATTTTTGGACAACAAGTTTCAAAACATCAAAGTTTCACGAAATTCGACCTCTCAACATCCGATCTCTCAACTAATTCAACTGTGTTTACCATATTTTGGATCTTAGAAAAGCTCAAAACTGAATTACTGACCCTCCTCTCTAGAGATTTTACACGCATATTATTTCATATAATATTAAGAAACAAATTTACAATCGGTTCTTTTTTCAATTATAAAGACAAACTTCCGTTCACCATGCAGGCCTCTCTAGTGTATTCGTGGTTATGCACGTTGTGCATCTGAGTACTTTGGCATGACCACACGTACTCTCGGAGCTAGAATGACAGAGCATTTTAGAGTTAGTTACCGCACTGGTGCTCGTCTGACCAGTCCGTCTCATTCTGCTGTTTGCGATCATGCAAAAACTTGCAATACAATACCCAATTCTAGTCATTTCAAAGTAGTACGTGCAGCTTCAAGTATTTTAGATCTTAGAATTTTAGAGTTCCTCTTCATTTTTAAATGCAAGCCTTCACTTAACAACCAGTTAAGCTCATATCCCCTTATCATTATAGGTTTTTAGTTGTGTTTCTTGTCATGTATCTCTTTTAACTATGCTTCTGAATTTATGTTTGTACATCCTTTTCTCTTCTTGTTTCAGTGGTGTATGTTAGATTTGCTTTAAAAGAACTGATGATGGCTGTTAGCCCGAAACGTTCGTATTATAATGAAATTTTTGTGTTTTTTGCTCTCCTCTTTTCATTAAAATTGAAAGGAATTCTAGAAAACGTGCCAGAAAAATTATTGAACTGAAATCAGAACGGATATGCATGTATAATAGGCATTGTATTGTGGATACCAAAGACGCCAGATCACTATAAAATACTCAATTTTCCGATGTTTTTCTTCCCTTACACGACCATGTTATCGGTAGATAAGATACAGAATAGAAGTTCTGCATATATTCGCGAAGAATATTCAAATTCTGATAGATAGATATAACTGAAAAATGTATTTTATTTCATAGATCCTTAATTTTTACACTTTCAAACCAAAGAATTTCAACAGATACTATCTGGGCCATGTTATCAGTAGATAGGAAACAGAATGGAAGTTCTGTATATATTAATGAAACGTATTCATTTAGAGCACAATAATTCATCGTAAATTTTTAATAAATTCATCTTTATAATAATTTTAAATAAGTCAAACCTAAATTGTGGAATTTCCACGGGAACTGTCTAGTAGTGAATAAAAATACGAATAAGTCTTGGTTACACAAAGTTGAAAATGATAAATTAAAACAAAAAATACGACATAACAAGCGTACACAGACCTGCAAAGTTTAACATCGGGTATGATGGGCTCTCTAAAGATCAATTACAATCTAAACATACAGGTTGCCCATAAAGTCTCTTTACTATTCCAAAAATTGATTAGAAATGCAATTGATAAGATTTTTTATTCAGATTTATTCTATTGTATTCAGTGTTTATTAAAGTTTGCAATTACGTTTTACATTTCTATGTTTCAGGGATCCTATTTGTGAAAGAGGTGATGATGAGATTTTATGAGACTTTTATAAGACTTTATGAACACCCTGTATAATAAACAGTATCTCCATCTCTTTCTTTCTCTCTCTGTGTCGGTCCCATTACTCCCTATTTATTACTGAAGATAAATTATTGAACTGAAATCAGAACGAGTATACATGCATTATAAGCATTGTATTGTGGTTACCCAAGGCGCCGGATCACTATAAACTATTCAATTTTTTCAGTTATTAGCTTTCTTCTTTTACACGGCCATTTTATCAGTAGATAAAATACAGAATAAAAGGTCTGTATATATCCATAAGAAATATCAAATTCTGATAATACCACGGGTAAAACTGAAAACTGTACTTTATTTCATAGACCCTTAATTTTATCACTTTTAAACCCAGGAATTTCAACGGGTACTATCTAGGCCATGTTATCGGTAGATTAGATACAGAACAGAAGTTCTCTATAGATCAATGAGAACTGTTCATTTAAAACACAATAATTCGTCGTAAATCTTTAATGCATTCATCTTCATAATAATTTCAAATTAGCTAAATCTAAATTGTGAAATTTCCACGGAAACTATCTAGTTGTTGATAAAATTTGTGTACCGCTGAATTCTAGTTCTTGAAGAGTTGAGTTATTTGTTTCTATTTGGTCAATTTTTATGCATGCAATACCGAGAAATTCAAATCAGTACGACCATTAGCTGTGAAATAATGAATTTATAGTAAAACCATAAAGCTAGGCTTGTTAAATATGCGTTACTGCAGCAGAAATATATTAAAAAATATCCTTAAAACTAAAATCGAAGGCAAAATATTATAAAAATGATTAAGTAATTCACAGTAGCGTTGAGTTCTGTGAGTCAAACGGCTTCCCAAGCTTTGACGGTTTTATTCCTGCGTTATCATTTCTTAAATTCTGAAAATTTATTTCTTCCGCAACTCAGAAAGATATACATTAAATTTTTCGTACATCTGTTTGATAAGCATATTTCTACGATAACTTGCAGTACTTAACTTTCTACTAACGCCTGTATCTAATTAACCTCATGAAAATATGCTTTTTTGAATGGCATTTGAAACATCTTCCTGAGCATCTACTCTTATTTATTCACTCACTTATTTCTATGCGCGAGCTTTCATCCAACAAAATTTGAGGATATCAACGACAATCACGTTCCCTTTCCTGGCACAACATTTCACTGCTCACTGCCCCTTCCCCGTCTAAAGACTTTCATACAGTACCCGACGAAGCAGTATTCCCTCTCCATCGCCGCAAGACTGTCTTGTACCCGGACGAGCTCTATAAAAAATTCAACGGACAAAAGAGGCTGTCGATAGGACAGCGGCATCAATGGCTACATTGGGAAGCCAATTAGTGGGTGATGAGGGGACCGCTGCCGCCACTCCCAAGTTAAAGTCTATATCAAAAGAGGCGCTCCTTTAAGACCTTCGAATATAAAATCACAAGGCTCAGTAGACCGAAGGAATTTGTTCAGCTATTGAACGTCGAGAGCTCTAGAGCAACAATTTTGAAGGTACTGAACTTTTATATTTAGTAACATGAAGCAAGAATTAAAATAAATTATTTATTGTATTTTTGGGGGTTCATTAGTTAATTTTTACTGCTGATTCCCAAAAATAAATGGTATTTCTGTACCAATAACTGTTGGGAAAATGTGTCGTCTTTCAATGTAATTGTAGGTTCGGTATTGCTTCAATGTTCTGCAACTAAATACATGCCATTCTTTTTCAAATTAATTGGCAACACAGTTTGTGAACACCTTAGATTTTGAAGAAGTATTTGAAGAAATTTGTCTTATGTTTTCAAAGCTACCTGAGGCTAAAATCAAGAGTGGCATATTTGTTGGGCCCCAAGTAAACGCCCAGTTGAAGTCGAAAAACCTGGAAAGCACAATGACAAAACTTGAAAAGGAAGCTTAGTGTGCATCTCGTGATGTATAATAGTTCGCGGATTCCTAGGACATCACAAGGATCCTAATTACAAACAGCTGGTGCAAAGCTTCTTGAAAACTTCAAGGAAATGGGTTCTAGTATGTTCCTAAAGGTTCATTTTTCGCACTCTCCCCTGGATTTTTTCGCAGACAACTTGGGTGATGTCAGCGAAGAGCATGATGAGAGATTTCATCAGGATATAGCAAACAATGGAAAGGAGATAAATGGGACGATGTAACGCTGCAATGATGGGGGATTATATGGTACCCAGGCAGAAGATATGAAGGTATAGACTGCAGAAAATATTGATCGTCAAATCACTTCTAACCTCAAGAAAAGAGTTATTATGGCATTTGCAGTGCAGAGTTTCATTGTTTCTTTTTGTTCTATTATTTTACTTCTTAAATAGCATACCATATGTGAAAAAACACTAAATGCAGTGTAATTAACTTCACAATATTAGAATAGATTGCAACAGCAAAGTGTTGTAGAGAAGAGTTACAAATATAACGAGACAATATGAAACTAAGAAAATATAAATGTTCATCGATGTGGGGTTAAAACGAATGTGATTTTTGCATTTTGGGACGAAATATACATTTACACGTATGAACTTAAATAAATACAAATAAGCAAAACACGTGCTTATGCTTAATACGTGTGCAATATGCTGGTGACTTCACTTGGTTTAAAAAGCTCATCAACTAAATGGACAGGAGCGATGAACTTGAACTTCAGAAGCAGTATCTCTCAGTGGAGTTTTTGAGCATAACAATAAATTACAGCGATCGAAAATTTTATTAACGTTGTATGCTACAGACTTCTCAATCAATCGGCCACTTTTCATGAATAAAATTTGCAGTAGAGAAAAATATATGTATACTAGCCAGTTCCCGCCGAAATTCCACGATTTGGATTTGACTAATTTGAAATTATTATAAAGATAAATGCATTGAAGATTTGCAACGAATTATTGTGTTTGAAATGAATACTTCTCATTAATATATACAGGACTTCCATTGTGCATCTTATCTAACGATAGCATGACCCAGATATTACCCGTTAAAATTCCTTGATTCAAAAGTCAGAAAATTAAGGATCTACGAAATAAATAATTTTTTGATTTTACCTGTGGTACCATCAGAATCTTTTTCTTGAATATATACAGAACATTCATTTTGTATCTTACCTAACGATAACATGGCTGTGTAAGAGAAGAAAATTGATAATGGAACAAATGGCGTGTTTTATAGGGATCCGACGCCTTTGGTATCCACAATACAATGCTTATAATACATGCATACCCGTTCTGATTTCAGTTCAATAATTTTTCTTTAGTAATAGATAGGAAGTAATGGGACGGACACACATAGATACAGCAAGATGAAGATACATAGTCGATTATATATGTAGATATTTATATTCATTGGCTTCAGGGCGTTGCGCCGAAAACTTCGCATAAGAGCCATCAGATTTTTCTCGTTATCCTCCAGATGTAAAGGGTCGATGCCGAAGTACGTTTTTCACAACAAAACTTTCATTTATTTTTTCTTGTAGAGGTAAAGCAATACTACATATGCTAATGATTGCACGCTCATTAAGGTTGCATCTTTTTTCATACATCAAAATAATGGGCTATCAATGGTCATCACCTTCCGTTTCTCAGTACTCGGCCAGTTCTAATCTAAAACTATCCCTGTGTAGCTCAAACTATTTTGTCAGTGCTTCAACAATTGCAGTCCGTATAAAATACAGTTTTTCTCTGCATGCCGCTGTGAATGACCATAGTTACATGAAAGCCACGTCTCTATGTCCATGGTATATACATATTGGCAGCGAGTAAACGAGTTTTTTTGTTGGACGGTACAAGAACCAATAGAGTGACTTCAAATTCCTTCATTTGTTAATTAAAATTAATTAATGAGCGTGAGTGAGCCTGAAATTACCGATATGAACAAACAATTACAAAACTATACGTTTTCCTGCAACGAAAACACGAATTCGAAAACACTTTTTCAACTCTTCAACTCGTTCCCAAGCATTGAACATTTCCATACGAATGGCTTTTATTCAAACAATTGTCACTCAAAAAACAGTATGGCACAAAGGTAGTAGCTATCCATCGTAGCTACTACTAGTTTCTGCATTAAATTAAACTCTCCTTTACGACACTAAAATTAATGAAGGGTTCGATGAGTATACGTTCTTGTACATACAGACTACTATCACATAATGCAGCTACCTCTATACTTCCCAGGGGTACGAGCAGCGCACTCAACACAACAATACTTCACTCAACACAACAATACTTAGACTCACCTCTGCACCAGACATCCCTGGCGCTGCAAGAATCCCTTGTAAAGCCACAAACCTCTCGACAGCCTAAAGGCCATTGATAACGAGTTTAAATAAAAACGTACTACCACAGCAACACGGCAATAATGTATGCAACAGGAACGAGCCCATCTAACTGATGAAACAGAGTTTTTAGTGACCAATCATGAGCAAGGAAATAACAAAAACTTACCACCTAAGATAAACGATCAGGTTGTTGAATCAGGTGAGCATGCCGAAAGTGAAAATGCCAACCAAAATATAGGGCACTTTCAGATGTTGGTTGGAAACATGTAAAACATCCTCTCGGCAATGCTTTAACCTTGAGTAATTGCGTCATCTTTGCTGTACGACTTCATACTTGTCAGTAAAACATGGCTAGATCTAAACGACGGACAACGCCCAGAGGAAGGCTCATTGAAAGAATACTTTGCCACAATGTCGACAAACTATCGCACATTAGTAGAGATAGTGGCTCTATTATGCACATCAGAGAGAAGCTGCGACTAAACTTAAGACTAGACGAGTAACATAAGAAATTAAAATACTATAAATGACTAACCACCCATCACCAAGACAAACTATTATTATTGTACTTGTATAAAGGAACCCAATCTTTAGAGCAATCGATGATGAACTCTAAGGTGGCCTCGATACTATCCTCAGTAATCCTCACGAAACACTGATCATGGAAGATTTCAACCTGGCCTATATAAATTATACTACTCGTCAAAATCGGTTACCAACATCTAAGCTCATCGATCTGATCAATACAATTAATCTACAGCAGCATGTCACCGAACCAACTAAACAAAACACTATTCTAGATCTCGTCATAACGACCCCTAACCTCAGAATAATTGAATTAGGAGTTACAAAGGAGATCAGTGATCACCATGACAGACTTTGCGCTCGAAGTCTACGATCCTTACACCAGGACTCAATAGAAAAACGTAGTGAACGACACATGGATGAAATTTGAACTAACGAAACAAGAGCTTGGTAGTCTTGACTACAAAGTACTAATGAGGATTAAAAACACTAAAGAACGCTACATGATACTTTAAGAAAAAATCACAACCGCTACAGAGCATCACGTCCCGACAAAACGAACGAGACGAACCAACAACCCTCCTTGGTTTTCAGAAGAAATCAAGCGCCTAAAAAATGAAAATCAGCAGTCGTACGGAACACATAACAGATATCAAATAGAACTCTATCGTCGAAAGCACATCTGCACCTGCAGTGCCGTTAAGAAAACGATAAGATATACAAAGCGAGATAAAAAATTACAGTTCCAGCACAAGAAAAAACTAACCCAAATAGCTTCTACAAATATGTAAATGACAGGCGACTCAAAAGAGACAGTATTGGACCACTGATCGATCCTAATGGCTCAATTCAAACAGACAATAAAAGCAAAGCCAGAATTCCTAATACATACATACTTCAATTAAGTAATCAGTCGCGACGAGTTAACCCTTTCGAACCGACTTCTGCTCACCCAAGTTTTGGGAATGATGGATTCATTAATCCATAAATAAGGCATGTTTTCCAAATGATGAGTCTATTTATTGTTCACGTACATTTCTCACAGCTAGGACAAATATATCCTTTTAGAATCGGAAGAGTTGACAGAAATTTCACAAACTCAGGCTTTGAAGCCCCAATACATCCTGACAGAATGCACATTCACAGCAGATGAGGTAAAAAACAGCTCAGCCTTCTAAAACCACATATATCGACCGAGCTTGACGGGTTTGCTCCCCAAATACTCTTAGAAACAGCTAAAATAATTAGCGATTCCTTAGTAAACATTTTCATTCGATTGCTTGAAATTGGGACAGTCCAAGAGGCTTGGAAACCACAAAAGTCACTATTTTCAAAAAGAAGAACCAACAAATATTCAATAACTATCACCAAATTTGTCTATCTGTCAGCAGTAAAACAATAGAAAGATTACTCAAAGCCGTAACCAAAAACCTGAACCTGTACAAAAGTTCAAAACCTGATTACTGACAGCGACCACGGATTTTGGGAAAACGTAACTATCTCACAAGCCTTTTCTATTTTTTGGAAAAATCAACCGCATATAAGACTGTAAACAAGCCGCAGCCTCGTGTATCGGCCTTTGAAAAAAAAAAAACTTTTTTCCCACGAAAGGCTAATGGCTAAAGTGGAAGCGCATAAAATACAAGGCGACTTACTTCGACGGATACGAAACTGGCTCACTGGGCGCCCTTGACGAGTGATGATTCACGATCAGGCAAAATAATTTGGAGCATATAACATCAGAAATCCCCAAGGGAGCGTTTTCAGTCCACTCCTTTTCATCATCTACTGTACATCAACGACCTTCATGCCAGAATCATCAGCAAAATCATGAAATTCGCGGAAAGCACGAAACTCTGTACCAAAGCTTTCACCGAAAAAGACCGAGTAATTATCTAAGCAGACCTCAACCATCTTCTGCAATGGGCCGAAACCTGAAAAATGAGCTTCAACATTGACAAATATTTAGTAATGCACGTTGGTGCAAATAACCGGAATTTCCAACACACGATGAGTGATATCTATTGAAGCAGTAAAGCAACAGAGAAATCTGGGTATCATCACAGAAAATTTCAAGTATGACAAACAAGTGGAAAAAGGCCAGAAACGAGAGCAGGATCTTTAGTGCAATTGCAAAAAAACGCATACAAGTCAAAGAGCGTAATATATACCGCTCTATAAAACGCTAATCCAACCCCATCTGGAATATGCAATGGAACTCTGGTCTCCTACCATACAAAGTAATATTAATAAAATGGTGAAAATTCCGCAGAAAGCTATGAAAATGATTCTTGAGCTCCGCAACTTTAGCTGCGAATGTTGTGTTCAGCAGCTAGAACTCAACTCCCTAGAACAAAGACGACTGCGAAGACAACTCATTGAGACCTACACAAGTATAAGTATTTCAACGATTTGAACGATGTTTCCCGAAAGCGATTTTCGAGAGACGATAACGTGCGAACCAGAGCTAAAGGCCGAAAACTAATTATAAGAAACTTCAAGACATCCCAAGCCTTAAACTTCTTCCTAATTATAATTTGTTAAACCTGGAACCAGCTGCCCGGAACCATCGTTTCTGCTGGAACTGTGAACATATTCAAAAATTCTCTCGACAAGTATTGGATACGGAACCCCTCATCATTGTAACGTACTGGTTCTATATCCCTAACTCCTAGCAAATGTATGATCGCAGTTTGCGCGTGACTAAAATGTCTGATCATGAGTAAGGTGTACGTACGTGATCCAAATAGCTCGTGTGATTGAGGTATATGTGCGTAACTGATACCTTTACATTAGATGGCTCGGGAATTTGGTGGCAACTCAAGAATGGATCAAACAGCTCGTTCCTATTGCTTCACTTTATTCTATTCTATTGCAGTTTAAAAAAGTTTTCAAGTTCAGTGAACTCGAATAGCAGTTTTTTATGAAAGCATTCAGTTACGTTGATGACGCTTAAATAAAACATAAAACCATGGAATACTTGAATGGGACAGATGGTTTCTAGATATTTTGATAACGCCTAAATTAATCCTGAAGTTTCTGTATACTTTCATGCAGCCTCAACTGAATGACTCTGCTGGCTCTGAGAACATGCTCAAAAATCGTCTCAATAAATTTTAGGAAAGGAGCCCTCAATTTTTTTGAAGAACTAATTCCATATAAATCTTAACGCTGGGCCTGTGCATGCATGTTGGCAGTATGTTTGCGTGACTGAAGTGCTTGTAATTGATTAAGGTGTACGCACGTGATTGAAATATTTGCGTATGTTGAGGTGCATGTGCGTGATTGATGCCTTTACACTAGACGGCTTGGGACTAGACGGCGTAGACCAAATGGCTCATTCCTGTTGCCATAATCTATTGTATGCTAAATAGGATCTAGAAGTCGAAGTAAGTTTTGATTTTAATTTCATTTAATAAAAGCATACCACTATCAATCTTCTAATTAACTTTTCAGTCACTACAACGCTAACTAAAAGAACTTTACTAAACTCAGATGACTCACAACAGAAAATATTTGTCTCCAATTTTGAACTCTTAATTTTCTCACTTTTTCTGCTAATAAGGAAATTATAATTTGTGTTTTTTTCATAAACCCTAATGAATATATCGTAGAAATATAAACGTGTGCTTAGCGAGCACATACATTTGTAAATAGGTTCAATAAATTTTAGTGTTTGAAACCTGTTCAGTGTTTAGTTCAGTGTTTGAAATCGTGAACTAAAAACAAAAAAAATCAGTGTTTGCCTGTGATTTCATTGAGCCAAAAAAATACATTCTTTCAAGATGCTCGTTACAGTTTTGTGCATATAATAAATAGAAATCATTGTAGAAAATTACTTAGGTGTGCAGCATACAAATGGAAACCATTTTATTGAAGAGAATTTCTATTTTCTGAAAAAATCCAGGTGTTTTATAGAACGAATCATGGATGTGATCACTAATATTGTCAAAATTAGCTTCAAGAAACGTGAATTTTACTTTAACTGAACACTAATTTTAATAAATAGAGTAAATAAACTAGAACCTTAAAAAAAATCAAGTAGTCTAGTATTTGAACATGTAATCGGTCGTTTTCTTCGTTTCTCAAAAAGCAAACATGGGAATTGCAAGAAGTATGATTTACCTCATATACATAGTTTTTCAAACTCCATGTGAAAAACACGAACATACAACATAATGTTGTGCCTGTACTTTTTAAAATGCATTTGCACCTAAAAACAAACAACACTAAAGAACACGCAGGTGACATTTTTAAAGATGTTATTCTATACTTCCATAACAAGATATTATGCTTAATTAACAATTTTACAATTCCTTTTTTTGCTAGATAAATCTTTTCTCCTCGGTGCTAAATTAGCAATTCAGGACCAGATGAGCTAAATGCTTAATTTTGGTCGTCAATCCCAACAGAGGCTGATCGCAGACTCCATTAGCATCGTAATTAGTGCGCACCAATGAGAGTAACTCTCCTCAGAGACCATTTTTCCACTAATTTCAGGAGGAACAACTGTAATCCAAATGATGTAGCTTGTCCAAGTCCTTCTCATATCACATTTCAAATTTGTTTACACTGAGTTTCAGTGAAACGTTCGAAAAACAAATTATGAGCTCTGAATATTGGTGTCATTTCATCAGACTAGCCAACTCATGAAGGTCTTTTACAGTTCTGGTTGTCTCCAATATGAGCTTCTTTTTAACACGCACGCTGCTCAAATATCACACAATTTGGACTCAAATCTCTAGTTGACTACCAGTCGGTAATATCATTTCGTGATCAACGAGAACTTTTCATCTGGCTTGGGTTAAAGAGTTGCATCAAAATTGAATTACTCTATCGTGATGAAATCAAATCCTACGTGGAAGGTTTAAACGGTACGATAATAACATATAAATTATGCTTCAAACATTGACTCCTGAATTTTTTATTACGTTCACCAACTACAGGTGGTGGACAAAATAATGGAAACACGTAATATTTTACCATCATAATCTTAGAACATAATTTAAACAATCAAAACTTGGCATATGTTCCTATTTTCTT
>VCRD01000029.1:741091-782624 GCA_006783055.1 Trinorchestia longiramus
CACCATATTAAATTATAATTTGTTGATTTTTGAAGGTGTTTCCATTATTTTGTCCACCACCTGTAGTTACAATGCTTTTCAACGAACGCTAGACTTATTCAACGTCACTGCACGTTCTGAAACTTCTATGTTACGTTTTATATTTTCACGAGAGCAAAAATTGTCCAATTCTGTCGATGCCTCGATGTCATCTCGAAGAATAATACGTCGGTGCCCGAGAGCGACTTCTCTTATATTATGATCATTATTGTTATTATTAATATTTAGGGGACATTGGAATCGAAGTCCTTGAAGCGACGCACGAGACAGAAAACCAATGAACAACTTACGAGTGTCCTTCATGTCTTGCCTGTGAGAAACAACAGGTTCTGGAGCCTCTTGCGCTTTTCAGCAATGTCGATAAAGATCGATGAGAAGGTAACCGAAAATATGTCTAAAATGAACAAATAACTGTTCTGTTCCTCCATGGGGGCCTCAAAATTTGCAAGCGTGAACAGTTTGCATGTGTGGACCTCAAAGGGGAAGATAAAGAAATCCCAGAGGATGCCCTTGTAAGTTTAACTATACAGCATCGACTATTGTGTACATGGAATAAGGATAGTGAATATTTACTAATTCAAGTAACAGTCAGCATGAAACATCTACTTTTGAGCTAAACTCCTGTTATGAGCAAGCGACTTAAATTATTTTTGTGTGCAAATCTCAACATTTGACCACACAATCGATGGTGGAATCAACACTTCACGCTTGAAACCTACAAGCACAAGATCGAGGTCAGCAAAGGATCTTTCATCTTTGATCGTACAATTATTTTATCTATTTTATCCAAAAAAAACGTAATTGGTATATTTCAAACATGATAAACAAAACGATGTTTCTCATCAGTTGGAAATACATCATGATTTTATCCGACAACGAATCTAAGTGGTATCTTTGAAGCAAAATTGGGCTAACAGTATTATTTGTTGGGTGGGCCTCATGATTTTATACAAAGAGTCCAAGTGGTCCTTTTCAGATATTTATAAAAAGGTTTTGTAGGTGATAGTGAATTGCATTGACCCCAATAAAATTTACAACTTCTAAAGTAACTGATCATGGAGTTTCGTAAAGCATATCCTCATACTTGCTACGTACATTCGTGTCGCACAATGGCTTTACCCAACTCGAAAATACTCTAGTTGATTTAGTGATAGTGGTTTGAATTTGTATCGTTCTTCTGGATGTGATAGATACTTCAAACAAAGACTCGATGACAAATGAATAAGATCGAAGTTGGACTTTGTAACACTTTGAACTGCACGTTATTAGTGCAGTGTGAATGAAGTAGCATGTAAACACAATGTTACACTAATCCCACTAACCAACAAATTCTTCAATTTAAAAAGGCACGAGATGTTAAAATATTCATAGGTAAATTAAGGTCACTGAATCCGAAAATGCGCTTACTTTTGTTGAATTGGTTTCATTTTTGAGACATTGAGCATCAATAAATTACATGGACCTAATTTTCTTAAACCTGCTCTATTTGCTCTCTTCACCCCATGATTTGTTTTCTTTCCTTAAAATTGCATACTTCTTTCGATATTATGGAGCAACTACTAATAGCTTTGTTCTTGTTGCAGGTACTATTGACAATACAAAGGTGAAATATCTCCCTCCAATCTGCCGCTACCAGTCTTGCAGACAAGATTGACATTGGCACTACAATGCCTGCAAAGCGTAGGCATTGTAACAATGACCCTGACTTTTTTTGCTACATATAAGAACATGTGGCAAAAAATAATCGTTTCAAGGACAAAGATTTCACCAGAAAAAAACATATGAAGCTTACCTTGGTGCAGAGCTTGGGGACCAAGATAAGTCATGGGTTCCTCAGGAAGTTTGTATGAATTAAACTGAAACACGTCGCATGTGGACCCAAGGCAAAGTCCAGTCAATGAAGTTTGGGGTACCAACGATTGGCTAAGAGGCTAAAAACCATCACAACGATTGCTACTTCTGTAAAGTAAGCATATCAGGATGGAACCATCACAAAAAGAAATTGTAGTATTATCCATTCATAGAATCTGTAAGACGGCCACTTCCCCATTATAATGTTCCCGTTCTAGTTTTTAATTCCCTGCGTGATCTTGATACAGATGACACAGAAAAATCTACTTACATAATACACAGTGTATCTCCATCTCTCTTTCTGTCTATATCTCCCTGTGTGGGTCCAACCAAAGACACCAAATTACTATAAAATCCGTCATTTTCCCCGTCATTGGCCTTCTTCTCCTACACAGCCATGTTATCGGTAAATAAGATACAGAATGAAAGTTCTATACATATTCATGCAAAATATTAATTTAAAACAATAATTTATTATAAATTTTCAATATGTACATTTGTCTTTATAATAATTTTAGGTAAGTCAAATCTAAACAGTGGAATTTCCACGAGAACTATCTAGTTGCAGAATAAATTGAATATATTAGCCCAATTTGATATCTTCAATGGATGAAAGGCTTTTTTCTGTTGTTAAAGAACATGGTAATTATATATTAATTGCACTATTCAACCACATTGAAACTTTTTGTTTTGTAATGTCGATGTTTTCACATTAAATATTCCATCACCAGTTAGTTGACTATATTTGACACTGCATAGGCGATTTACATATCAAATTGGCACGCTGAAACTTGCAAGATTTCAAGTCGATAGCTTCTGTTTGTTTACTAGAATTTTAGATTTGAGCATGTGTTAGTATTGCCGTATAATGTACCAAGTGCCGCTAATTTTTATTAACAACTATGGAAGAGAGAATCAAAAAATAGAGTTGCATATAATTCTGGCACGCACTGTATATACAGAAGTTAATTAAAACTTTGAAGGTTTGAACACATGAAACAATATATTGAATACTAAATGTTCAGGGAAAGATCTCAAAAATTTCATATCTACATCACAATAGTCTAGAAAATATTCCCGGGGTTCGGAGTTACTGGGTCATAGGATAATTCTGACGAACAACCTAAACCTAAAAGTGATTTTTGTTGAATGCGGTGAAGCTTACTAATTCGAACTGTTGACTCCACAATACTTTGCAGAAAATATAAAATAAATCTCAAGCTGCAGTGTTCCGCAAAAATCCAATGTTTTATGCATTTCGGTGACATTGAATACAGAACTCCTATTTTTGGGGTTCAGTTGTAATATTGTAAAAAGTGTCAGGACAAAAACTGGGTGAAAAAGATGCCCACGTGGAAAAGAAATATTGGCATCCAATACTCTGCATTACTTAAATTCAAATGAACTCCTTCTCCTTGGGGAAATAGAAACCATCGAGTTTCATCGCAAATCAAAATCATATACTACGAAAGCAAAAAAGCTGTAGGCTAGAACGCAAAATGAACAGCAATGGATCTCCCAGTTAAACCTTTTCATATGAACGTGTGTTTCAACGAAATCTATCTGAAGCCAATTCGCCTGCCTCTTGAAACTAGATGCGGTAATTTTGAATTTAGCTAACAATTAACAACTTCATTGCATTCACTTCAAGGAATTCAAGAGCTGAAGTCAGTTTTAGGCTCACGAACAACGATGTTTGCTAATGAACTACTGAATAATCTATAAGATACGGAACGCGTGATGACGCTACGCCAGGTTTTTTCAGCTTACGGGCATGATTTTTCAGAAATCAGTTAATTAACAGTATAATACTGGTTATACATACGTTACCTACACAGGTATCATTTATGTATTACTCATATTCAACTGAAGAAGTCGACTGCATAATCTAACTAATTACAAAAACGTTATTCTTGACTAGCCGACAAGATGCAAGAAAATTCTCAGAAAAATATTCAACAATCTATTACATTTATATCATTTTAAAACCTGAAACATTTATGTTAGGTCATAAAACTATGAAGATCACAGGACTTTGCAGTAAATATTTTTTTATTTTATATATTTTTATTATTTCACGCTTTAATCCATCGGATTACATTCATGCACACTTTCTATTAGAAATTCGGCAAGTTTATTTAAGCTGAATAATTCTAATGGGAGAGCAAGGCTTAACATTGGGAAATGAACGACCGACCTCCACCCTACTTTGTTCGTTTAAATTATGACGTATCTATTTGAAAACTTGCCATGTGAAGTAGTGAGCAACATTTGTAATTTAACTTTCTGAATTGTTTTCCATCATTACTTCTCTAGAACTCTGGAAAACTCTTCCGCATTTCCAAAAGAAGCTTAGACGGTCATAATGCCCTCTCTCTTTTTTTGTCTTTCTCTTTCTTTCTCTTTTTCTTCCTCTTTCTTTTTTTGTCTGCGAATAACAATTGTATAACAAAATGCATGGAGGCTTGTATATGCCATTATTCCGCTGCAAATCTATGAAAGTAATTAAATGAATGTGATAAATAACTGAATACATTTAATCTTCTCATTAAAACCAACACGAATATGTTCACCGAATAAATCAGTCTTCTAATTGTGAACAACGTGAATGTGATAATTGAAAACATTCAGTTAAATTTTTATACACAACACTAATGTAATGAATAATGAAATAAATTGTCTTCTAAGAATCACGTGAATGTGGTTACTGAAAAAATTGGTTTTCAATGTAAAAACATCACGAGCGTCCTGCTCATCTGCACACAGCTGGCATGTGTGGTACTATCATACTTCAATTAATAATAAGCCTTTGATACGAATGTTTCAAACGCTGCAATGTACTGAGGTAAAGGTCCTATATCGAGTTTGGAACTAATGGTTAAATTATCATTAAAGACATTGATCTTCACTCACAAAAATGTCAGTGACAAGTTAGGAAAAATTGTAGAAAAACTTAATGAATCGTATCTTCCTTGAATAACTGTCATACTGACTGTATAAGTTTCTTTTATTTCACCCACTACTTTTATACACCTGAACAAAACAAAACGCTCGATTTAACGTATTAAGTTTCTAAAATGAGCCTAGCTTTTCTCTGGAACTAATTTTTGTAAATTCACAGCATAAATTAATTTATTGAATTTTCAAGATATAAATTTAGTGTTTGCAATTCCATGGCACAAACTTATTTATTCTAATTATATAACATGAATTAACTTATTATACATACATGAGTTATTAGATTAAAATTCTACGGTACAAATTAATTTATAGTAATTCTATGGTATAAATCTATTGATTGTAATTCTACGGTAAAAATTAATTTATTTAAATTCTTTAGTATGCATTAATTTATTGTAATTCCATGACAAAAATTAACTCATTGGAATTCCATGGCATAAATTACTCTATTGCAATTCTATAATACATATTAAGTTATTGTAATTCCATAACACAAGTTAATTCACTGAAACTCGCAGACATAAATTTGTTTATTGCAATCGCATGGCATAGCCATTATATCTTCACATGGCGTGCTGGACAAGCAGGTAACTACATGATCTAGCAGAAGCGGGACTCGTACGGTTAGAAGTCGCTTACCTATGCAAAAATTCCTCAAGATTAACCTAGGTCGTATATTCCTTTTGTACTTAACACTCCTAGGCAATCATCAGTTCTACCTTCGAAGCGAGTGAACTGGCAAGCCTCTTCTTCTATAAAGAATATACTCCTCTCACGTTACGGATATCCTAACATCATACTTGATGGAAAATGCGATGTTGTTTTTTATTTATGACATACTAGGATGTTCAACTGTACCTTGAACTTCAGTAGGACAATGAAAGCACTCTTGTGCTGGTACTTCGGAAATGAAGCTGTCTCTTCAGGAGAGATGAGCGAAGGCCATTATTTTGTGCTCCCTGTCGCGTTTCTTTCCCACACCCTTTTTGTGGCCGCATTATAGAAACTTACTATTCATTTCAAGTGGAAGAAGTGACCTGAAACGAGAAGATATGGCCCGAAAATAAAAGACGTGATCGAAACTGAAAGATGTGGTCCGAAACTGAATGATATAACCCAAAACTGAGCGATGTGGTCCAAAACTGAAAGACATGACCCGAAACTGGAAGATGTGGTCCGAAACTAGAAGATATAACCCGAAACTGGAAGATGTAGCATGAAACTGGAAACTGTCAATCGAAACTAGAAGATGTGTCTCAAAATTTGAAGTTGTGATCCTAAAACACCACGCAAATAAAACGTCGAAGAAATATTATGTTTTTGAGGTCAATTGATGCAACAGGCAAAAAAGGGTGTCATTTTAACTGGTGGTTTGTTCTTATAATGATGGTTAATATAATTATATTCCACTGTTATTATGTTATATTTCCCTATGTTATGTTCCACTGTTCCACAAATTATGTATAATTATGCTTACTACTCACAACAGTCTGGGTCGGTGAGCCGAAGAGTATATGGATGAGTAAAACGTTAGCTTTACGGTGTACGAACCCATACATTGTGTAGGCACATACACGTACTGCACGCACTGACGTACACAGGTACACAGCAAGTATCAACGCGTGGAACTCACATGTGAACTGATCTGCTTACAATTGAGAGAAGAATTGTAGAAGAAAGTAGGCATTTTACAACCTCGCAATGAGACCCGGCAAGCGAGGAAACTATGAAGGCTATGAATGTAAGTAATTTGATCTGATTGAGTAATGACATTCTTGAATGAGGAAATGACTCAGTTTAGTAGGATTCGTCACAAAAAAAAACATACTTAGGTTTGAATAGTGTTTCCTTATTAACAATTTATGTGAGAACTGCGAATTAAAGGGCGTCGTATCAGAAATAATACAGAACATGTATCGTTCATTGATTCTACGCTGGAACAACCCAAAACGTATCTTCGGGTAATAGTGGTGAAGCATGTTACGAAGCATACGTGTCATGAGGCATGTTATGAAGCATACGTGTCATGAGGCATGTTACGAAGCATACGTGTCATGAGGCATGTTACGAAGCACACGTGTCATGAAGCATGTTATGAAGCATACGTGTCATGAGGCATGTTATGAAGCATACGTGTCATGAGGCATGTTATGAAGCACACGTGTCATGAAGCCTGTTATGAAGCATACGTGTCATGAGGCATGTTATGAAGCATACGTGTCATGAGGCATGTTATGAAGCACACGTGTCATGAAGCCTGTTATGAAGCATACGTGTCATGAGGCATGTTATGAAGCATACGTGTCATGAGGCATGTTATGAAGCACACGTGTCATGAAGCACGTTATGAAGCACATGTATGTGCTTCATATGTAGGGTCCCAGCGTTCAACACGGGGGAACAGCGTTGCCGCGCTCTAGACTAACAACTAATAAAGCCACGTAGCACAGATTCATCAACGACACATTCAAGAGTGTGACAAAGCACCAAGCCACAGCTAAAAAAGAAAGAAACAAGAAAGAAAGGTATGCGATTTAACCCTTTCGAGACTGCTTTCAGGTAATTAATTCCTCCTCCTTCGACAGCAGTATCTCGGCAACTGACGGTTACTGCCTGATGCAATGCAGCCTCAGTTCACAGAGGAAGTTGTACAAAGAGTGTTGAAGCTATAATGGTCTGTTTAAATGTAACTCAGCGTGTTTTGGGGACATATTTCACCCTCCAGACTCATTTAAATTTGTGCTGGGACAGAAGTGTCCCGGCAGACTCGAACGAGATAAAACTGGGCTACACTCACAGAAGTGAGGTTTAGGATCCCAAGCTTGACAAAGGAGGGTTAAGGTATCGAGATGTAAGGATAGAAGTGTCAGACGCCTTAAGAGCTTTAGGTAAGATAAGGGTTAGTTTGATTAAAAGGGAATTATACAAGGTGTCTCAAAAAATGTACTCACCCTTTAACCGTTGCTAACATGATGTCTTCTTTGTGTTGCAGGTGTGAGGTTCGAACCTTTGCTAACATGATTAAATGTGATTAAAGAATCATGTTCGCAAATGTGCGAACCTCACACCTGCAACACAAAGAAGACAGCATGTTAGCAACGGTTAAAGGGTGAGTACATTTTTTTGAGACACCCTGTATTAATTATCACACCGATGAGTGGCAGTAGATCTTACGCGTCCACGTTAAAGGGTATTTAATTGTCACATCAAGTAATAGTAGTAATAGTGGTATTATTAAGGTGTCATTGTGCGTGTTAATTTGTTATGTTCTCGTCTCTAGTGTCATCAGTATAATGGCGAGTACTAGAGTTAATGCTATATCATAATAGATGAATTTAGAGAACGGATAAATTTCGTATCTTGATGTGAACGTTTCATTGATTTAAATTGTTCCGTGTGTACCTGACTATTCAGCTGTTAGGAATGCAATTAATCTGTTAATAGTTGATCTGTGTAATAGGGTATTGTACTTGGAATAGAATAGAATGAGGCTATAGGAACGAACCTTCTGGCCCATTCTTGGGTCGGATAATTACTTCGATAATTATTCGGTTGTTTTACCCAAGTCCCATGCCGTATTTCTAGCCGCGTCAACCATGTCGGCAGCGGGATTCGAACCCGGGTCTTTCCGCTCGCAAGCAGATTCGCTCACCAGTCGACCAAGCTGGTGATATATATATATATACTTGTGGTTCATCTGCCAAAATTTGGTCGATTGTTCGAAATTCTCTTTCCGTGATTATTAGAATAACATTTATTAGATTTCCGGTGTGTTTATTATCCTCCTCCCACTGCCATTGAAAAAATTTGGAACCTTTTAAACATTTCAAACATGCGGAAGACAGGAGTCCCTTCAAGCGCAATCATGTTGTTTTCTTGCATTTAATTGTGTTATTTACAAGTATTAATTGAAAATAACGGAAAGACAACATACAGAAAAACCGAGCTTTGGAAGCCAAGATTACGCAAATTATGAGAGCGACATCGTCAATCAATCATTCTACAATTAAAGCATTTCAATCATTTCTATATATAAGCAAATTTAAAAAAATAGACATAAATAATTCCATATCGCCACATAATACAATTCAGACAAACACAATTAAACCCGCCTATACATAGTACAAATCATTTCGCGTGGCAGGTAAGAAACATGAAATCAAATAAGTGAACTTTTCAACAAGTTAACACCTTAAACATAAAAACATTAGAAAATTGTGGCCAAGTTACCCGGGAACACATTCTCACGTATTACACGTCTTATATGAAATGGTAGCAAGGAAGTTATAAAGTAACTTATAACTTTGTCCATTAACTGATAAGCTTCAACAAACTCAAAAATACGTCTTTTCTTGCGTGCCAAGTCGTCGCGCAGGCTTCCTTGCTTCCGGACGAATTGAGAGACCTACCGCCGTGTATGGATGGCAATAGAACCATCGTGAACATAACGCTTTATAGATGCTATGTCTAGAAGACGAAAACTCAATCGTTAATTTATTCGAAGCGTCCATGAAAGTTGAACAGCTGATGCAAATGAACGGCACTATTGAACTTCAATGAACAAAGTTCAGCGAGGGTAAAGACAAAATTGTCCAAGTCTATCGCCGTAAAACGCAAGAAAATCGAAAATGTCCCCATAAAAAGTCTCCTTGAATTTTCTCTGGAATGCCGAACTGCAAATGAACGCCGGCTTCACTGGACGAGTCGATATCTGGACGGCATTCTCTCTCTAAAAAAACAAAGAGGCTTCAATCTTTCCCTTTTGAAGCCCACAAGAAAAGTTAAAACGTGCAGTCCCGTTTTTATTGCAGTGCTGTATTTCTTCGTTAAATACTGGATGCTTGAAGTTTATTATTCTTCAAAACGTTTCAGTTAGTGAAAAGAAGCGTGGGAAGATAATTGGATTTCTAATTTTAACTCCCGCTAGCGTTTAGGGCTGCTAGTTTCGTGAGACACCGCTTACAGTTGTTGAATAAACATTTCAATCGAGGCTTCACGTTATATGTCCAAAAAGAATAAATAAACTCGACCTAATCACAGGCGCTGCGAGCTAAAGCACTCGAGTATGTGACCACATTAGCGAAGTTTTGAGGACAAATAATTTCCTAAATATGAGCCAAGGATAAAAAACTGGATAATTCATGCTCCCTCCGGTCGGTAACAGTTGGTGCAGATAGAAAATATTTAAAAAAATACTGACACGTTGTATAGTATTCTTTAAAAAAAGGGCAAGAAACACTGATAAATAATTAATTTTCCGATTTCGAAAACATTAATGCTGAAATGTTTTTAGACATGGAAAACATCCGAAATAACTGTTTCGGACTGGAAGGAGTTTCTCCTTACAATCGAATGAATGATCTTATGAATTTCAACACTCAACGCTGACGGAGTGCTAATATAGATTTCGAAGTGTATAGATTTGCTATGTGAGATTACGAATATTTTCCTCTAAGACCAAATAAATACTTTAAAAAACTACTGGCAACAATCCGGAAATTCACTTGATTAAAGATAAATTAACTCTAAGTTCACAATTGGGAATGTCCACACATTTAAAATTTTTGTATGTAATAAAATTAAAAAAAACATCCAGACGTTCTTCCAGATTCTTCAACCACCCTCACCAATCTTCGCCACATCTATTTCCCACCGACCCTTTCACTGCCCTCTTCTGCCCCTACCCTCATCATGTTTACAACAGCTCAGTCCCACGTCACAGCTCTGATCCTACACTTCACTACCACCACCACCACCACTCAGTCCTACTTTCATGAAATAAACATTGAGGGCTAGCATTAATTTTGCTCCCCAATTCTGACAGTCAACGTGTCATCAAGTTTCCTCATCCTCAATTAACGTAGCACAAAATTCCTACCGCCGAATTTCAGGACTACATACATCAATATTAAGTCCTGCCATCATGACCTACTCCCATCACTCGCATAACCAAGTCACCGCTCCATTCTTTTCGCAAAACCCCTGTTAACATTACACTAAACATCCTCACCAACAGTTTGCACTGCAGCCTTTCCACCACCACGAGTTAGAACTTCAGTCACCTCCACTGCCAGTTAGCACTGTAATCACCATAACCAGTTAGCACTGCAATCACCATCACCAGTTAGCACTGCAATCACCATCACCAGTTAGCACTGCAATCACCACTACCAGTTAGCACTGGAATCACTATCACCACCAACAACAGTTAGCAATGCAATCGCTATCACTACCACCAACAGTTAGCAATGCAGTCACCACCACCAGTTAGCAATGCACTCACCACCACCAGTTAGCAATGCACTCACCACCACCAGTTAGCAATGCACTCACCACCACCAGTTAGCAATGCACTCACCACCACCAGTTAGCAATGCGGTCACCACCAACAGTAACCGACACAGTCACCACACTCAGCTCATGGTAACTGCTGCGGACCAGTCTCTGCGTTTAGAAAAGCTCCGGCCACAAATCAACTCACAGCACAAGGCGGACACGGACAGTCCACCTTCAGGACGATGAACTGCTGTTCTTCTGCGCCCATCTGCATCTTTTTGATAGTGCAGCACGCACCTCGTTAGGCTTTTTCCTGCTAGCATTATCTTCATTTCCGCAGTACAACACACATCATTCTCGTTTAGCAGACTAGCATGATGCATGAACCACAGCACCGCACGCGTCAGGTTCTTTCTGACTGCAGGCTGCTCCTCGTCATCCATGTCTTGTAACGGCTTTATTTTTATGCTCGTTTTGAAATTCAACTCTCTTAGTCCAGCTAGCAGTCTGCTTGTTGTTATTGCAGTTGATTCATTTTCCTTCATTCTGCGTTGAACTTGTCATTTTGCGTGGCACACATGAGGTTTTGACACAATAGTATGAAAGAGTTTTTGAGTTGACTAGCATGCACCATGCAACCAACAACCCTAATATAACTCAACAGTCCTAATGTAACTTAACAACCCTATATAACTTAACAACCCTAACGTAACTTTACAACCCTCATGTGACTAAGTAACCCTAGCGTGAGTAGCCTTAATGTAACTTCACAGCCCTGATGTAAGTAAACAACCCTAATGTATCAAAGCAGCCCTAATGTAACTAAGTAACCCTTACGTAAGTGAGCAGCCCTTATGTAACTAAGTAACCCTTACGTAACTGAGCAGCCCTTATGTAACAAGTAAACCAAGTGAGCACCCTCAGTCAAAAATAACAAATGAATTCGTGCACTGTCCGAGTTCGAAGTCGGGCAAGTTTAATAACAGTCATAGCTGAGTGACTCATGCCTCCTTAACGTTGTCACTTTGGAGTTATAGATTGAAAGTAATCAACATTAGAGTTGAGTCATTGTAAGAGTTATGTCATATCAAAGTTGTCATCTCAGAGTTCAGTTATTTTAGACCTTTCAGCCAAAAATTTTCAGGAGCCTCAATTCGTTTTCATGTAGGTTCATTCTTATGAAGTGTTCGCACTGTTCATGCAAACTACTTTACTAATTAATAGACATGATACTCTTTGTTTCCACGGCCTCATTGGAGGACCATAATTTAAAAAAAAAAGATAGTCGCTCAAATGACATGAACATATATTACTCAATGAGGGTACATCACTCAATGATGGTACATCACTCAATGAGGGTACATCACTCAATGAGGGTACATCACTCAATGAGGGTACATCACTCAATGAGGGTACATCACTCAATGAGGGTACATCACTCAATGATGGTACATCACTCAATGAGGGTACATCACTCAATGAGGGCAGGCTCAATGAGCGTGTAATGAGGGTGCGTTGCTCAATGAGATTCTCTATTTGTGACGCAATTCCATCCAATTTTCAAAGCTTATTCCATGAAAAATGTACTTACTAGTAGTTGTACGTTCTTCAATACCAACTCAGATCCCCTCTAGCGGTAATATTACCACGCGTTAAACATAACGCATACCAGAAATAAATCGGTACGTATGAAAATGTTACCTCGTAAAGCGTGATGCGACACATGCAACACACCAAGAATACAGTTGGTAGCGTATCTTTCAGTGCACTCAAATTTATGCAGTCCTCTAAAGAGCCCAAAACCTAAGCCGGCGCCGCTTCACAGAGACTTGAGCCAGAGCTCGTTTGGAGCAAAGTTGCATCTCTTCACAAACTTGCTAGGCACTCTTACTCTTCCGTCAAGGAAATGAAGTCGTTCCAGGATTATGTCTGTAAACTTTTGCCTAAATAAGAACATATTAATAAAGTTGTCTGGCCAAGGATTAGTATAATGATGTATCGTCACACGGAAAACTTTTCAAACGATTTTTGAACAAGTTTTCTTTCTAAATAGTAAATATTGATGAAATACGGAGAGTGGCCTTTGAGGAGAGCCTTAATTAAAAACGAGTGTCTCATTCAGCTCAACATTATGTGGGACGTATTTTCTTGATAGGGGAAATATTTAAATCTTTCCACAGGGGAAAACTAGTAAAATATGGGAAGGCTAGTACCTGAAGTCAAGCAATATTTTAATGCAAGATATCACGACAGTTCGACAGCTTAATATGGAAATATTTCTTTAAACGAGATTAAGTTTCATCCCGTGGGAGAGGACGGAAAATAAGTTATAAATAATGCGTAAAAAAGGTTTGAGAAAATAGTAACATTAAAAAAATATTGAATGACCAGAAATATATTTTTAACGTAATAATACGCACAATAATTAAATAGTAATGATAGTAATATTACATAGAGTAATAATAAGAATTGAAACAGTTACAATAACCATAGGATTAATGTTTTTATTCAAAATGGCCGAGTAATTTTCACATGAATTACAATGAAATGTACGAATAACAATTAGGAATCATTACTTCCAAACCGAATACCAACTAGCAATAGTTTCATCAATGTTACACACTATTTTTTATTTTTTTATTTTTAACCGAAATATATTTCTAAATGAAGTGAACAAATATAAAACACAACCGCGGTGTTTCGATAAAATTAAAGAATTCTCAACGTTTCAAATTTGTTTTATTATTTGAGAAGAGTTAATGAAGCTCGGACTTTTTATAACATAAATACTGTTTCAGATAAGCCTTTACAACACAACCAAATTTCAATGGCAAATAATACCGTGGATGAAATTGTGAAATCCTGAAACTTTCAGACGTGTTGAACTTTTGGGGGGGAGCCAAGGAACACGGTCTCTAAGACCTATAATATAATACGTACTCCCGTAGCTACAAATGCAGTACATGGGTGTTACTGAAGTGAATCACCTTACTCATGCCCCTTTTTCTCCAAAGCTTCCATATTTTGTATGTACAGGTAAATTTGAAACTAAAATAACGCGTACCATAACAAGGTCCTTCCGTACGTGAGAAATGCCAAGAAATTAATATTTTTTAATCGTTCAGAGAATGAATTATGGTTACATCCAGTTAAATAACTGCCACCCACACTACAGATTTAATTTAGCAACGCTTCGCTATGGGTTAGGAGCGCCGCTGTAGTCAGCAACAGGTTCTGCCCAGGCACGAACTTAATGCTATGATATCAGTTATTTTTATCAATGTACACCTGTGATGTCGCTCTCCTGGCACGTACAATAATGCTCCATTATCATTTACATCCATAACAAATGTCGATTGCGTCTATAAGTCACTGTCCGCTCATGGTCGTCAGTGATCAACAAATAAGCCAACGAACTAATCACAAATATAGCTGTCTAATTATAATTATAATACATTGGCTTGAAACCCGCATATTTTTCTTCATTCCTGAACAATATTAGTTATGTGTCAACAGCGGAAATAATTCTGTTTTCATTGACCTGACACATTGGAACTTCCAACACAAGGAAACAACCACCACATAAAATGACAGAATCGAGTTTCAGTTAATCTAGCTAAATGAATTTAAATGAACTTCACTGAGTCCAAATAACTCGATCCCAACATATACTGAACTTACAAAATATTAGATAACTTTTATGATACCTAGATAAATAGAGAGAAATCTAATCTATTTCGGTTATAAACTGCATTCTATGTCTCCAGATACTAACATGCTCAGCCATAGCGTATTTGAGCAGCTACAATATAATTAATGAAACCCTGACAGTAAACTATGAAGTCTTTCAATCAACACCTGCTGGTTATGCTCACGAAAACGTGAGAGTGGCTAAGAATATTGTGTGTCTATAATTTATACAGGACTAGCTGTGTCATGAATCTTCAATGATTTACAACCGAAATCGTATCTTCCCTTTCGAAAGCGCACAACAACATAGTTTTCCATTATCATCGTGGGTGCCCCTCCTAGTTCATGACGTCGGCATGCGTGTCTAGTGCAGCACTTGGAGTCGTCGAGTTTCACAACAGAACTTTTAACAGAGTTTCAAGATCCCTTGAACAAGTTTTATGGCGGGGACTGGGTGTACAATATTAAAGTGAAGGTAAATTTTTACGTTTGCGCCTTGAGCGTACAGGTACAAAAAAGCTAAATAATAATAGGCATATTCTACAGCTGCTCACAGTTATTGAAAATACTACATGTACAGGGTGACACAAAAACGGGAACTTTTTAACAATCCTGTAAAACCACGAGTGATGGAAGAAAAATATTTCATTCATTGTAATTGAAAGCTTAACACATACCATTTAGGAAACAGTGATGGAATTTTCATCATTTAAAAATAACGTCACGTAGATGGCGTCCTGTACGAATGCATTCTTGAAATCTGCTCTAGAGATTCCTCATTACCGCTGTAACATCTCAGCTTGGATGCTGTGCATTTCATCCTGAATTCTCTGTTTTCTCCCATCCAAAGTTCTTGGTCGAGTCGTGTACACTTTACTCTTGAGATAGCCCCACAAGAAAAAATCGCAAACAGACAAATCTGGCGATTTAGGGGGCCAGGGAACGTTACCAAATCTTGAGATCACACGGTTATCGAACAATTCTTGCACAGCCTCCAATGATTGCTGTGCAGTGTGTGATGTCGCTTCATCTTGTTGAAACCAGGTTTCTTGCACGTG
Organism: Trinorchestia longiramus; assembly: GCA_006783055.1. Classification (NCBI taxonomy): domain Eukaryota; kingdom Metazoa; phylum Arthropoda; class Malacostraca; order Amphipoda; family Talitridae; genus Trinorchestia; species Trinorchestia longiramus. The sequence continues at coordinate 756,967 of VCRD01000029.1, forward strand.
TGGAAAATTCTTCAATTTAGGTGTAACGAAGGATTATAACATCTCCCCGCAACGATTCGCAGTGACAATGACTGTGATTTACTGTGGAGAATGAGGAATCTCAAGAGCAGATTTCACAAACGCATTCGTACAGGGGGACGCCATCTACGGGACGTTATTTTTAAATAATGAAAATTCCATCACTGTTTCTTAAATGACATGTTTCAAGGTTTCAATTACTATGAATGAAATATTTTTCTTTTATCACTCTTGGTTTTATTGGATTGTTAAAAAGTTCCCGTTTTTTGTGTCACCCTGTATCATATAAGTTACTAACGAGGAAATATCTGAATTCTAAATCCATGAGAAGAATTAATACGATTAGAGTAACCGAGAGCAAATACAAGCGTTAACTACAGGAGTAAGTACGAGAGTTAACTAACGAATTCCCTAAATTTTGTTAGTATGTATTCTTGACATCAGTGAACTAGCCATCTCGTGTCTAAGTGGTTTCTAAGAGAAAATCTGTTGAAAAGATTCTGCTGATCCACTCTGCATTCGCTAAACAAAAGTAAGAATAACGAACCGTCAACCATTTCCAAGGTTCTGATATAACGAAATACATAGTTCGTATTGAAGGACGATATTTTGAGACAAAACATTAAAAGAAATCAGAAGTTGGAGTTAATTCTTCTAAACATTAGCTGGCTTACGGAAGACGATATGCGTGAAAGCATAAATTTCCAACACAAAATCTTAACAAATTGATTTAATAAAGAAAAATATGTTTTTCACTTTCTAAAGAATTTCTTCGGATATGCGTAAGGTCCTTACGGCGTCTCGACCGCCATTGTTTCATCCAAAAGAATATCAGGTTGCGTTCTGAGGCATTCTATATTCAGATGATGATCCATCTGGAGACAGTCACATCAAAGAAAATCCCAAGGACAGGCCACCATGGATGTGCTCTTCTTTTCCACGTATGCAAAAATACACTAGAACTCACGCACTGTGACGATGAACAATTTTTCTATACTCCCACAAGCATGTGCTAAAAATGTCGAGGTCTGGATTGAGTTATCCAATGTCGGTCTGTCGGTCATATATGTATATATATGTGTGTGTGTGTGTGTGTATATGTATGTATGTATATACATACATATATATATATATATATATATATATATATATATATATATATATATATATATATATATATATATATATATATATATATATATATATATATATATATATATATATATATATATATATATATATATGTATATGTATATATATGTATATATATATATACACATATATGTGGTATATATGTATACTAACACATTTTAGCTTAGTGATTAACGGCATGTTTGTATGTCTACGTATACTTCAAAGGAATCTTTACTCGACGGTAACAATCATGACTTCAATAATAAGTTAAATTTGGCGCTATCAATTAATGTCTTGTCTAGATTGTCATGACTAAATTATTAACGTCGCATCATTGCTGTTGACATTACATCAACTATTACTGAGGATACATTTTTTTTAAACGGTTTTGGTTCTTTTCATGAGCCGTCTAAAGGTAATCAAGTAAACGCCCTAGGGTACATTCACTCTAAGTTTATGTCATCAATTTAATTTATCAGTAAATGAATTCTAATATTCAGGTTTTTGTATTATCAGCCAGAATAAATATCTATTTTCTGTTTTTAACCTTCAATGGATCAGTGCAACTAATCTGGAACTCGGAGGCAGTTTGAACGTACAAGAGAAAGCCGAGACGCTGATTTTAAGTAGAAAGCTACTTGACATGTTTTTTAATAACTTTAACTATGATACATACGCAACAAAATAGCCAGTGCTTACTTCGAAACATTTTCGTATAAAACTATAATGTTGTCCAAAGAAAAGTGTGTAATGACAAAAGCTTTCAGTAGTTGCCTATGCAATAATATTTTACAGTTAATTTTCGTTCCGTAGATTACATCCATGACAGGAGAAAGCTTATCGTTTAGTGGAGAACATTAATTTTTTAAAACAAATGTTTTCGTTCTGTTTCTGGACATCTGGCGACAAGAAACAGTAGAAAAAGTTGATATCTTGTGTTATTTGTGATTGAATGTAATTTTGAGTCAGAGAATTTCACTACTTCTGTGTTGCCAATGGCATCGCTCCTCTCGATCGCTCCTTCAACCGGGGAGTCCCAAATGTTCAAACGTGCTAAAATTGCCTGACATCCGATCGTTCCCAGAGGGTTTCAACTCCAACTATTAATCTCCGAGTTGGCGACTGATGCATCCATCCAATGGAAAAGTTTATGCATGAATGTCGCAGCTATAGTTTGAGACCAACGTGGTATCTGAAGAGATCCAAAGCCTGCAGTAAAAGGTGAAGAAAAGCCCTGAGAAGAAAAAGATGCGCAGAAATGGAAGCGCCTTGTGCAAGCCCTGTCATAAATCTCTCTGAGGCAGTTAAAGATTGCATTATACAGGGAAAAATGATGACCGCAGATACAAACGCCCGAGCGGGGAGCCTCTGCAATGATATACGATGGCACTTTGCGCCGCTTCCTAGGATGAGGAGTTACACTCGTGAATAAATCCGGCTCCCATCAGCAAATGAGTGCCAGCTGTTCTGTAGAAAGCTGCTACCTTTCTCTATTGTAGTCATGAGCTTAACTTCAGAAAGAGGTTTCCTGCTCTACATATTTTGAGTTTCGCTGCTGCCGGTTCTAAAGCTAATTGAGAGTGTAAAATATCTTGACTTAAGAGTAAGGTTCCTGGACCCTAGGGTAAAAAAATATTATTGGTTCAAAATTTTTTTCTACACTGACTATTTCCAAAGAAGAGTAATAACTGAATAAATCATCATCTGTTCTCCGCAGCAAGAGACTCGAGTTCCCAAATCGTCTGCAGGACATGAAGAATATCTCTTATTATTGATTGTTTCAAAAACAATGTATATTTTGCTTTAATCGTTAAGAATATGAGAAATGGCTATACGAAAAGGACTACAAATCATTGTTTTTCAACTTTACCACCGACGAAATTGAATTCACTTTCTTTCCATCTAAACTATTTACGTCGCTGGTGTAGTAGTTAAATTTTGAATAAGTTAGGAGAGTTTATACACATAGGCGTAGTTGAGGATACGGTGCGGAAAATTAAAAACTATGTAGTTGTTTGATAGCAACTGACAGCTTTGAGATTGGATTAGAGCTTTTTTCTGCTGGCACAAACCAGGTGTTGAACGCATTTTAGATGCGACAGTTAAAACGAATACTTTAATTCAACCACAGACTACAGACAGTGACCAATGACAGAACAAGAACGTACAAATATTCAATTATATTCAAACAATAATGTACTTCACCAGAGTTAAATAATTTCAAGAATGGCATTTTCACAGAAAATTTCGTACACAAACATGATTGTGTAGGCAGTTGGGACATACACAGACAAAAGCCATAAAAATTGAAACTTTATTCTAAAAACTTGCATCGATAATGCTTAATTCGAATCTCAACTTTTTCTTAGTTGTGTGTCAAAAACGTCTTGTTCAGGCATCTTCGCCGATGTTTGTCTCCAATATGTAAAGAGTGTAACTACAGCCCTTACAAGCTTCTCAGGTTTTATGCGTAACGTGGTAATTACGTGGGTTTATATCCAAATTTGAAAGCCCAACACGCATCCAAATTTGAAAGCCCAACACGCATTCTTGAATCAGTTTTTTCTGTGACACATTTCATTTGGACCTAAAGATGTAAATTGACAACCATATAATTGGTTGTCACCGATTTAACCGGGTTACGGTTGGTAAAGTTCAATAATGAAGGCCTTATAGCATTTTTAGTAATTGCCTATTTACTGAACTCAAGTTAAAAAAGTCCAACAAGTTTGCTGCGAGTGCTCAAATTGTTCTAATCTTCTTACCATGTCACTAATAAGAACAAAAAAATTATGACTGATTCTGGGATACGTTCATAGAAGCACAGCAATTAAGTTTTACGGTAAATAGCTGAATATTTCTCATCCAAATCACAGACCGAACTGAACCTTCGTAAATACCCGAGTATGTTGCATGCAAAAGTAGATAATTGGCTAGCCTATTTGACCAATAGTATGTTACTTTGAAACGACTATTCAAAGACAATTTAGATGCACATTTCTAAACCTATACCCATTTTGTCTTGATGAGTCATAATCCTTCAAAAAATTTTATTTTGTGTAAAATTGAACATTAATTCCATTACATGACTTTCTTTTAGTCTAATTTTCGCTCACTAACCGCTAGAAATGTAGTTTCTTAATGGCTGCAGTTAGATATATAAAGTATACTGATCAGTTTAACCTATATTTTAATGTAGAAAATTTACACAGTTGAAGTGCTCTTTCATGAAACTTTTTTCAATATTAGTAACAGTTGTATCGGTATTACTGCTGTTAACAGTTACAGTTGATAGTGTTTATAGAAAACCGTAGGTTAACAACACAGGAACACCTCACCAAAGTGAGAACAATACACTTGTTACCTGGGAAGCGCAAAATATTTAAAATAATAATTAGGATCAATGGCATCCAAATAAAGTTTACTCGAGGTAAAATAATTCACTGACAATGTTATATTTGCTTGAATTTTTTTCGTGTCCATGACCCACAAAAGTCACAATCTGGATTTTGAAGCAACGTTTGTGTTATTCAGTATTGACGTATTTTCTAGAAAACTATTTGAATATAATTTTGCAAAAAAGTTTTGGTGAACTCTCCGTGAACTTGATAGGGTCTGCCCTGATTTGTTGTGCAACTTTCCTAAACTGGCCTGCCACACATGCCAGTCCCACATGTTAACCTCACACATGCCCGTCCAACTTGCCTGCCTCCATCGCCAGTGTCGTTTACGTGTCCACACGCTTCTCTTACCGGCCCCATGTACTGGTAATTTACATGCATGCTCTACATGCTCGTCCCACTTGTTTGTCCTGCATAATTGTCCCACGTATCGCCTCACTACACCTAACTTTATGACCCATCACATTTACGAATTCATTTTTGGAATTCCCCTTTACTATTACAATTCTCAAACCCCATCTACGCCCCAACAGAATTCTACAATCAAATCCCAGATTTCTTGCAGGTAACATGACGTGAAACTAATTTCGTAATTACGTAGAATTCCGTTGTCCGTCTCATTGCTTTGATTTTTTAAAAACACCAGAGATCATGATGTAGGTTTGTGAGGTTTGAAAAGGCCACAATGCATGAAAATTCGTAGATTAAATTTTTTATAGTGACTTTTTCGAAGGAGATGATGATGCAAACAAAAGCCCATTTAGCTTAGAAATCTTCCCCAGAGATTGCTGGAACTTTGATACATCCATGTACTAAATTTTTGTATGTATTGCGTCTTTAAATTGGGGTTTTGATATTAATCCTGCTATCTTCTTTTGACCGAAAAGAGCAGTTCCGCAAGGCCGGTGATCGATGAAGAGATGATATGGACGAGTCAAGAAAAGGAAACTTTCAAAAGATGTTCAGGCTTTTCTTGGCCCGGAAAATGCTATCTCTCAAGGAAATGCCCCATTTAGACGATGTTATTTTAGAAAGCTTATTTAGAGCCAGATGGAATTCTGAAAAATATAAGGCGGTGTCTTTAGAAGCAACGTTTCTGATGTGAAAGATATTGACAGAATGCATTGCTGGTAAGAAAATATTCTGAGCAAGGACTTGTTCTGTATTCAGCAAAAGGAAATGTTAAGGAATCAGAAGGATAAAATATAGTTGAAAGCCTTCTATTTTAATGTTGCAGAGTTAAACTTGAATGATCAAAACCTAGATCTATGTAAATGGAGACATGCAATCCTGCAGTAGCGAAGAGTCACACAAAAATGAATCACGAGGGAATGCGCGCGTTTGTATCCACAATATTAATAACATCTCTGAATTAAAATCTATTTAATAATAAAGGATTCCCCATTGTTTTGATGCGCAACCAGTAATACTTCGTAATTTCGTTAGGATCCCTTGTGGCCTTTGGCATGAAAATGTTTCTGAAGTAACTATATTTTTATTGATACCCAACACTAACTGATGGATACAATAGAATTACGCTGTCTAATACATCAAAAGTGACAATAATGGGCATGCACTGCCCTGCTGGACATGATCAATAGCACTGCAGACCATTATTGATGATCTCTGGAAACTTGCACATTGGAGAACCAGTACACACCGAGCGAGGAATGTAATTTTTCTGGTCTCAAAATTGTCTCCACGACTTATGACAGAAAATGAGGAACAAAAACTTTTCGCTTTCAAATCATTATTTCTGTAGCGTTCAAATTACAGTGGTAGAATCAAGTGTTATAATTTGTAATTTATTTTACTTTCATAGACTTTGTTACTCTCTAAAGTGTTTTATTCGATACCACTTGTTTGAACTGAGTTCTACATACAAATATTTTTCCGCTAAGTTTTCTATCCATCTTTTGCAGTATTGCAATAGATCATGCACTTTATTAAGCAAAATTGGATTATAAATCATCGCTCCACGATAATGATGGAATCAAATAGCGAGCTTCTCATTCTTTACATGGGTTCTAATTGCACATCACTTCGTTCTTATGCAATCACATCGTGATCTTGAGTTCATACGGTTTTGTCAATTGTTTTAGCATAAATGGAACAATTGCAAAATTTTTGAAATTTCAAAACAAGGCCGTGCTTGAAAGCGAGTTTTATCAACATGAATATCATTGAAGTGAGTTGGTAGTTCTGACAATTTTTATACAGATCCTATATATGTATTGATTTTATTTTCGCGCAATACCATCTTTATTAAAAGATTATTTCACCTCTAGCTTCAAATGATCAATTTTATTGAAAGATTCCGTTTCATAAATTTGAAAATCCTATCAAAAGATGTTCCTTGTGTACCTTATTCGGGTCAGCTACCTGTTACACACGAGGACAGACGCCGAAGACCATTGCACAGTATGAGCTTTCCTTTAGTACCACGTGAGACCAGTGGCAAACGATGACGAAGAAATAAAAAGTTCCGCTTAATATTTTTTAATCGCAAAATTTATTAAAATTTCACGATAGACGGTAAGGATTCAGCAGCAGAGGGGCAGCGTCGGTCGCTACCATAAGGTTTCAGATGACATTAATGGGATATTTTGTGGAGCCGTATTAAAACGTTCCCGCGCTCCGTATTAATATCAGGACATCAAAAGACTTTCATCAAACATTTTCTAACGTAGGGTTAGAGCTTTTGCGGCTCAAAGAAATTCTAACTCGAGAAACGAAGAGATGATTAAAAAACAGCGGCCCTGTTTGCTCGGTCAATGGAACTAGAAAAAATTCTTCCCCGGAGCCTATCTGTACGAGCAGCGAGGTGTGTTCTGGCCATGATCGGAAATAGCTAGTCGGAGTTTTTATTAATTGAGCGATTAGATTCTCTGATCAATGCTTGTCTGGAGTCGAGTGATCTGCAGGAGAAAATCGGAGAGAGTTTTTCTCTTCTTGATCTGGAGAAAATTTCAGAATGTATATACTTGCAATAATTTTTACTAGACAGCAACGTGCTTTCGCCTGAACATCTTAATTGCTTCGAGCGCAGGCCTGATTCTTGTGAACTAGGATATAATAACTTATAGACGCAAGAGTAACATAGGCATAACAGACTAACAAATAAATTGAAGTACAAAACAAAAATTAAGAATTTATTAGAACAAAAATTTCATCAATTCAATCATTTCTTCAGTTGCTTCAACTCCCACCAAAGACAGCGTTCTGCCTCCTAGTGCTGTGCAACATCAGAGAAACTAAGAAACACATGAAGAATTTACAACAATATGTATGTACAAAAAATATGCAGTAGACTATCATTAATCTCTGAAGATTACCTTAAAAGCCCCATTATTGTTTCAGCTACCATTGAATCTTCATCGAAGCAAACATTCCAAAAATACGTGTCTTTAACCAGCACGTGGGTTCATAACATGCGTAAGTCATGTTAATCTAAAATAAATAAAAACCTTGGCACAAGCACGTCTCGCAGCCTGCACTTCATCTATACCGCCTTCAACTACCAGGTCGAAAAATGGGTAGAGTGAAACGTAAACGATTAAGGAAGGATATAAGTCTATTTCAGAGCGTGAATTATTGAACAAAGACGCCCTTTTTTCTCTTACGACTAAAGAGTACCTCCTCGTACAGGACAAAAGTTGTCAGACGCGTAAGCAATAACTTATTACATAAGTTATTACAATAAATTATTGCCTACGTGTCTGACGGCTTTTGATTACAATAAGTTGTTGCTTATTACATGTATCATTTATTACGCAGTTATTATATTACATTAACAAAAAGTTAAAACTCTGTTGTCGGCTTCAGTGTTGATTTAAAGAAACTGTAATCTATATTTACTGACAAGCAAATGTAAAGTAATGACAAAATATGCGTTACGGATCTATAATTTCATGTGCATGGCTGGGGAAAAAATATACGTACGTACTTCAGTTAATCCTCATTCGTGAAATTTGAAATTGTTTATCCAAAATATTGACAGTAGAATTAAGAGCTTCCAAAGAATGTTCGCGACACTAACTAGAATTATCAATTTAAATATCGTATTAATCGATATTCTGATTTATTTTGAAGTTATATTTTTAAAGCAAAAACGCACTATGCTGTCACATTTGAGTTTGTTATAAGACGTGAATACGAGCTGCATTAGAACGGAGGATGAACCACCATAATTGAATCGAAAGCTTAGCCTGAAAAGTGAATTGTCTGAGTTTCAAATTTTTATCTCGACGATAAGTAAGAAAAATAATTCCATTCCGATTGTCTCCATTCCGGGTGGGGCTTGCACTGGCTGCGTTGTCATTTTGTTGAGATAAAGTGACTAGGTAACTTTAATTGAATAAATCCGTTGCTAATGCATCCACTATAGAATGAGAAAAACCGTAAGATGTTCTTATTTACACAATGTGGTAGCGCTTTATCGTTTCTAATGTGAAATTTCAAAATAATTCATCCGTATCAACTATACGAGCGTCATGAACTTCCATACGTGCACGCTGACTAAAAAATCTACCACACATTGGAGCATGAGATCTCATTTAAAACAACACACAAAGCTTATTCTATGAAAAAACTACGTAAACTGGGAGTAAAACGTTCTATTTTAAGCATTATATCCTAAATAAAAATACAAATTATTTGTCAAAATACCCTAACACAAACTATTGAATTTTCCTGCTGCATACCATTCAAGAAAACAAAACAAATGAATCCTTCCACAACCTCAAACTCCAGTTACCAACAAATGCTCCAAACCCCGAAACCCGTACGTACAACATTCGCTTCAGGATGACCAGATTTACGTAATTTTTCCCAGGCATTCCATGCATTGACAACCTATCCACCGGTTCTATCTGTTGTCATGGTGACGAATAATTCACCTGGCGCATATGCCTCTACTTTCATAAAAAGCTTGAGCCTCTAAGAGAGAAATTTGCCTGTTCATTACTCGAACAGATTTGACGGTCAGTCGCGCAATTGGCTTCGCCTTTGATCATGGATTTTTTGACTTGACTGTCTAAGCCTTAACGACATAAATTGTGGTCAAATTCGTATCCGCTGAAGCGTCACAAGAGTTCGATTTTGACTGTAGAGCTGGTACGATGTTTGAAATTTAGAAGATGGCTTTTTTCCGACATTTTGCACACGAATAATTGCACAGTCGAAGAAGTTTTTGGTTTGTTGAGAATTGCATGAAAGAAAAGAAGTTCTTTTAAAATCCAATATTGATTTAAATATATCGTAAGACAATTCACCCAAAAATACTAGAGTAGAAAATCAATCGAAAGAAGCTACGAAGCGGTTAAAATAACAATTTTAAACACCTGAACTAGAATGAAATGTGTTATTGTGTTCACAATGAATTATTATCGATTGTTATTGCTATTGTCAGTGTTACCAGTGCCCTAGTAGATACAGGCGACAGTGTCGTATGTCGCGTCATTAATAGACGCGTATGATTGTAGGGTTCAATCTTTTCGAGCCAACTCGCAATTTTTTTCATTAAAGTGAAGCAATAACAGCGGCTACATATTGCACCTCATAACAGAAATGATGACGAGGAAACGTGTAAGATGTCTTTTCAAGTAGTACTATACTCTTCGTTTAAGAACTAACCTCCTCAAAATATATCCAATGCATATCTTTATTCTATTAGCATTTTTATTTTGTCTACCCTTTGCTACACACATTTTTATACTAAGCACATCGTTATTCAATGTACATTTTTATTTTATGCACATCTATTTTTCTATGCACATCTTCATTCTGAGCATATCTTCATTGAAAGGTGTTTTTATCCTTAACATATTTTAATTTTACGCACATCTTTACACTATGTACATGTTTATTCTATATTTATCTTCAAAGTATGCAGAACTATATTCTACGCATATCTTAATTTTTTGCACAACTTTATTCCATGCATGTCTTTACCCTAAGCATATCTCTATTTGAGCAATTTTTATCCAATGCACAGCTTTTACCTGAGTAAGCTGCGTTTTGATTCATGTACATTCATCTATGCTGGTTATATGTCGCACTTGAATACTTCAAATTTTTAGAAATTAATTCCAATTTCTGGTTCATATGAGTGATACTTCACAATGCTTAAAGTTGTCCAATCTTAATAAGAAATGACATCTATTACTGAAGCTACAAAATATACCGTGTGCCTAGCTGTGTTTAACTGTGACTGTCATTCAGCGCCAGTAAGAGGAGCAAAATAGTGTGAACAGAAATGAAAATACATAAATGTTCAATTAGAAGCCGAGCTGATGGGCTCCAATACCTTCATCATGTCTACCGCATTCTTGACCGCTTCGCTTAAGATAATGATCATATCTAGAATGTCGCACATGAGAAGTACGACACTTCATCAGTTTTAACTCGTCTACTCTAACGATCAAATCAAAATGATATTTCAGCGAAAATGGATAAACGTGAATCTCAAAAAACAATTTTACAGTGAAATGGAAAACGGATTTCAATGCATCAGGGGTAAAGAGGTTGATCAACATTGATTTTCATCTGGTTAAATGTACTTATAAACCACCGTCACTTCAAGGCAGTAGAGAAAAAATTGACCACTTTTTACAATAACATTTTTCAATGGCACCACATAAGACAAACAAAAGTTTCATGGTAACTGTAAGCTAAAAAGTAAATAGACAGAAACTTATAGAGAGCATGCAAGTGAGACAGACAAATAAGGCAGGAGCTTTTACAGAGAAAACAAATGGGACTAGCATATGGGGCTGGAATTGTTTGAAGGAAAGACGGAAATCAGAGATGACGGAAATCAGAGATAACCGAAACTTCTCCCCTTTGGTATACATACCTCACTAAAATATCCACTTCACAGATACAGAAAATGAACAGGCACTACATTACGCCCAACATAATAAACTGCAATAAAATGTTCACATGAAAACTAGAAAATGTTTCCAGACTGAAAGCAAAAGTTGGATAACGTGTGCAAAGAGGAAAAATGACAAATAACAGCAATTACTTACGGTTAACCTCGGACCTGGCAGAAGAAAAAGCGTGCTCTAAACTTTCATTTAAATTTTTGCCGCTGATCATTAGAATCATGTCACTCCAGTTTGTCCAGGAAAGAAATAAACATCATTAATATTATTTAGTTTATTTGGTTCACAGCCTAGTTGACACAATACAATAACACAAATTAACGAGGACCTGTCAGTCGTTGAAAATTCAAGAAAGATGATGAATTTCGTATTTCTCGTGCGTAAACAACATTTCGATATCTCACATAGCATTTTCAGCGCCAAAAGTATTCAATGAATTAGCATGGGTAGAATAGCGCGTCGTGTACAATATATAGCTTTCAAGTCACCCAGATCTCAAACACCTGTAAAATTACACAACATTCGCTCAGCGAAAGCGTTTTCTTCATTTCCGAAAAGTTTGTTCATTACGCCATACCGGTTGATTAACTCCAATAAATCTCGCTCTTGCCAAGGTTATCTTCAGTAGCACAGTAGGCTCACAGCCTTCTCTTTTTTGATGTGTTCCTGAATGTCCCTCTGAAGAGAATTGCTTGAACTGCAGCGTGGGTGATTCGAATTCAGTATTTCTAGTTGGAGTTACCGCTAAACTGACGACAATACCGAGAATGTAGTGGACTTTTTGTGAAAACATTAGGATGAACTCAAATTATTTTTCTTCTGCATACTATGCAATTTCCTTCTACAAACAAGATAGCCATCGTGAAACAAGAATTTTTAGTGTTTTCTTCATCAGAGTCACAGCAGACACAAAGATTTTTTAAATATTTGTCACCATACTATTTTCTTTGTCTTCCATTCACTCAGTTGTAATTTATCATTTTCTGGACATGCAAGATCTTGAGGGATGGCTTCAGTAAGAAACCTAAAAATCATGGGTGAGGTACGAAATTACACATTCGGAATGCTGCTATTAATCATACACGACTACATTAAATGTCATCACAAAAACACAATGATGTATTCCCTCACAAGGACAAACTACACCATTAGCTACTCTACAACAGTGAACAATTGCATCCCCCAACTCAACAAATTTCCTTACATTGTATCGGTGAAGTGGTCCGTTACTTGAGGTAGCATCGAACAGAGGACCCGAGGTGCTGTCCATCAGGACACAACGGTAACGTGGCGGTGACGACGTTTTCGATGCGTGCCGAGCTGCGAGGCTGTGATGAACTGCAGCCCACACTCTGAGCAAGCGTGTTGCCGCACCCCTGCAACACGGGGTGATAGTTCTTGTAACAGGGCAGCTGAAGGCTGTTGTAATAGAGGTGAGGGTTGTTGTAATAGAGGAAGTGATGGTTACTGTAATAGGGGATTCTTGCCCCTGTCGTAACACAAGTGATGGCTACTGTGACACAGGGTTATTGCTCCTAACGTGAGACAGGTAACGGCTGTTGTAATAGGGAGGTAATGACCACTGTAATAGAGAAGGTAATCACTCTTGAAAAACAGATGATGCCGCTGTAATATAGGTCTTGATGCTTCCTCTCATAGCTCTATTACGGCAGTGACTGAGCAATGGTTCCAGTGGCAAATACAACACGATTAGTCCTTGCCTTAAAAAGACAGGATGCTCGAAACCAGGCTATGAACCATTATCCTCAACACACAACACGGGACTTACTGACCTCATGGTTGGGTGGACGGTGGGGAGGAAACGAGGGTTTTTGACTACTGCAGAATAGAATAAAATAATAGAATGAGAATAGAAGCGAGCCGTCTGGCCCATTCTTCGGCTGCTACCCAAGTCCTATACCGTCTAAAGTAAGAGCATCAATCATACATGTACACCGAAATCACGTAAGTCAATTCAGTCACGTACACGCACTTCACTCACGCACAGGCATTTCAGTCACGTGCATGTATCACAATCATACACTGGCCCAAGAAGTTAGGGACATAGAATTTATCCCTTTAAAATACTGGGGTTCCTAATCCAATATACTAGAGGGTTCGCAATCCAATTTTACTGGGGTTTCGTAATCCAATATGCTGGGGGTTTGCAATCTAATATTACTGGGGGTTCGTAATCCAATATTACTGGGGGTTCGTAATCCAATATTACTGGGGGTTCGTAATCCAATATTACTGGGGGTTCGTAATCCAATATTACTGGGGGTTCGTAATCCAATATGCTGGAGGTTCGTAATCCAATATTGCTGGGGGTTCGTAATCCAATATTGCTGGGGGATTCGAAATCCAATATGCTGGGAGTTCGCGATCCAATATATTGTAATACTAGGGGAGGATGGTGGGGAAAAAAAGGAGGGTTGTTAACTACTGTAATACACGCCTGGTACGGAAGCTGTAACCTAGCATTACAGTAGGTGTGCCATGGGAGTAATACATCATACATAGGGTGTACTACAGTATACAGTGGGTGTAATACAGTACATAGTGTAACACAGTACATAGTTAGTGTAATACAGTACATAGTGTAACACAGTATAAAGGGAGCGTAACACAGCACACAGTGGGTGTAACACAGCATATAGTGGGTGTAACACAGCACACAGTGGGTGTAACACAGCACACAGTGGGTGTAACACAACACACAGTGGGTGTAACACAGCATATAGTGGGTGTAACACAGCATATAGTGGGTGTAACACAACACACAGTGGGTGTAACACAGCACACAGTGGGTGTAACACAACACACAGTGGGTGTAACACAGCACACAGTGGGTGTAACACAGCATATAGTGGGTGCACAAGGAGAAAAACCCAACAAAAATAGAGTTGCGCAAAAAAGAAAGTCAGGTGAGAAGTTTCAAATCTGTTTCTGAGGCTGCAGATCTTTATAGCGTGGTCGTCTCTGTAAGAAGTCACCCTAGGACGGCCGAATTTTGGGACATCTTGTACATACACTGCTATTTTTCCGATGCTTTTGCACAGTCATCGTACAGTTTTCTCATCACATTTAAATGTTCTGCCAATTTCTCGGTTGTATATTTCAGCATTGTAGAGTTTAATAAGCTCCTTATGGTCATTAAGAAAAAGTCAAGGCATTCGAATTAACTATATCTTTGTTATAACGTAGAGCAACAGTTGGCACGATTAAAGATATTCTATTGTCTAAAAGCAGGACATATTAGCTGGCTTATTTTCAAATTATGAACTGCGGAATTTCTTTTTCCCATCTTGATTTTGTGTTTTTTTATAAATTGACGTGAACACTTGCATAGTTCAATTAAAAATTTAATATAAGCATACAATATTAAAGAGGAATCAGCCCCGAATCGAATGGTTTATAGGTTGTTTAGATCAGTTACCTTAAATTTAGCGTAATTTTCAAGTTTTAGAAAATATTGGCAGAGCTGACTTTCTTTTTGAGTTCTAAAGAGTTTACCGTCGCTTACATTTCCTAAGCGTAATTTTATCTATGAAGTACTGTGTACACAAACATTAAATTACCCAAGCATGAACAAAACTTTACGGGCATAGAACCTTACCTGAATGTGTGAGGCGGTGCTTGTCCCTGTAGCTTGCAGTGCTGAAGTTCCTTCCACAAAGATCGCACTTAAACTCATGCTTCTCATGGTACCTGCCAATAGAAACTCTCGTGAATGACCGTGGCAGAAATTCTCGTAAATAACATAAAGATGCTCCCTGGTTGATGTATCATTATCAGTGTGACGTAATCGCAATAGAATGAGAGAAGAATGAAGGCCACATTATTCGATTCAGATGTACATGATATTTGCAATGTTTTCAAATTCTTAATGCTAACATTTTAAGACTAGAAATCATGCTTCCAACGATGGTGTCAATTAATCTTGCGACCTGAGGTAGCGGCTCATAGGAATATATTGCAATAATCTGAAAGTTTGGAGAAATATCATAGTTTAGGTTAAGTCACTCAGTCAACCTTCCTGGTCCCCAAGACACAATTAGAGAAGATTCGAGAGCTACGTGGGGAAGCGGACTCTCGAAAACAGTAACCTCGCAGCTCAAGCACATATCGCTAACCACGAGGCTAGTAAAGAACTGTTCATGCTTTATATTATCAAGCGAAGATAATGAAGTCAATTCTGGATGTAAGAGATTATACGAATGTAACTCATTCCAATAACATAACGATTTGTCTGGCACAAGATCACAGCCCAGCCTGAAGGGTAGGTACACAGAGCTGAAGCAAGCAGGATTTATTCTATACTCGAGGTGTTTGAAATCACAGAAGTTTTTCAATTTGATCCATTATACCTGGCTTTCTTCTTGGATTGTTTTTCAAAAAGCCTTCTCAATCTCAAACCTCAGTAGAAAAAAAAACGTCTAGAGAAAGAGAGATGCTCAACAGTTACACACAACTAAACTGGCGGCATAAAATCACACCCCCTGGCGAGAAAGGTCAAGAATCCCACCCACACCAAAAAGGCTGAGCAAGACAATGTGCAGCACAACCCCATGGAGGTAACATTCTCTTAAAGATTGCCATATCTTCATGAGTCGTGACAATAATCATAAAGATTGTCATAACTCTATGAGTCTTACAATCTTTTGAGGATTGCCGTATTTCCACGAGTTTTGACACAATCCTCTTGAGGATTGTCGTACCTTCATGAATCTTGACACAATCCTCTTAGAAATTTAATCTTGATAATTAGAAATTATAGAAATTATTTAGTGGAGAGAATGAAAAACCCTAAGCTAGTGCCAACTATAACTCAGAAAGAAATATTTGCGGTTAAACAAACCCACTTAATTTACTCCCAACTACAGTTTTTATTCCACTTCGTAAATTTACGTTCAGTATCCACAAACGAAACGCACCTAAGGCTGACCTGTAATGCGCGTTTTTCAAACCAACTGTGGAGAACAGTTTGCCGCAACCAGTGTACTCGCAACGAACAGTTTTATCCCCGTGAACGCGAGTTTCATGAACACGAACGGTTGCCGCATCTGAGAAAAAGAAAACTTGGTAACAAAAGCGCATTAGTAGGAAACTTGAAATCGAATATATCGTTGAGAAACTTCATAAAAACAAACGCATCATAAGGAAACTGGGTAAAGTAAGCTAATTGTAAGGAAACTTGGTGAAAACAAACGTTTTACAAGGAAACTCTGTATAACAAACGCATTATAAGGCAACTTGGTAGAACAAAAGTGTTTTAAAGAAACTTGGTAAAACCAACCTGTAAGAAGATCGTAAAAGTTAGCAAGTAAATACGATAAAAAATAATGAAATAGTATCACCTAGTGAAACATTGGTGAAAATTAACAATTCGCAAGTTATTTCTAGATTTTCTTAGAAAAATGATGACTAAGAAGTAGCGACGTATTCATTTTAATTTACTTACAGCGAATAATTTAACCAGCCGAATGTACGAGCAGTCATAAAAAGAGTACAAAGAGTAAAAAGTACTAATTTTACAGGGTAAACTGATATATTTTTACGTCGATATACGATAGTGCGTGCAGATTAACTTTAGTGTCTTCCATCACAAATAGAAATGTGAAATTTTACTCGTACTTTCTTCTACATAAACTGAGGGTGAAAAATAATTTGATTCTTCATTTCATCTTGTCTTTCAAAATTACCCTCGAAAGCAATTTCTTATCTCTTTTGAAAGACGCTACTTTATTCTACATTGATTCTAACTTCTCGCGCAAACAAAATTATTCTTTAAACACCTACCATTCTTCGTCATCCACAGACGATGAAATAGAGTTAAGCAAACTGTATTTCCCACAAACAGTATTT
Organism: Trinorchestia longiramus; assembly: GCA_006783055.1. Classification (NCBI taxonomy): domain Eukaryota; kingdom Metazoa; phylum Arthropoda; class Malacostraca; order Amphipoda; family Talitridae; genus Trinorchestia; species Trinorchestia longiramus. Next base: position 774,275 of record VCRD01000029.1, read on the forward strand.
CATTCGTAGCATGCTACTTCTAAAATACGCCCAAATCTTTGTACTATATATAACTGTAAAAACCATCATAAGCCTTACATGGTTTCTCCATACTCTTACCAATTCTTTTACAACCCAACACGTCTTTCAACGGTCTCCTATGATGAAATTCATACCTTACTTTCCGTTCATACCTTCATACTACTATAGCTTTATCCTTCAATTGAAAATAATACGGGTATCCGCACTCATAGTCCTTTATCCATGATCACTGCATCAAACTTTACGTCCATTCTTCCTGTGCTTCAATCCCTTACCGTTTTAGCCTTAAGTCATCATTACTTCAGATTTTACTTACATCTCAACTTAACAAATCGTAGCTTGCAGCAATTTTATTCCTAAGAGAAGCGAACCTAGGCAAACCCCTCAGAATAAGTTAACCACAACCACGAAATTGCTGGCTCTCAATTAATCACCTTATCCTAATTTGTGTCAGGGATCCAGATATACTTTTGTGACATAGCATATGCTGATTTACTCTTGCTAAATTATAGTGTAATAGGATCTCATACGACCCATATTCCTCCAGAGACCAGACAAGGTGTAAGACCAGACCTGAGGCGTCAATAAAATTAGTGCTGGACCGACAATTCCGGGTGGTCCCTAGCAAACAGTCTTTAATTCCTTATTTATATACCTTCCATAAGCAGCGCTCCTCTCCTTCCATGAAAACTACAGTTTACCTCAGGTACAGTTCAATCCCTCCACATGCCTATGAAACCTTAATACTCTTCTTTATTGATATGAAAGGTTGAAAGCATGCAGATGTTACATATTTCAATTAGAATATCCTAGTCTGACACACATGCTCTATCATTAGTACGAATTAATTTCGCTACATTCAATGCCCTACAACGCACTTCCTACACACCCAGGCCCGATCGTACACCACTTGCATTAGATCGACCGTACTCCCACAAATGAAGACTTAAGACAAATTATTCATTTTTGAAAACCCTGTATTCACCTAAGATAAGTTGGCTTTCATAGCGCCTATATCTCAGCAATACAATTCCTAATATTAGGCATCAAGAAACTGAGTTACCCCGTCACAAAACCCTCCGCATGATTGATGTTAAGCGACGGGCGAGAACTTTTAACTTGACATACGGCTGTCACACTCTGAATTGCCTCTCTCAATTTTAACAAACACTGACTCTAATCTACAATACTATTTATAAGTTACACAATAGTATGGAATTATTGGTTGTTCATATTTAGCTTGACACATAAAGATTTATCACTGTAAATAAATATATTAGCTTCTCAGCTTTGTACCCATTGAATCACGACTTTTACACAGATCTCACGATTTCAGTGAAAAATAATGATTGATTCACAATGAAAGTCCAAAATTTTACCCAGGACTCTTTCCTTTAGTTTTAAAATCTAGGAATGGCTCGAGAAAGTGTCAATTATATTACAACACTGATAATTAAGTCAACCAAATTTCCAGGCTTGAAGAGACTTCAATGTTTCATTGTGCAAATGCTATATGGTTTTAACATCGTTAAAATGACGATTTCTGCCCACTCAGCATAACGTAGCGCATGTACGTTACTTTTTTCAACACAAAACCCTTGCAGACATACTTACTGTTTCATATCGGACAGTGTAGATATACATAGAACTATACAGAATCCAGCACTGTTTATCCAGCGTTAATTTCATCAATAGCACACATATTATTGCCTATCGTACCCCCCTATATGAACGCTGCAGCATGTAGTACCACCCTATCTGACCACTCTAGTACATAATACTACATATCTGAATGCTTCGGCACGTAGTATCACATTATCTGAGCGCTCCAGCATGTAGAACCATCATATCTGCACGCACCATTAAACACCTTGTGACACACACTGCAAGCTGGTCGGATGTGGGGAGCAGGATGGTGGAAGTGCCGTATGTGGCTCAACAGACTGTTTCTCTTGGTGAACTTGCGTCCACACATGCAAAGTAAGACTTCAACGCCATCAGGGCCGTGTTGTTCTTTCACATGTAGGGCCAGGTCACTGTAAATCGGAACCCCATTATTCTAGTTGCACACAAAATTTCAATCTTCCATGCTACATAACTATAATTATTGGCTAACAATCTTAGCTATTGGCAGAGAGTTTCCACTCCTAGAACCAATGGAATAAAGAGTGTAACTGAATTTGATAGGTCCAAAAATAAATGTCATAAACCAGCAGACGTTATTAAATATAGTAAACTGTGATTTACTCAAATAAGTTGAGTGAATAGGTACGCACATCTATTAAAACAAATAGAACGCAGTATTTACTCTATTAATATATTAGCAACTCCCTAGACATACTCAGACAACCAAAAAGGAATCATATAATAACATCAACAATAGGTTATAAACGGTTTGGTACATATCAGCTACAGGTTAATTTATGATGTCACCCAAAATGTTTCTGTGGTTCAACATTTAATGCAGTAGAAAGGATTTAATTTATTTTTGGACACAAAGTGTACCCAATTGTCATTGATCCACCACTAACAGGTAAATTATTTTTACCTTCCATTTTCTAGATAGGGAGACCAAGTTAGGAGTCACCAAACACCTTAGCTGAAACATAAAAACTGTCACTAATCATGAGTTCTGAGCTCTCAATACTTCAGATTATTTGGACGAGCTGTTCATATTTGCCTTTTGTACTTTTTACTTATAGTTTCACCTTTCACAACCAATGGAATTTTTTAGCATATCAAAGCATTAAAGTTAAATACTGAAACTATCACTCAAAAAGTGATAATTTGTGAGCTATTGCACTTCATAAAGAATCTCTTATTGTTTAGACATTTTCAACCACTTGTCAGTACACTATTTTGAAAGCCAACTTTACTCTCACTCTATTTCTAATAGAAACTTCAACTAATGTTTCTCATAGACAAACCTGCATATTATTTCTTTATCTATTCATCCTCTATTGCAGGCTCTTGACACTACTCATGCCAATTAACATGTTTCAATGGCTAATGAGTCTTATAACTCAGTAATATAATGTTACTAAAATTTAGCTAATAAAACAAGTTTCTCATTAGACACTTCTCACCATGCTGTTGAAAAAATGCACAACACCACAGTTCACATCAAGCATTTCTTACTTGGTTAAGTAGATGGCTTAGTGTAAAGTCTGTCAGATGGCAGAAAAACACCTCATATTTAAGATTTTTAATTTTTTTACAGGTGGAATAAAAAATTGCTGATTCAAAACTATAGCCATATACTGAAAAAGTTGTACCTTGTTGTGTGCAACTATTGAGTGATTACTTATAAAATTTTACAATGTGAAGAAAGGTTTTCAGAAATATGTTGAAGAGAGTGAGTGGGTAATCTCTACACACAGTGTCACATGTAACATGCTCTGAGCATGGAGCTGCTGTCTAATTAAAAATTGAATTAAACAAAAATTTGTTAGGAACTGATTATTAAAATCATATCCCAGAACATACTTACGCTGACAAAACAAATGATTTATCACAGGCTTCACATTGATGAACCTTCTGTTTTATGTGCTTGGTGAGTACATGCCTTCTGAGACTCTCCTTTGTAGATAATGTATTCCTGCAGATGCTGCAAGACCAGGTATTGATTTCTGAAACACATAAACTAATATTAAGACATGATATTATTGATCATGGATTACTAACAGACTGCAGTAGACTATTTTTAAACTTTGCCTTACTGCCATTGATATTTACATTCAACATCATTCAATAGAGTCAGCTAAATATTTCTGTTAGTGTACCAACACTCTACTTGACCATAAACTACAGGCTACTGCCAGATTGACTCTTAAACACCTCTACATTAAGCTTGAATCTTGATGATGTACATCTAAGCACTACTGAATTTGTTTTATGTTTCATACATTGGAGTTAGTAGACTTTTGAGATTGGAAATATTATTCAAGATGACATATTTGATTTTCACATCATCATAAATAAAAACCTTTGACAGTATTAAAATCCCAGTTAATATCAAGTATATACCATCAGTAATACTAAATGAAGACCATTTGAATATTTCACTGAAACTTTTGCCCCCTTGTCCTATTAAAATAACCTTCAATGCATAGTACATGGAAAATTGTCTAATGGCCTATCAAAGACATCATTAAAGTGTCCTCAGTTCCTTTTACTTGTAGTAGATAAAAAAAAATCTGAAAAGTATTCCTGGAAATTATACCAATTTTTTACAGAAAATTAAATACATTTAACTGCTACTAAAAAGATGCAATATAAAAACATTTTGAAAAGAGTTCTAAGCTCTAAATAATAGATAAGAGTACTAAACTTTCATATATTTTGCCTATTCAGTCAATGAAAGTAGTAACTTCATTGACTAACAAGCTGAAAATATAATAATATATATTTTGTAAAAGCCTGATAAGCCAATCAATACTGAACAACTCCTACAAAAGAAATAAAGAAAAACTACAGAATAAGTTGAATAATTTTATAGAAGGGTTTCTAAATTCTCAAAAGAATGTGAAAATACAGTCAATCAATTTGAGAACTAAGTATCTACATGATTACAAGAATAAGAGCTGTTAAATCTTTTCTGAATAGCTGAGACAATGTTTGAAGAGTACTAAATAAACTAATTAAGCAAATTGTAAACATTTCCTTCAATGAAAATAAAAAACTACAAAATCCTCTCAGGAGTGAAAAGCATATCTAACATACCAAGGTGCATTGGCCATACTTTATGTGTAGCAGAGTATGCAAACACATACCTGATAGTAAATCAACTTTGTTAATAGCTGCACTTATTTATAAAATTCTAACAAAAGAATGATAAATATGCTGAATTTTTGACTGCATTTATCTACTACACAGTGCAGAATATTTGCTCAAGAACACATAACTTGCTGTTGAAACTAAAGAGAGTCTCCCCTAAAAATACAAGGGGCCATTAGGACATTGAAAAGAATTTTAATGAACAGTTGTAGCCAATAACATAACTTACTTTTTCTTGTGAGATTAGTTTCTCTTAAAAACCTTGATGGCATTTGACCTCGACTGCTCCTTTCACTCACTTTCATTGCACTACGAATACCAGACTTAAGAGTTAAATTAGGAAGCAAACTATTCCCTCCCTGTTGGAAAAAATAATTTAAACTCACTTTTTCTGAGTTGCTAGATTTCATACATAGTATTTTGCAATCAAAAAGTACAAAATCATATGGATGAACATACGAACTCATGATGGAAATGATTACTTATAAAAATAACAGAGTTTGGAGCATCATGATCTTGAAATTAATGCCTTTTAAGGCAAAACTACTTTTTATTATTGACAGCAACTTTTATGATACACTAGCAATTAAAGGTAGAGATAAAATATTACACTTTGACAAGTTGAGAAAACAGAATGTAGTATTGGTCCTAGTTTCCTCCCAAAACTTTTCCTCAGATTCCATTCAAAAATTTGTTTAACCCACATTTTATTCTCCATTCATCAACATCCACCATCTCCAACATCTTTTGAAGTTTCTGTTCTGATTCACTAACCACAACAATGTTATCAGCATACAGCAAACAACTCAGTTTCTTCTTTCCAACTTTCAGTCTAAAACCACTCATTATCAGGCAGAAAGCTAATTCTTCTGTGTATAAGCCAAACAGTAAGAGAGACAGAGTACCCTGTCTCACTCTCCTTACACTTCTCACCTGTCCAGTCACTAAATTTCCCAGTTCTCATGTAAACTTTTTACAATGATCACTATCTTCTCATGAAACCAATTTTTCCTAGCACATCTAGCAACCTCCTACAGTCTACTCTATTATACACTTGCTCAATATCCAAAAATACAAGATCCACCTTTTAATTTTCCTTCCTCTTTCTTTTAATTATTTTACTTACCACAAACAAATAATCTTCACCATATCTATTTCTCTTAAAACCATTCTGCTCTTCCTCCATTACTTCTTGTTCTTCTAGCACATGTTTCATCCTTTTCTTTAGGATTCCACAAAAATCTTACTGTGTCAGCCAGAGTAATAGGTCTATAATTTTTTGGTTCTTTCATACTTTTATATCCACCCTTGTACAATAAAACTACATTACATTTATTCCACTCATCTGGGACTTTTTCACTTTTCTATATTTCATCAAACAAACATCTCAACATTTCAATTATACTCCCACCACTATGCTTATAGAACTCATATGGAATTTCATCAGGGCTACTTGTCTTCCCATTTTTCACCTTTTTCAAAAAAGTTTCAATCTCCACACACATAATTTCATCTTCTATTTTTAAATTATATTCCCCAATCTGAACAATTACTGGTTCTTCATCTATCAATGGCTCATTCATTCCACTGATGTCTTCCCAAAAGTCCACAACTACTTTCACCATATGTCTCTGATCACTCATTTTGCATCCATCAACTACTAATTCATGGATTTGTACATCATTACTTCTGTTATTGCCTTGTATGAAATTATATCACTCTTTAATTCCATCTGATTTTTTTCAACTTTTTGTCTCTCATCTTTCATTCTAGCCTCATGTATCATTCTTTTTACCTTCTTTTGCTGAGCTTTGCATTCATCCCATCCACCTTGCTATTCCACTTCTGCAATCCTATGTCTTTCACACCATTTTCGCATTTGGCGTCGTTTTTTATTCGAAATCTTTCTTCTCTTTCGTTCCTCCTTTACCTCTCTTGTAAACCACTTAGCTTTCCCAGTAAATCTTCTACAGTTTACTTTCCCAATTAACTGTTTTACTGTGGCATACAACGTTTTTAACATCTTTTTGTTCATGTCATTTAAATTCCCATTTCCATTCCACACACGTTCTCTAAGCTCCTTATCAAATTCTGTAAACAAATAATCCGGTAAACACTGTCCGGTAACAACTACTATCCGGATAAATACTTGCACACTCCGTCAGATTTTCAAAATAATCTGTGAATGAACTGTACGTGGACAAACACGTTGATTGGAGATGGAACAAGGAGGTGGTGGTTAATGTTGTGCACGTCTTTAGTGAGAATTTTCTGAAAACTCTATCTAGTTTTCGGAATCCTAATACTTATCTAAAATTATTTCTTCTTCTCTTGCATTTATTAATTACAGTCATATTGTGTTATTAGCATTCACATGGACTAGTTTTCGAAGCCCAAAATAAACACGACAAAGAAGAAAGAAGAATCTTTGAATATTTCGAGAAAAAAAATGAAAAACATTTGTTCCACTCGGGTATACATCTATATGCAAAAGCTTTTACACCGGAGGGAAAATCTCGACACCGATCTCGACACCGAACTCAACCCGAACTTAAAAAACTTGAGATCTCCAGAAAAATTCTTGAAACAAACAGTTTCATTAATTATTTTCGCCCTATACATCGCAGAACCTTCATTTTGGTCTTAAATTAAAGCTAATAACCTCTTCTCACTGCATAATTATAAATTACCCCTCTTTGCTTAACCACCTGCACTTGGGGGGACGCCGTTCCTTGACACCCGTTTTCGAGTCCACTAACGATATTTATACCCTCCGGTCTTAGTAATAATTTCTCATCTATTCATTTCACAAACTTCATTTGCATTTCCAATTGAAGCTAATAACATAGACATATGCCGTGGGTAAATTAAAATCTCCTACTATCAACCTTTAATACCATGAGACACGTCAATCCTCGACACCAGTTTTGGACTCCACTAACGATATTTATGCCTTCCAGTCTTAGTAATAATTTCTCATCTATTCATTCCACAAACTTCATTTACATATCAAATTGAAGCTAGTAACATAGACATTTGCCGTGGGTAAATTAAAATCTCCTACCATCAACCTTTAATAGCATGAGGCACGTCAATCCTCGACACCAGTTTTGGACTCCACAAACTATATATATATACCTTCCGGTCCTAGTAATAATTTCTCATCTATTCATTCCACAAACTTCATTTACATATCAAATTGAAGCTAATAACATACACATTTGCCGTGGGCAAATTAAAATCTCCTACCATCAACCTTTAATAGCATGAGACACGTCAATCCCCGACACCAGTTATGGACTCCACTAATGATATTTATACCTTCCGGTCTAGGTAATAACTTCTCATCTATTCATCCCACAAACATCATTTTCATATCAAATTAAAGCTAAGAACTTCCTCATAATGCATCGTTTCATCGATTCTTTTGAGTACAGCTAGACTATTTCATTGCACTTTTTCCGTAGCAGCCACCGTAGTCGAGTGGTATGCGGCCCGTGTTCTGTATCGGGTCTCTGCTTGTGCAGAAAGACTGCGTGCGGGTTCGAAACCC
>VCRD01000030.1:0-13446 GCA_006783055.1 Trinorchestia longiramus
AAAGGCAAATAACTGGCGTGAGTCGTAGTGTTATGCAACTTCAGATTTTGATGAGCTTTCAGGAGTAATTCCTTTAACCTTTGTATGTCGAAAGTACAGTTCTCACATGTCCTAAGCATGTATAGTCCTCTCATGTTCAAAGTTGAGTTTTTCAGTTTCAAAATAACAACAATTCACACACGAGGGAAACCCCCGCGTAGCACATATCAAAATAAATTGTTGTTTAACGAGGTTTTAGCCGGTACAAAGTTTTCGAATGAAAGGTGAATCTAGCATAGCTCCCTAACTTCGTTCAGTCATCGGTACAGAAAATTATTAATGCGTACCTTGGCCACATCGAGGTACGGCTCCCACACGGAGAAGCCTCTACCGATGAGGTCTATGGCGGCGCGCCGAAGTGGAGTGTGCAAGGGCAATCGGGGTGTAGGGGGAGACAGAAGCAGGTGGGCCAGAGCCTTACCTGGTGATTAGGCCAAATATAAGTAACAAAAACAATAATTTTCCAAAGGTCAATGAATACAGCTAGAACGTAGGTGTGACTAGTGACGGGCATAATTCACCTAATCTTTGACAACTAACTTGGTTGTCGTACGTGAGTAACTAAGAAGAATGTTGTGAAGTGAAAGTTTAATGAATAGAATACGAATAATTCCCCAAAAACTGTACAATAATTTAGCCCCTATTGTGGCTAAGATTATCTAGTAATCCTATGAAATGCGAATTGTACCAGAAGCACGAAAAACTATAAAACTAGAAACGGACAGTAAAAAAAGACGTGCTGTGAAAACTAAAGGCCCTAATCAGGTTTGCATATTGAATTTTGATTCCGTTTGACTGTTGCCATTTAAAACTATACCATCACTTCAGCACAGATCTTGCGGCTAAGAAGAAGCTGTTATAGCTTACCCTATTGGATTCACTTTTACCAAACATCCAGGCCTCTACAGTCACCCAACACCCAGGCCTCTACAGCCACCCAACACCCAGGCCTCTACAGCCACCCAACTCCCTACAGCCACCGAACACTCAGCCCTCAACATTCGTTACCCAGCCTTCTACACCCATTACCCAAGCCCTGTAAACCCAACAATTCGCCCTCACTGGTCTTGACAGCCAGAGGACTGCCGAGCATAAAGCCCTCGTCTTGATGATGGCCGTGATACGCCCCAATGACGGCCAGCAGAACGATGGCCACGCCCTGATGGCTGCTGCGGCCGTGACCGCCTTGCTGTCCACCGTCCACTCCCCCACTGCTGCTCGACAGTCCTGTACACCAATGATGTAAGTCAGAGATAAATAATTTTTCCACTAAATTCTAGGATATTCATATCTTAAATGGTTATCATGTCGCAATCCTGTAAACCAACGATTTAAGTGACACATGATAACAAAAAAATTCTACTATATTCTAGGGATATCCATGAAACTGAAAGCGATTGTGTCGCATTTACACTAAAACAGCCCTAATAACTTTCTCAGTTCCGTGTTATGTCATAAAGGCTTACAGGGGCTAGATGGCGTTGAGACTGTTACAGACGGAAGTATGGAAGATGCTTCTTCCCTGCATACTTTTACTGTGAATTCAGATGTTCATCCTTGCTCATAAGTGTAACCCCATTAATAAGTGTACCTTCCTCGAGAGAGGGTGCAATTTGGATAAAATATTAGATGTAACTGATGCAATGCTGAAATCGCAAATGAAACGTTAAAATATCGCATTGTTGCACATGAACAAAAAACAATGAAACGAGAGAAATAAGGCAATTTGTATAAAATTTATACGACGGAAATGTTTCAATAACCGAAACAATTGAAATGATACTTCCCTCACTGAGGAATGATTCGAACGAATGCACAAATATTTCCGTAACTTTTTTTCTGTTATTGCATTAGAATAGTAGAGTTGAAATTCCGTCATATCTCAATTTTTTTAATGATGTTATCTTGCGTATTAACCTCCAAAATAATGTTTTCGAGTCATCGCATGGATATTTATGCAACGCACAGCTTCGTTGTCGGCCCAAATATATGATGGTCTGAAAGTGTAAGTTCGGAGTTGTAGGCACGGTGTGCTAGCACTTAAATACTCTTGGCTAATAGTCTAAACAATCTGGGTGGCTGCTTGTGAGCACTACTACTACTCTCTACTTCCTTTGATAAAATGCTTCAGTGTTTGATGCAAATTGAGATCTGCTAAAAGCTCCAATGCATTTTTGGCCCCAAACACCTCATGACCATAAATATGAGATCACTGCCCTTCACTTCTTCTTGCCGTATACAACTAGAAGATCGATAGTGTTTGCACAGTAATAGCAGCGAGAAAATACAGCCATCAAGCTCAAATTATGATCACGTGACTACAATAGTACTAACGATATAAGCCTGCATGAGTAGAAAGCAGTGACTAACTGGATCATATGTTGTAAGAATAGCATTAATAATTTTGAACCCTCTGAGTTTTACCAACAGCATATGCATAGAATACCGCTGAAAGACATGATGTAAAAACCCATTCTGAAAGCCGTACTAGCTCCAAAGGATAACTTTACGTTAGCAACAATGGTTTCACATTATCACATTAGTTCTTTAGTTATGAAACATATTTCAATAACTGTTAAGCCCCACACTCACCCTCCAAATGGTCTTCATCAAAATGGTAATCCTCGACAGAATGCGTCGTTTCATGTTGCTGCTGCTGCTGCTGCTGCTGTTTGTCTGAGCCTGAAGAATGGCTGTTACTGCCGTTCTGCGTGTTATTGTTCGAGTTACCGTTGACGACAGCGCTATTGGAGCTGCTGTTTGTCGTTGTGCCGTTCAGAGGTTGGTTGTTCGTGGACTGAAATAACAAAAAATGATTATTTCACAGGCAGCAGGCAACACAAATGTTTACAAACTCTAGAGAAGTTATCAGTATACATACATGTTGAGGAGAAGAAAAGGAATTGAAACTGGGAATAATTATACGAAAACTGTACAAGCAATACTACACGATTCCTAAGCAAACGATATAAACGCTGATGCAAGTTATATAAGCTTGTCTGTTAATAAAAAAATTCAAATCTTGTCCTCCCACGCAGTCTGTCGGTACTAGTTTCCCTGCTGATGTCGAGGACTCATTTCTACATTCTACGGTTCCACACCATACACATTAATTATACGTTAATTTTTTCATAAAATAATAATACGCCTCGGCATTTTCCTCCCCGTCGAGAGATGGTTGTACTAGTCTCAAATTATTCATCATTCACATAAGTGCATTAATCATTCACATTAGTGCATTCAACATTCATATAATTCGCTGATTAGCCACACCACATATTAGCTCGAAGAGTAGAGAATAAAACAATGTATTTCCAATGAAGTTGATGCATAAAGTATGAGACCATGATTGAGAGACTTGAGAGGCCAGAGTAGTGTTTTGAGCAGCAGGGCGACAACTCTGGCTGCTCCAATACGTCCAACTTCCAGAAGTGGGCGCTCATAAGTTACAGTAAGAGCTAGCGCTTCAATTAGTGCATGTTGTTTCATCGACACAACATGTCGTCTTAACGATCTCATCACTAAAGAAGAATATTTTTTGAATGAATTCGATAAACACGATATAAATATATTTTAAACAGCAGGTTAGTTTTAATACTCATCTATATTGATACGGTCAAACATCCGTCATTGAACTGTGAACCCCATCATAAGTGTAGAGTAAATATTATACAGAACTGAAGTTTTAACACAGGATTTTGTTAGAGAGCACTTGAGTCAACAGAGACTTTGAATTTCATTTCAAGCGAAGAAATTCATCAAATTTCAATCTAGGCCCGAACTCTTTGTGCTAGACATCGCCTTACTTTTTTCATTATTTCATCATCACGAGCTTTTCTCCAACACTACGACTCTTTATGAAAGAACGCTAGGTGGGAGAGCAATCAAAGCTGCACCACTTGCACTCTCCACTCATTTTGCCCTGCAAAACACACTCTTAGTCTCCACCATCATCTCTCATAACCTTCTGAGCTGCAGTGGTGGTTCCCGTATTGTGGGCTCCTCCAGGGAGTGAGTCAGGCAGGGAGGGCAGGTGGGGAGCCCACTCATCAAGAACAGCCTGGCGACCCACCCTGCCTATCCGCACCAGCTCCGTCTGTAGAAGCACCTGCGCAGCGTCGCGGATCTGTGGGGCAACACATCGAGATATGACCTCAAAATCATCACCATCAAATCGGCATGTCAAGTACACGCCATTATTCACTAGAGTACATGTACGTAAAAGTAATTGCACTACAGGTTAAATATAAACAAAGAGCACAGCCCTTCAATAAAATAAACATTATATTGGTGTAAAGGTTACACTTGAGTTATTTTAACGGGGAACATCGTTAAGAAGGGAATGAAGCAAAAAAATAATATAGATGAAATAAGGTTGGTCGTACAGATCCAAACTTCAACGATATACCGTATGTGGAAGTAATAAGTTACAAAATTAAAATACATTTTACAGCACAAAAAGATAGGAGAAACGTGTAATTAGGAGCAATAAAATGTAGTTAAGAACAATATAGAGTCAAGGCAAGCATGATAGGGTCAAGGGAAGCATGATAGGGCCAAGGGAGGCATGATAGGGTCAAGGGAAGCATGATAGGGCCAAGGGAAGCATGATAGGGTCAAGGGAAGCATGATAGGGTCAAGGGAAACATAACAGGGTTTAGGAAAACATAAACGGGTTAAAGGAAAACATAAACGGGTTAAAGGAAAACATAAACGTGTTAAAGGAAAACATAATAGGGTTAAGGAAAACATAATAGGATTAAGGAAAACATAATAGGGTTAAGGAAAACATAATAGGGTTAAGGAAAACATAATAGGGTTAAGGAAAACACAATAGGGTTAAGGGAAACATAATAGGGTCAAGAGAAACATAGGGTTAAGGGAAACATGATAGCGTTAAGGGAAATATGACAGGGTTAAGGGAAATATAATGCATCTTTGTCAGGCAGGAAAAAACTAGCAATTGGAGAGAAGAAATGCACTAACGACTGCAAAACAAATATAAGAAAAAAATTATGGAAAAATATGCATGTCAGAGAAAAGAACTTCTGTATATGAAATAGAAAAAAACGCACCTAAGAAAAAGAAAAGGAAGCGAGAAGAATGCACTTAGGAGAGTTAGTATAAATAGAATTAGACTAAAAAATATAAGAAGAGAAAACACTTCGAAGAAAAGAAAAGCAATTTACGGAAAAAGAACAAAAATATACATGGAAAATCAACAGTGAGCAAGGTACAATGATATTAATAATGTGATTTGCAGCTAAGTTAGGAGTAAGCCTCGACTTTCTGACTCAACTATTTGCAAACAACACGATTACCACATAGGAGTGATCAGCGCTTGTATTACTTAGAATAAACATTCCACATATTTCCCTACTATCTACAGCAAACACCACTTATACCGGTTAATAAAAAGAACCGTCACTATCTATTGAACTTATATTCCCCCGAAAAAGTCCTGTAAATATTATTAATTTTTAGTCCTGTGCACATTAGAATTTCAAACTTTTTCGTTTTTTGACACTTAAGCCGTTTAGTGTAAAACACTGACTAGTCTCAATCATCTCATAGCCAGCGTACACAGTAGAACGTAAAAGTAACTCGTCAATTAAAGGAAAGAATTAATGAAAAAGGCATTTTAACTTCGTTTATCCCCATACATGCGAGGTAAGTAAGCAGTTCCATAAAAGCTTTTTCTTAAACTAGCTAGGAAAGTAAATATAATAGTTATAAGGAATAAAGTAACAGTCTTGTTTCACGTTGTATTTCTATTGAGTTGGGAATCTTTGATTTATAGTTCGAAATAGGACTACATAATAAATATGTTTTGCTAGCACTTAGATCGTACCTGTGTTGTAATGTATTTACTTATGGAAGAGTAATTGTTTAACACTAAATTCTGAATAAAATCTCGGTAAGAAATCACAACATTTACCCCACATGTACTGAAATAGCTACGAAATATTTGTTGTTACCATTTTGGTAATTATATAAAGCTTTTCCAGGTCTTAGCACCGGTGGCATTTTACGTGGCCCATAAAAAAACAAGCGCACCAACTGGAAACGTCTGCTTCCTTTGACCCTGGTTTTTGTTCTCAAACTGTACAAAAGTTGGATAAGTTTTCTAACTCTGATACTGTGAGCTTCTACCCAAACACCTTCAAAACCGTGCCCCCACAAGGAGAAAACGTCATGCCACGCTGTACAAAGAAAAAGAGATCAGCAACGTGCTGGAATTTTTTTTATGAAAGGGTTCCCTAATTACACAGGGAGAAACTGTCGAATTATACCTATTGTAATAGAAAAAACGGATATTTGCTCCCTGCAGTACACCTTCATAAGAAATTGCTATGAGATGAAGTACAAACAGAAAATATCAGGGTAGGTTACAGAAAGAAGGACATTTGCAATCTGCCGTATACTCTCTTTCAAAATCATTCCCTAGCACAGGGTATGCTATAAAAACAAGGAGATTACCAACCTCCTGACAGCGGCTGTGCCAGCGGCGGGCGAGCACCTCCAGAAGAGGGGGCTGATAGGCCGAAGCCCCTGCCTTGGCGACTGCGTCAGGCAGCAGCACGGAGTGTAGTGCCGTCAGCGTGGACCAGCCTTGCTTGATCTTGCTCTGCTCCTGCCGGAACGCTGCGTCTTGCTCCGGGCTCACCGAGGAGTTGTGAGCATTCAGTCTGCACATTGCGTCTTCTTATGCACTTAATACTCTTAAGTTATTGCCTACTGGAACATGTTTTGGTAGAGGTAAATTGAATTCAAGAATGCTTTCATGCTGTTTTGTAAAGGGGAATTGAACCGTAGTTTAATTATTTCCCATTGTTCAATATCTTTATGGAGGGCAATCGAATTTATAGTTGAAAATGTGACATAGAAACGCAAACGTAGTTTACACTTGGTCATCCGTTTCATAAAAAAAGTTATTATAATACATGAAATTATTACGGTAAATAAATGTAAACCAACACTTGAATTTGTCAATCATATTCGTAGACGATTTTTGTGATGTCGATATAAAATCTCAGAAAATAATGAGGTGAACACAGCAAAGAATACTTTAATTTCATGACGTCAGAAATAATTGAAACAAGCCTTCCAATATAATAGAACAATGATGAATTACAACTCGTTATATTAAACTCTAAGTTAATTCATTTCATCCGAACACAACATTGACATTTCATTCGTATACATATGCACTTATCAATTTGTTACATAAGTTTAGATATTCTCCCAAATATTTGACATCAAACATGTATTAGAAATCATACTGTATAAAATTCCTCATAAGTAGAGTGGTACTGGTCATTGCCCGACGTATCTGGCAGAGACATTTGAACATTCTGTACAAAAACCAAGTCAGCTGTAGGTGATAACACACGCAACACTCAATACAAAACTGCTTTGATGGAAAAAAGTATACTTCGTGTCTCTGAAACACCATAGGAAAAAAAAGGAAAAAAAACATTCACACAAGTTTACGCTGCGAGTTTTCATATTTGGGCAAAGCCACACAGCCGTAAGCACCCTGCATATACATGCACCTCTGCATCACTGGTGAGCACATAATTTACCATAACCTTAAACCATTGACTGTAACCGTGAATTATTTACCACACCTTCCCATACCATTTACCATAACCCGAAAACATTTACTACATCTAACGTACACTATTTGCCACGCCTAACTTACACCCATTTACCACATCTAATTTGCACCATTTGCCACACCTAACTTGCACGTAACTTACACAATTTGCCACACCTTGTTTACACCATTTACCAGGACTCTCAACTTAACACAGACA
Organism: Trinorchestia longiramus; assembly: GCA_006783055.1. Taxonomy (NCBI): domain Eukaryota; kingdom Metazoa; phylum Arthropoda; class Malacostraca; order Amphipoda; family Talitridae; genus Trinorchestia; species Trinorchestia longiramus. Next base: position 7,860 of record VCRD01000030.1, read on the forward strand.
CACAGCATGGACCACGTTTCACACAACACAGATCACAGGGCCTCACAGGTGGATGCGGCGGTTCCTTTCCCTGAATGGGTGTAGGGTGGCGGCGTTACGGTGCTGGAGGGTGTTGGCCAGAGCAACTACGGCCACCAGGTGTTGTGTGCTCAACGCGGACGAGATTTCCCAGTGGCCGCGGCTGCTGAACACCTGTCGTGACCACATGTTCTTTAGTGAACTACTGGTCTTTCGGGGATCAGCGTTATTATTCCGTTTCCCGTGGCTACATTTTGGCAACAACTCAATAGTTTAACTTTTAAGTAGCAATACTGTATTACTGAAAACAACACTAATAAAGCATAATCTTGCATCTTTTCAGAAATAAAAATTGGTATTTTTTTATTGTGAACACGTCAGTGGGTCACATTGCAGGAAGCTTGTTGAGATGTATCGCTACAGCGGCAGCGAGCACACCTCAGACATAAAAAATACTCAAGTATGAACTAGACAGAAGTTATTACGTTTGTTTGGCAGCACGTATAAACTATCAGAAAATCCTCAGGAGAGAAGAAACAGTCACAATATCTGCCCCTTAGCATGCAAGAACACGAGAAAGCAAGGCGGAAAAACGGGAATAACACTGATAAAAAGTTAAAAATCTACCCTCATTATATGCGTTATTTTCTTAGTTATTCAACAGAAATATTCCTAAATGATGCCAGATGGCATCAAACTGAGCAAGAAGTTACCTGTGTAGCATGCTGGAGCTTGATGAGCTCAGGGGGCAGGTGCTGGGCGAGAGAAGGATGCGGGGCTGTGGGTGGACCCCCGCTGTCCTTCACAGGGTGCCAGGTGGGTAGGAACAGCGACATGAACCCTGCACAGTACAGTGTAATAATACTAGACATCACATTAAAACGAGAATGTTGCACAGTGAAATTTTAGCGCTGAAGTTGGTCTCCAGAAAAGTTTGGTAAATTAACGACAGGATAGGGTCAAAGTTATTCAAGTTTTCGTCGATTTTCATCTTTTTATTCCTCCAGTCACTTTGTAATTCGTACCGTTTTTTATATTTTTTGGTAAAAAGCATTTTGAAATTTCCAAAATTTACAATCACGTACTTCTACTCTCAATTAACAGTCTAAGTTTCCACCTAGAACAAGATTTATACCTCGTTAATAATTTCATTTTCCAGCGCCACACAAGAATGACCACTGTTCCGTTCATTGGCACGCCCGAAAACGACATGACCATCGTTATCTCTGCGTCCATAAGTATACACTAGCTTAAAAGGAACAATCCATTCATTTCGAGAATTACTTGTGGCTGCACCAGAAATCATCTCATATCTGAAATTACACTGCGCACTATACGAAGACTTAATACTGTTGAACGGGTTACAGCAACTAACAGGATATAATCATTCGTACGAACCAACCCCATGGATAGACCCCCTATCACTCAAAACATAAACGCAATGTGCATCTTTCTATTCCCCTCCCAGTATCCCTTTCCATTTCACCTCTTATCCTTAGACACATACTGTGCAAAATTCTCCCTCGCATCTCTCCTGCTGGTACCAACCACCATCATTCCTATTGTGAACGAGGGATCTCGTTCCCGAGTTTTAGAGCAGTATTACGGGCCGGGTTGCTTCGAGGTGCCAACTAAGAAGTAGTTTTTGCGTTACCCGCAGGTATATAAGATGGCGAGTGAGCGCAAGTAGAGGTTATTCTTCTGTTGCCGGTTGCATAATGCACAGCTTATATGTGCGCTTCCGCACTTCGCTATTTCCCAGTCTTGGAACTACTCGCCCTACGCAGTGTTGTGACGGTGTTACATCTCGCATTTTATTCTGCTATCGATTTTAATTTTTCGTTATAAATAAACTACTATCCCGTGTTAAATAAACTACAAAGTAAATTATCTGAAGAGCCTTTGCGTTTTGAATGCCACTCAACTAGGGAAAATATTACTGTGGTATTACTATTACTGCTAGTGCTTCCGCCCCTGCGGAAGCACTAGCAGTCCTCCCACCTATACGCCTATCGGCAATTGTGGCTTGCATCCAGGTGGGGCCTTCATTTCACTGGGCTGTGTAATGCGGCTTAGTTAGGTGAAGCTGTGACCGGCCAAACTATCATCGTTCCTGTTGAGGATGTAGTGACCAACTACGAATTATAATTGTTGCCGCTCGAAAATAGGTTCTAAATGAGTCACGCTCGTAGGTTAGTTACACTTCCCAATATACCCAACTGGTTACTTAGGCAATGAAAACCTGATAACCTAAGTTACTCATTCAATGCGTATTGCTTACAAAGGATTCATCTACGTACTATTTTCTCAATGACGTTCTATTATATTTTCAAGATATGTTTCAACTCCAAATATATTTCCACTCGGTCATAATTAAAAAAGATATTGTTTAGGCTCATTATTGTTTTCGTATAAATTTCTGAATGTGTACGTCCCAATGTACCTCGCACCTTCAAGTGATTCATGAATAAGTTTTATGAATTCCCAACTTGAGTGTGGCATTACACCTGCGCAAGCCCTAACCGACTCGCAGGGCGCTTAAAAACTTGAACGTTTGGCAAGCAGGTGGCCCTTCCCGAATAAATGAAATGCTTTATTCACCCAAACGAATTGACTAACTTAGATCAGCTTTAGTGGCTGCAACACATCACCCACAACACTGACCAGCTTTAGTGAGGAGCCCGAAGGCAGGAGGCACCCTGGGCCTGAGGAGCCCCAGCAGGGACAGGCAGGTGGCGTCCAGCGCAGGGTCTAAGCCCCACGAGTGCAGCACTGACAGCACCAGCTGCCCGATCTGTAGCGTCTGGTTTGGCACCTCCACCGCCTGCGTACCATCTGCAGGGGCGTAGATTCAGTCAGAGCTCAGGTGGTGAGAGGGAATCATATGATGCGAGTAGTGTCCGAGGATCTGCTTATTTTATTGTCACAAGAGAAGAGTGGCAAATGAGATCAAGTGATTGGTAAAGGAGTGAGGAATTAGATCATGAGACTAGTCAGGCCGAGGGAAAAGTGATCATCAACACAAGAGGTTATATACATTTTTTTTATCATACTGACAATGAAGATCAACTCAGTTAAGAATTTACTCAAACATCTGAAAATTCCCTGGAAGCAATGAAGACAAAAGCAACAACTGCCTTGAAAGGTAGGTTGCTGGAGTGACACTTCAATAAGCGTTAAAACAGAGGAACTTGTAGTGAGTAGTGTAGTACACGATGCAGAGAGCTACACTACTGAGGACCATATCTACGTAAATCGCTGCCAAGCAGCGTGGACAATAGAAGCCGCGTAAATATCTAACAGATGAAAAGGTGCAGTGAGGAGAAGAAGCAGACTGCAACGACCATACTCGTGTACGATGTTACTGGCATTATACACCGGCCTCTTCTAGGGAAGAAGAAAGGTAAGACATAATAATTACACGTACAACCGATTCCTACAGCACGTTTCCCCCATTCTACAGTTAATAGCTAGAAATAACACTAAAAGCCACGAATTCCCAAGGTACATTAACGAGGACAGATATGAACATAAATACCAGAATGGTCAACAGAAATCCGAAGAGCGCAAGTATTCAAGAGAATTGAAAGTGGAGAGCGGCATGTAATTCGAACCTATTCAGCTAGTGCAGCTCGAAAAAAAACTCAGAACAAGCGACGACAGTGACGGGCAGCATGTGAAGACCTGATGAAACAATTACGAATGAGAGACAAATTAATTCTCAGGGACGGTCTCAAAACTGCTCGTGTGAATAAGAAACAGATGGTCCTTAAATCAAAAAGTAGCGACGGATTATATCCAGTAGCAATATCAAGACACTTACCAGCTGATGATGTCGAGTCAAAACTAAAATTCACGTAGAAAAGTACAAAGATGATTCTAAAGAATTAGTTTAAAACCAAAAAATAGAAATCTGTGACAGCACCAACAGACAAAGAGGTGATGATGGGCGGTCATAAGGAAGCAGAAAGTAATAGAAAGTGAGTTCCAGTTTGCTGAATAGTTGTGTAACTATGAAAGAATAGAAAATTTCGTCTAAAATAACTATCATGAAGTCGTAAGTCTAAAGTGCTTAGTGTAAGATAGTGTGCATCAAAGACAATTTAAAATAATTAAAATGAAATAGCTACATACAAATTTTATATATACTTTTGATGAAAGAGATACAGAAACAGATCGTTCACGGATACAGCAAAGGGTGCACAGTTAAAATTAAACAGTGGAACATCGATCTAGATCAGTGTTTTTCAAAGTTTTTCCCAATTACCACCCCCTTAGGACACTATTTGATTTTCCACCGCTCCCTAATGATTATATAACTGTATATTATACAGTAATATACGCCCCCATTCAAGGCGTACCCTCCTACCGCCCTCTTGCATTTCCTCAACGCCCCCAGGGAGGCGGTACGGACCACTTTGAGAAACACTGATCTAGATTAAAAATTATGAAAACTTAAACTGACGCCTTAACAAATTTACGCTTAATGTTTTACATAGGGTATTGATTTTCAACTTTGAAATTAGAGTTACATTTTTCTTTACTTTATTTCATATTAATAACGCTGAAATATTGATCTAGTAGCCAAAGCGTGAACAATGAAGCATACAATTTAAAACACCGAATTGATTGTGAATATTCACAATCTGAGAGGTTAATCAAAACTAGGTTAGGCAAAACTAGAAAAAAGTTCAGTCAGCTAAACGTGTGAAAAAAATATCAGTCCAGGTATCGATGCAAATGTCGCGTTTATTTCAACAAACGCAGTAAAATTATCTCAACTTAGAAAAAAAAGCGTATTAAAAACGTGAATCAGAAAAAGATTCTGCTCTTGAAGCAAAACGATTTACACAAAGAGCCCATATGACAAATGGATGAACACGCAACAATACAACGAGGTGAGTCCCGGCGTGATTAAGCTCTACCAGAGACCAATCTGCTTTACAATCGCCACCAGAAAATATGGATACGTGAAAGTCATAACGGACTGTCATAACACCAAATTTGTTCAGAAACACAAACCGGCAAACTCATTCAACCACTTGTACTCGATGGAAAAATTCCCTCTCCTGTAAAATGAGATCCACAACTGAGTCACGACTAAGCATCTTTAGAACTCATCTACTTCATATTCGGGTGCAGGAAGTGAAATCTCTCACGACAGTGCGCATACAAACGGTCGTCGATTACGTTGCCAGCAGGTCGAATGTTTATGCTACGAAGTAAATATTTTGAATGGAATTGTCCCCTCGTAAAGATATTGTATTCTTATGTTGCATCAATAACAGGGCGAACAGTATTTCGACGAACTTTCAACAACCGATATGAGACCAGTAAAATGGAACGATCTTTCAGGTACTGCAACTACCTCACCAAATTATACCCAGGAGAATTTTGCAGCTCGTTTACCTGCATGGGAGCAACCAGTGATGCTCCGAGACAAACGACAGCGCTGCAGCTGGCATGCATAAATGAAAACTACCAGTCTCATCTAATAGAGAGTAGTCTTGTGTGCGAAAGTGCGGAGTCTATGTTATGTCGTTGTAGAGTCTCAGCTACAGCGGTTAAG
>VCRD01000030.1:19538-29646 GCA_006783055.1 Trinorchestia longiramus
GCAATGAACCGTCAATGATGCACGCAATGAACCGTCAATGATGCATGCAATGAACCATCAATGATGCACGCAATGAACCGTCAATGATGCACGCAATGAACCGTCAATGATGCATGCAATGAACCATCAATGATGAAAGGCAATCAGACAACTTCAATTTAATCAATAAAAAGAGGCATGACGCAGAAATGCACCATCCAATCATCAGGAAGATTCGAAATAAACGATGCCATTCTTCAATGGAAAAATACCAAATGATGTCGATAGAAAAATGTAACCAAATCATGGAATTCAAATGGTTGAAGATCTCGACCAATTCCGGGCCCTTAGCAAAGTACAACACGACTCACAGAAGGAATCTTGGTAAGAAATACCCAACACGACACGACACATAGACCACTCAGAGCGCAATATTTAATTACCGATGGTGTGCATAAGTGAGAATGTCGTGACCAAATGCACCCGTGTCGATGACATTGACCGAAGTTTGTACATGGTGAGACAAATGTTGAGTTGTCCACACCGATGCAAGGATGTTGAAAAATATTGAAACACGAATACAGAAAAGTAACTATGCACAAATGTTAGAAAAGAAACGGTCCACAAATGTTAAGACAAGAACGATGCACGAATGTTACGCGACAGGAACGATGCACGAATGTTTGGACAGGAACGATGCACGAATGTTGGGAATAAACAATACATGAACGCTGAAAAGAAACAGTGCCCATATGATGAAAAGAAACAAAACACAACATTGAAAAGAAACGATGCACAAATATTGGAAAGGAACGATGCACAATGTCGGAAAGGAACGATGCACAATGTCGGAAAAGAACGATGTACGAATGTTGGAAAGGAACAATGCACAGATGTAGGAAAGGGACAATGCACAGATGTAGGAAAGGGACAATGCACAGATGTAGGAAAGGGACAATGCACAGATGTTGGAAAGGGACAATGCACAGATGTTGGAAAGGGACAATGCACAGATGTTGAAAAGGAACCATGCACGAACATCGAAAAAATCGAAGAAAGATTGTTTCTAACAAACGATGCACAAACGCCCAATCAAGACGATGCGCCGATTCAGCAGAGTTGCGTAGATGCACAAACCAATCAACCGATGCAAATGATGCAGAGTAGAGCAGATGCAAAGCCGTTTGATGACAGTTAGCGATGTACGAGCAAGCCGATGGAAAAATATACGTGAAAATTAGTCATTGACATTTTTATCTCAATGTTTAATACACATATCAATGGGACATGGGTTCCACTGGTAGTGCTAGCACTGCACCACACCACCAGGGACCGAATAATACATGACACGTTGGAGTCTCTCCACCGCACCTCTCTAGATGTTATCTCAATAAGACTACATGCATGCTAGTCCAAACAGAGCTCAGGAATCCTACAGCATTAATATGGAGAGCTAAGTCCCCTGCATATTTTGGAGGACAATCATCTTCACTGCACTCCCTGCCCTGAATGTTATCTGTTCACAAGCAGATATTTTCCTTTGATTTCAGTCAGTGGCAGCAAAAACTGCTCACAATTGTCGTAACTTTTTAGGGTCAGTGAGAGAGTCGTGAGCAACGCTCCAATAAATGGCTGTTTCAGATCCGAGCGAAAGTAAAGATACTGTATAGTAAGCCAGTTAGATAAACACTGGGCATAAAAATAAACAAGCGTGAAAATAACACATTTTCTCAACAATCTCAGTGTTAGCACAACCAGATCATTGAAACTTCAAATAATAACAGATGTTCACTAGGGTAAAACTTGGGCACACATGGGAAACTAACATAAACCTGAACCAGGCAATGTGAAGGGATGCTCAAGCATGAGGGGTTTGTGGTACAGTGACTAGTTAAAGACCACATATTTGAGTTTCATTATAAAACCCTGGACTGTAAGGTGAAGGTTAGTTAGTATCATAAGAAGCTAATATCACAACTAAGCCTGTAAGCAACGGTCACTACCAGAGATCCCTTATACACAAATTTAAAAATAATGAGTTTATTTACAGCATGAGGACCCATGGACCCATTCAAGCCTGTTGGAGAATATTGTCTCTTGAAATCTTTATTATTTTCTTCGTTATTTATATAAGACTGTACGTAAACTTTACTTTTGAAGGCCAACATGACCATTCATATATTAATAATACCACTAAAAGAATACATTTGGATTATGGTTTAGGAGCACGTTTCGCACACTAAAAGTAATTCCAACCTGTGGTCGGAAACAGTTGATCAGAAAAAAGTCCAAAAATTTAATTCATGCATTATACTTTCAATGTTATACAGTATACTTTAAATAGGTACAAGAAACAAAAAATAATAATTTCCCGAAATTTTTCTGAAACATTAATGGCGAAATGTTTTGCCGACTGTGCACCAACTGTTTTCGACCCGTGGGAGTATACACCAAAGTATGTTACTTCCACTAGAGAAGTGTAGCTAAGGTAAGAGTTTGCCTCACATTTGAGTTACGCTTGTATGTATTTCTTACGCAACAAATAACATCGTGTATAAAACACAACACATTCAAGGTAAGAACACATTAAGATAACATTCAACACATCCGAGCGATAGTGACATGCAAGTAAAGCACATAGGAGCTATACATGGCATGTGTAAATGTGATATACTACGCAAGTTACTCGACACTGCAATTAAAACAAGAAAATTTGGACAACATATTAACACTAAACAATTTGTAATAATGCAGCAATGGCAGAATAAATCTTTTAGAACACTAAAATAAATAATAACAAAAGTAAATACTGTAACACTACAACTGTCAAAATAAATTCATTCAGAAACGCTCTTCTAAAAACGAAAAATTTCTATAACATTACTACAAAACAAAAACAAAAATACAACCAGTAGAGAGGATTCTTTCGCCCCACTACAGCAAAAAAAGAAGAAATTTCTGCTCCAGTATAACAAAAAAAAGAGAAATTTCTGTACGACTAAAATAAAGGGAAATTTCAGCAGCCTTGTCAGCATCACAAACTTCGCCTCTGTCTCAGCTGCAGATTTAGTTAGTGAGCAGCACAGCGACGCGCTACAAGACTTCAGTTTCAATATAGAAGTCAAACTAATGATGAACAATTTATACTTTACCTTTTAAAAACTGATAACAGAACAAGTCCTATAGGTGGAATTGGATTAAGAAAGTATGAACAAATATTGCGACTGATCCATCAGGGGTTCCGCAGTCGAAGTTGAGCTGCGGTTTTGCTGAACCAAGGCGATTTTCAGACTGGAACTGTTAAAGTTTGAATTGATTTTGTTCACAAAATCACTTTGTAATCGTTCGCATTGTATGCATGTCACAGGAACAAAAAGGCACGAACTGTGATGAAGAAATAACTAGAACCCTAAACATTCTTCTAAAACGTTGATGCATTGGTCACCCCTTTTAGATAAGATCAAAATAAGGAAAAGGACTAAAATCAAAGTCAGTTTAACTATAAAATTAAGTGTTCTACAAACGGCAAGTCCTACAACAAGGGTCGATATTGGCTGGGAATGCTTCTAAATCTACTAAGGTACTTTGGCGAGAAGAGACGCTCTAACCTTACGCAGTGGAAAGTAGAGAACCTTATGATTTTCTTCCGTATCGAGGAACGCTAACTCCAAGACTCATATAAGGACAGATCCCTCCAGCACTAAGAGAGAGCTAAAAATTCTAGCTTCCTTCGAAAATCGCTCTCTACAATAGTCAAAAGATAATTTTCTCTAGCGCTTCCTGAAATGGCGATAATCGACAGGAGCAGCTAAAAAACAGCAATATGCACAGGGTGACACATTAATTCTGACACAAATATTAGTTATGTCAATCTATTCATAATGGTAGAAATTATATAAAAAGTAATGCATAGGATGGCAAAATCTACTCAGATGACGCATGCAAATTTTCATTCGATGTATCCTCGTTTTCTCACTTCTTTCAATCTCTTTAGAAATGCCTCAACAGCGAAACGAAGTCTCTCTTGAGATAAATTCGTCTACTCTCAGTTCAAGGATAGTTTCAATTCTTTTCCTGATGGTTTTTGCGTAAACATTTCCCTCCAAGGCGGACCACACACAGAAGTTCATCGGACTGAGGTCTGAGATAGAAGGAAACCATTCTTCCTTGGTGAAGAAGTTAGAAACATTGTTTCTGAGCCAACTCTGAGTCCTGTTAAAGGAGTGAGGGTGCTCCATATTGTTAAAAGAGGAATTGTAGTCCTTCGAACATGATTTCACTCAAGTTATTTACAAGTTTCAGGGTATACTCTTCGTGATTTTGTGCATCGACTTTGACTCGCTGGAACAAAAACAAGGGGAGTTTTCCAATTGCAGACACTCCTGCCAAAATCATGACAGAAGTAGGATATTGAACTGGCCAGACGTTTCTAATATTTTCTGGTACTGATGCGACGTTTCTTGCAAAACTTTCAGTTGGATGAATGAAATTTTTTTTTCAACAGAAATATTTCTCATTTGGCAAAAGAACAGAGTCAAAGCTATTGGTTGCAAGAAGACGAAGTAACGCACGACTTCTTGGGAGTCTCTTTCACATTGTAACCTTCGTCAGGCTGTGAACGGATCACAGCTTGAGGGATTTAAATCTCAACTCTCAATGTCTCTGAACCACCAGCGAACTGATTCTCTGATTCATGGTTATGAAACCATCTTTCTCATTGATCTTCGTGGATTTCTTGCAATCCTTCGAGCAATCTTCTAATATTTTTAGTCGTTGCAGTTCTTAGATGACCAATCCTCTTATATTTCCCATTACCAGTCTTCTGGAAGAATTTGATAGCCAGGTGGACAGTTCAGTATCTAGTTTTCAATATTTTAAAAATTTCCATTCTCTCACTTTGTGATTTTTGTACCAAATGAAGCTCAACGATTGCATTTCGTTCGCATTTCCTTGCTGTTAACAAAAGGATCAGCTTGAATGCTATCTAAAAATTACTTAACCTGAGAATTTAAACGTTAGTGTTTTCTAAAAAAAAAATTATGAGTTGAAATCGGAATAAAATAAAAGTAAAATATAATTGCGTCAGAACTTCAGTGTCACCCTGTGTGTAAATGCCGAACTCAAAATACATGCTAATGAACTTAAAAAAAAATATTAAACGAATTTTTCTTATACAAACAATATAAAATAAAATAAATCTTCAATAAAAATACATAGAGTAGAAACGTAAATGAATTAAAAGATAAGCTACGAAATAAAGTACGTGAATTTTAAGCAAGGGTTAATATTAGGTGAGCACGCACGTGATGTCAAGGCATAGCGGTGCGTGTTGCTGCTTGCAACAGTAACACGACAGTGTAAGTTAAGTAACACGACACTCAGACAATGTAGTTATGACAAGAAATTTTTAAAAGAAATGGTAGTCGGCAACAGACTGTCGCATTAACAATGAGTCGAATGTGTTACACAGTTTAACATAAATATTATTTAACGACAAGAATAGAATGAATAACAGAAAAACAGACAAAAATGCTATACTAGGCCAAAAGAGACGCGATACTAAGCAAACTATGTTTAACAGAACAGTTTTCAGCAAATGAACATGCAGGCAAAATACAACGTCAGTTTGCAAGCGGCAACATTCTGTAGTGCAGTGCTCGAAGGTACGTTGCTGGCAACACATGATGTATTCAAAATTTAAGAGCGAGATAAAACCTCTTTTAAAACCGCAGGTGTCAAAGAAACGTACGGGGGCAATGCAACGTGCACAGCGACGCAGCTAGATCAAAAACAACTAACAGGAACGTAGTTAGAACAAGAACATAGTTAAAAAAAGAAAAGGTTGTGCAAATGATCTTGCAGTTCAAGAAGGAAGTTGTCAACATGAGGAATGAACTCAGACTGTCACAAATAGCTGGAGCAACTTTTTCAAGCAATTGGAAATTCGTTAGATCTTCGGAACGAAGAAATAGTACGGAGCTGTGTAGGTGGAAACTAAGTTCAGTGCGGTAATTTAACTTCAACTCTTGACTGAGCCTGAAAACTATCGAGTTTATAACTCAAAGAAAGGTATAAAATACATGCTTCATAAACGTTGTGTGTTGACAGCTGCAGTAGTTCAAAGGCAGATTACGAGCTAGTTTCGAGTGATGTCAACAGCGTTAGGCTCCCATATCTGATCTTAAATTGAGAAAAACAAACTATAGTTTTGCTGCTTCTCTTAACTGTCTGGAATGTATTCAAAGTTGCTCAGACTGTTGACTGCAGCTGTACATAACCCTTATCAATGATGAACAGAAATTAAGCAAGCGAAAGACATAGACGTCGATGCCACTAACTTAATAAACAAGAATACAGCAAGCGAAAGAAATGGACGTTGTTGCCACTAACTCACCGTGCTTGTCCTTATCCTTCATTTTCTTCTCCATCTCCCCAGCCTTATCCTTCACCTTACCAAAGAATTCTGACGAAGAATTCCGAGAAATATGAAAATAAAGCACAGGTATGAGACAAAGCTTTCCTACAATTTCTTGTTCAAAAATGACATGTGCATTGCAAAAACGTGTATCATTAATTCGCGTTCATCGTTCATACATGCACCGCCCACAAGCAACACATCTGCCTTCATGTCTCCTACACTGCATACTGCACTGAGCAAGTTAATTGCACGTGAAAACACCTGAGCAAATGTCGGCAGATCAACCTCGGTAATGAGGGACAACTGCTACTTGGAACTTATATTTCTTAAGTCTCAACCCTTTCAAATACTTGGTATGTCAATAAGCCTAGCTCTTAACTATTTACAGAATAACCTATATTCAAGTAGGAGTATATCCATTAGCTTAATTTACAAGCACGTAAACTAAAAAAAGAAATTACGCTAGATGAAATATATTCGTAGTACACGACATTTATTGGTCAGACACGGAACTCGTTCAGATAACATTTTTATGGCACCTCTAAAATACACATAAGTAAGCCATTTCTAAAATTTCCGAGACAAAACGAGTGCTCTTAAAATGAGCACTCCTGAAGTAGCCGAGAAACAGCTCTGTGAGTGCTCTGGAGACAGGCATTTGACCTTTGGATTACGGAGGTGGTAGTGTTTATTTGTAACTTTGACTGTTTGTGCGAGAAGCTCTCTATGAACACCAGTAAATGGGGGCCATTTACATCATTTACAACTCCTAAATGATCACGAGGCAAAATATAAATATTTTTCATCTAATACATTAATTCTTCTCCTGACTACGTAGAACAGTCAAGTGGCAAAGGATTATTCATTATTTTTGAAAAAGAAGGAAATATTTCCGAAGGTTTCCCGAGTATATGCAGTTTACAGGAAGGTAGACCGGACGACTAGAATAACTAACTACCCTTCATCTTAGAGGATGCTTCACTATGCAGCACCAGTAGGTTAGAGGTTAGCTTACGAGGCATTTTCATTCAGAATTAAGTATCAGTTTCAAATGACAATTTCTACAGAAAAGAAGCTTCTCAGTTAAAGGTTAAGTAACGGTTAAACATTAAACCAAAACTCCATGTACAACCAGGCACTACATAATAGAGCGTGAACTACCTGTCACCGGAGAGCGAACTTTATCCAGTCAACGCCTCACAGTATACTGACCTCTAATATGTACATCCATCGCTCCTGAAGGCAACTTTGTGACAATGTAAAAAACGAATATAATATGCCTTGACATCCCTCCTTAAAGGAGAGGAGGGTCAGAACTATTCGTATTATTCAGGTAAACAATCGTAAGACTGTCCAGTCATTTTCCTTGGTACTTGTAACAGACTTGAATTATGATTTTCAGATGCTCGTGCTCCCCATAACACTCGCTGGTTCATGCTCAACACAAACTCTGAACCGAGGAGGTAAGGGACTTGGGCCTGTCATTAATACTATTATTATTATTATTATTATTATTATTATTATTATTATTACATCCTGGGACCGTCGAAGCTCCCCTCACCTCAAGACAACACAAATCCACTTTGTTTACGTCACCCCCACTAAGTTCTGCTACCGTTTTATGATAAGCAAGAAATTAACACCACGCTAAGTTGATGTCAGTTGCTAATTGTCAACTGACTCCCAGACAGTAAATGTTAAACTGATTTGATACCAAAAAATCAAATCATGACGGCTTTCAATACGTTGCAACTATCGAACATCACGCATTCTGTGTTCATACTCATGAAACAATAAACGCTCACTCGTTCATCAGAAAATAAATACAGAAGCATATACAAAAGACGAATGTTATCACTATGAACATAAATTGAAGAACTTGACAAGTGAACATAGAGAGAAGCAAGCGGACATGATCAATATGGGACACGCGAGATAAATTGGCGAGATATTCAAGAAGTTAATCATACAAAGTAATAAGCTTGCACACGTAATTAGGCAATGTCTTCCATTTAAACACCGAAATAATTGAAAAAATGAATAATGGCAAATAGAGCAGCCTTACCTTGTAAATTTAATACCATTTATATATAATATTGAAGTATAACTTCGAAGTATAACTTCGAGACATAAACGATTTACAAAAAAAAACAAGTGTAAACAACACGATAGTGAAGATCTGCTTAAAACTACCGCAAGTCAAAGGAAGTAAACCGTTCAGAGGCCATATATTTACGCAATGTTTGATCGACAAGGAAAAAAAAAGACCAGTTGGAAGAGTGGCGAGGTAAATCCTACCAGTAGTTCATCAAGAAAATAATGGTATTTTGTCAGCAAAGAAGCCCTGTAAAAGACTATTTTGTTATGAACCAACGCGATCCGGGAGCTGTGAGACTCGTATCCGTGATACGGAAAGTTATAGTGGCCGGAAGATTTATGAAGGCGCTGGAATATAAGCAACACTGAAAATCAGTCTGTTACTCATGACATTATTTCGTTGTCTAGCCCTAAGAAATGGTTTCGTAAGTAATGCGGTGTAGCTGTACGAGTGTATGTACAGATACACTGCTACGACTTCACTGCAAGTATCCGTGACGAGTATAAGTAGCACGAAACCATGATTCATAGTCCCATATACTGGACGTCACACGCATTCCTGCTTATAACTTAAAATGTCACTTTAAGTTCTGTCTTAGACCCATGGTGCAAGCCATCTGTCCAGAGTTCAGGTGAGGTAGAGTAACAGCCATATCGACGTGTCTTGCCGCCCTGTGTAACACGCAGCACTTTGCGGATGCGTAAATTTCCCCTTTAACCAAACCATTGCACCAAATTCGGCAAGTTGTAATTTTTTAAGAACATTGAAGAATTTTGAATAGAACTTTGTGATGTCATTGCTTCCGAGGCAATCGTAGAAGTAATGGACCAAATTTATAAAGTACAAATTTTGTAGAGTACATGAGACGGAGAACATACAATAGAAGCCTAAACGGACGCAGGGTGTATGAGTAGGAAAGATAGAATAGAATAAGGCAATAGGAACGAGCCGTTTGGCCCATTCTTGGTTCAATACCGAAGTCCCATGCCGACTTGAGATGAACCTCAAAAAATACAACCTGCAACAGAACAAGAGTTCAGATTCATAGACCAAGACTAAAATGTTTCCCACAAACCCCAATTACATGGGAGACAAATTATCCGAACCGTGGTCCCAGCTACAACTACTATATGAAGACACACTAAAGGTTAATTCGAAAAAAAAAATGAACATACCTGAGACCAGAGATGTGTCAAACCGGCGTCTTTTCTATCACACGATACAACAGCACAAATTCAAGATAAATTCCAAATAAGAAGGAAGAACACACCTGCAATTTTCTTAGCAGCCTCAGGTGAGGCGGGGTGAGTGAGGATGTTAATGCGCTGGTAGCGGCTGGTGAGTGTGAGCTCCGCTGCCTCCAGCGACCCTGGTGTCATGGCCGCATACTCGTCTGCCAGCAGCTGCACTGCGAGCGTATTACATCGTCAAAAAAGACGGTCAAAGTCATCCTGAAATGCCGTCAACATCATCCAGAAGCGCCGTCAAATATCATCCAGAAGTGTCGTCAACATCATCCAGAAGCGCCGTCAAATATCATCCAGAAGTGTCGTCAACATCATCCAGAAGCGCCGTCAATATCATCCAGAAGCACCGTCAACATCATCCAGAAG
>VCRD01000030.1:43740-55079 GCA_006783055.1 Trinorchestia longiramus
TGGAGCATATGTCATGTCTTGGAGCATATGTCATGTCTTGGAGCATATGTCATGTCTTGGAGCATATGTCATGTGTTGGAGCATGTCATGTCTTGGTTTGTACACAATCATGCGACACAAGTCAACACATAAGCTTAGATATAATTTTTTATGGCTTCAGACTTGACAAAAAAAAGACAAAGAGGTAAATTTAAAGTATGTTAATGCTCAGTAATAATCTAGAAAGCCAGTATCTAGTAAAACAAATTATTTCAATACGTACAAACCTTCTTCATTGGTATTTACTTTCCTCAAAAGTTTAAAAGGAAGCTAATACTTTTCGATGAGAAAAGTATTAGTTTAAGAAGACAGTGAATGACCACCCATACAATGACAATGAGACAGTTTGAGGGAAAGAAACAAAATTTAAATTAATAAAGTGCACGCTAGTTTCATAGAACAATCAGACAAGCGAACAAGCTTTGAGAGGAAACAAATCTGATGACCTATGAATGCAGGCAGAAATTTCAGCTATGAAGGAGACAGCAGAATATGGGAGGGAAATTTTTCTTGTTTAGCATTCCAGCAGAAGCCACAGTACTGAGCCAGTGATGATGTTTGTCTGTTTCAGTGCTCACTTACGTTTGCTAGTCATTGCCAATGACTAGCGACTAATTGTTTACTTACTGTGGCTGGTCAATGACAATGACTAGTGACTAATTGTTTACTTACTGTGGCTAGTTACTGCTAATGACTAGCGACTAACTGTCTACTCACAAATGTGAAGGAGAAAGAAAGGCACTGTAACAGACAGAGGGAACTTCAACATGAAGAACTAAGATAGATACATCAACACACAAAATTATGAATGAAGAGGCGGTAAGTCGATGCTGATTACATTGAAAATTGTCACGCTGGAGTTAGGTCAGGAGAGAGTAAAAAATAGAAGGTCCATTCTGTAAGCACGCTCGAAAGGCTTTTAACGACAGCACTCAAATTCTAACGAAACATGCACTAAAAACGATGGATACTCGAGTTTTGTACCATGAATTAACTTCTGTAATTTTGAAAGGAAAATGTAATGCTTTGATCCATTTTGGCTCCATAAACACGCTCGAAGTACTCATCAATGACAAAGTAGACTACAATTGGTAGACAGCGACGGTAGTGTTGTGGGTCTGTCTGTAAGTATACTGTCAAATTCGTATAGATTTAAATGATGGGTGCAACTAAAGACGGATGGATTTAACAGCAAAGATTCAAGAAATGACAGAAAATTTACAACATTTAGACTTTGAGGACAGTCATTTTACAACAACATTTACAACACTTCGTAAATAAAGGACTGTATAAACCATCGTAAACATTTACAAGCAGTGACTATGACTGTGCTGCTTGACTTGACTATGCTATACATAGTGTTCATGCTGCTTTGATTAACAATTATATAGATATGAAGTTAGGGTGCAATATTATCACATAGAATTGCTTCCGTTGAAGAGACAAAACCGTGATACAAAATGCAATTACACACTAAACATTATCAAACACATGCTTGTAGAAGTCTCAATAACAATAAAAGTGAATTCAGTTCAG
This sequence comes from Trinorchestia longiramus, assembly GCA_006783055.1. Classification (NCBI taxonomy): domain Eukaryota; kingdom Metazoa; phylum Arthropoda; class Malacostraca; order Amphipoda; family Talitridae; genus Trinorchestia; species Trinorchestia longiramus. The sequence goes on from VCRD01000030.1 coordinate 45,316, forward strand.
GCCAGCGGCATAAAGTAAAATCAACTTACAGCTGAAAATTACAAAAACGTAAACATAAAGGAATAAAAATTTACTCCGTGAAACAAAATGTGAGAAGCTACCTAAAGCATCCAAGCATGCTGCCCTCACGTAGACAATGGAATATATAATAGAGATAAGGAAACCGAACACGATCAGTCCACCCTCCATCGACAGGCAATTGCTAAGCTGGGTTCCATGATGCTGGATCCTGAGTTCCATCAAGCTGAATTCTTGGTTCCAAACTGGATCCTGAGATCCATCAAGCTGAATTCTTGGTTCCAAGCTGGATCCTGAGATCCATCAAGCTGAATTCTTGGTTCCAAGCTGGATCCTGAGTTCCATAAAGCTAGATCCTAGGCTCCATCAAGCTGGATTCTGAGTTCCAGCAAGCTGGATCCTGAGATCCATCAAGCTGAATTCTTGGTTCCAAGCTGGATCCTGAGATCCATCAAGCTGAATTCTTGGTTCCAAGCTGGATCCTGAGTTCCATAAAGCTAGATCCTAGGCTCCATCAAGCTGGATTCTGAGTTCCAGCAAGCTGGATCCTGAGTTCCATCAAGCTGGATCGTGGGCTTCATCTAACTGGATTCTCTCAATGGAGACTAATCAAATGAACCCTTTCTCAAATTTGACTGTCAAAATGAACTATGAAGAGCCCCCTTAAAAACACGAACCCAACTTTGCTGACAGGCCTGGTCTTGGAAGACTGGCTTGGTGTTGCGAGCTATAATTAGATGAAATATTTCGCCATAGATAACAAAGAAACTTTTACTTTGCATAGAAGCAGTTGCGTATTCCACAATTGCATGACGTACAATGGAATTGCACATGGAGTTTTTACTCAGAGTACGACACCTTCTTTTACAAAAGAAAGAAGGATAATCTTGTTTGAGAAACCTTGTCACATCAACAGTCTCAGGAGGATGGACTGTCCTGGCGCTGAACCTGAATGCATCACACCCTGACTTGAAAAAAGTGTTGGATTCTTCACATTTATGCGTGATTTTAGCTCAAAAATCTACTCTGTTAAGCCACATGTTTATTTAAAATATCGTTGAGCAAATCACTGTGTTAGGTATTTAACCCATTAATGCCAGATGGGAATAGATGTGCCCAGAAATAATCATTCCCTTTACTAATTTCAAATGTTTCGTTCAAAATTACGGTAAAATTTCATAAAAATGAGTAAAGATGAGTGGAAATTTACGAAACATTTTGATCAGTCTGAAAATAACTTGGTCGTCAAAGGGTTAAACGAAATCCTATAACTGAACAAAGAAATCCCTGACAAACTCGAGTAAACTCAGTATTGAAGAGTGAAACCATCTTGAAGCACAAAGCACTTTAGTCAGGTCAATCACGTGTGACGCTCCACAGGCGACCATCAAAGAAACACTAACAAATACTCCCTTTGGTCGGAAACAGTTGGTGCACAGTCGGGAAAACATTCTGGCGATAATGTTCTAGAAAACATTCGGGTAATAAATTCCTGATCTTAGCGTCTAGTACATCATTAAAATATAAAGCATAACGTTCAAAGTTAACTTTGTAGATTCTTTCCCCTGCGCACCAACTGCTTCCGATCAACGTCAAAAGTTGTATGCACGAACTGTTTCCGACAAGATGGAGTAGGAAATATATATTGGATCGAAATGTGAGAAAAAAGACATGTTCACTAACCTATCGCTGCCCTTGGCACTCAAGCTTCTCCTGGCATGACAGGATGGGGGAGGAAAGGCGTGAGAGAGAAAGAAAGAAACCACAGAATGAAAGTAGCTGCGTGACGTACAATGCAGCAATGTACAGTGTGCGGGGACTGTGCATTTCGCTTTGAGTGTTCCTAAATCTCATCCTCACAAACGGTGTCATTTCTATCGTATTTCACACGCACCATCTTTTCTCTGCTGAACTCACTCCCCAAGTCTCCTTACCCTAACAAAATGATCAGAATAATACTCTCATGCAACTTTTCTTATCTACTCATGTCATGACCCTGTACTTCAGAACCTATTTGAGTGCTCCTCACACCTTGCATCCTTTATATGCAGTAACACCTCTACATACGAATTTTCCAACACACGACATGAAATTCGATCAAATTATCGACTCTACACCCGATGGAAAATCCAACATACGACGTCGAAGTTTCGTGGTTAGCCCGCTATGCGGCAGCACTCACGACGGGATGGAGAGTTAAGTTCACAGTTCCGCTTCGTAAACATCTCTGGTGATCGGCTTTTACTTCTTAGTGATAATTAGTGTTATTTTTTCATTCTTTTTTATTATTCACGAAATTTTTCATAATTCATGAAATCATCTTTTTCATAATATATTATCATGGGTCACAAGAAGGCTAGTGCGAGTTATAATTTTTTTTTTACAGGTCTAATATTTTACAATGTATTTCTGTAGGTTTTCTACGAGTAATTGTCTATTTACTAAGGAGTTATGGTAGGTTTTTGGGCTGTGGAACGAATTAAATGGTTTTACATGTATTCCTATGGGAATAATTGATCCAACATACGAATAATTTGACATAAGACGTAGGTCCCGGAACGAATTAAATTCGTATGTAGAGGTGTTACTGTACTTTGTGTTTATCATCTGTTTAACCATCTTCTTCGTCCATCAATTTACTCTGAAACAGAAGCCCGAAAATCCATAAGATTAAGCTTCATTTGTCATTTCTTTATTCGATCATATGCTCCCAGAACAAATCGAGAAATTCCTCTTACTATTTACTACTCAAAAATTCAGGCCCCATTCTCAGCAAGTTCTCTGGATGAGCTACTAGTCTTCCCTCATCAGTAACACCACGGAGTCTGTCGAGCCTTATATACTGTAATGACTCCGAAAAGCCGCTAAAATATTTGAATAGCAGTGAATAGTTCATGGAACAGGGAGCAACTAAAGGAACATGTGTTCGGGTGCAACACTGGATGCTAAGAGGTGTGTTTGACAGTGATTATGTGTTGTACACGAGGGAGATAAAATCCGATGTAAAGTACATGGTGCCAAAACATTAAGCTGAGCTCTGCAACGAAAATTTGAAGTCACCCTAATTCAAAAATTAGGTGCAGCAACATGTCGCTAGTGCACAAGACTGTACGCTGTACACAGCAATAGAATAGAATAAGGCAATAGGAACGAGCCGTTTGGTCCATTCTTGGGTTGATACCCAAGTCCCATGTCGTTGACACCGAAATATACACGACCCATAGTGTGCTCTAAGCATGTGCAGAAGCTGAAGTAGAAAGTTCACAACACAGAAGACGATGTAAGGCATAATGATACCTTGGCAGCAGATGAATGCAAAGCAATTAGACCATTAGACCCAGAGCGATGCAGGGACAGAGTTCTAACGTAACGCCAGTATAGTGCAGTGTATAACAAAGTACGGACAGTGCATTACAGTGCAGAATAACGTAATTATTACACAGTAGCCACTAAAGTGCAGTGTATATGGTGCATAAAATGACGTACAGTGCATTACAGTGCAGAATAAAGTAATTATTATACAGCGGCCACTATAGTGCAGTGTATATGGTGCAGCAAAGGACGGACAGTGGTTCACAGAGCAGAATAAAATGCATCACTACGCAGTGTCACGGCAGATATTTAGTACACAAAATACAGTGCAGTAAAGAAAAATACATCCGCAGCATTTTAATAAATACTTAGCAATATTTATTTAAATCGCAGAGTGGGAAGTTGACCACATATTTCCATTTCCCTCCTAATAAAAATTTGTTCTGGATAATAATATCGGCTGACGTCTAAAAAAGTTTCTCTGATATATAAACGCAGAGAATACATGAAAATTTCTCCTCGCTGCTGTTTAATTAATAAAATAATGCTACTGATTAAAAATAATAAAGTAGAGAAAGGCTAGTCACACTCATGTCAGAGACAGCTCGCAGAATACGTAACTTTTTACCGTCAAATGGACGGTTTTCCTTAATCTAATACTAAGAATAACCGTCGTGTGTTTATATATTTATTTATTTATATCTTTCGTCTCACGCTCTTAAGAATAGATAGGAAGAAATTAGCACCGATAGTCTTGGTTTCATTTCACTGGTAAATTAATACTCATTTTCGCTGTACAAGTGCACTATAATAATTCACTTTGAAAAAAAATTAGAGAGATACAGAGCCGTATGTACTAGTGTTCGTATCGTGGATACCGAGTTCAGCTGGGTATTGCATACTACAATATACATACACAGGCTTGCAGTTGCTTTCGGTAATGCTGAATTTCTGTATCTAGGATATCACACGAATGGCTATAACTACTTCTATTGAGGCTCAAAAATACTGTATTCTATGTGTTTATTACTGTCACAAGAAAAAAAAAGTTACCTTTGAAATAAGCTTAAGCAAGGAAACTCCACTTTCCAACAGTATTTGCCATCATTTTTGATGGCACGGATACACGTCTATACTATAATAATAGCCGCGTCCGTCTGTCCCTGTGTCACACTTTTCTAATCGATGGCTTTGATAGCAACAAGGATAAAGCTTAAAAAATACAAGAAATCCTTCTATTGCATTATTTTTCTATGGCAATTCAATTCCCTTTCACTTGCATTATGGTATCCAGAATACACAATCGGTTTATGTTTACAAATAGAAATTTTCGTTGGACCTTTTTCTGTTGAAATTCCTCATGATGCTTTGATATTTTTAATTGATAATGTGAAAAGAAATGTTTGAAATTAGTTTGACCAGTAACCTGGCTACCACTTAGTATAAGGCCAAAGATTTTGGAAATTGAGTTATTGAGGACGTAAGAGAGAGAGCAGCAAGACCGACAGCAAGAAAGACGCCGAAGACTATCGGACGTACAACGCGAAATGGCAAGACGAAGCAATGCTGCTCGCATGGCAAAGTTAACGGGTACACATTGCACTAGACAATACAATGCATAGTATTGTCAGTACCAAAGGCACCGGATCACTATAAAAATAACATTTTTAACGTTATTAGCTTTCTTTTCCCACTCGGCCCTGTTATTGGCAGATAAAACAGAAAATGGAAGTTCTGTATACCTTCATAAAAAATATTCAGATTTTGATAATACCACAGGTAAAAATGAAAAATATATTTTACTTCATAGATCCCGAATTTTTCGAGTACACATTGCACTACTATAATAATAAAGTAGAGAAAGGCTAGTCACACTCATGTCAGAGACAGCTCGCAGAATGCGAAACTTTTTACTGTCAAATGGACGGTCTTCTTTCAAGTGTGATACAAGGTAGTGCAAGTCAAATGCCCGAGTTTTGAAAGGTGCTTACAACGCCTGTGGTGGTGATAGTAAGATGTGTGTAGTATCGTTGTGACCACCAAATTCTGCCGTTTTTAGTAGCAGCCATGCCTTGGTCGAATAAACATCGCAGCTTTGCAATGCGCACGTATCTCGAAAATGGCCTTTCTGTTGTCTCCACTCAGCGCGCCTTCCGCCTACACTTGAACATTCACGTCATGGTCCCATCCCTGTTGGCAAGGCAATCAGGCTTTGGGTTGAAGCATTGGAAGATACTGGTTCCACAAGAAGACCTAGGGGTAGTGGAGAACCAAGAACGGTAAGAACACCGGAAAATGTGGCCTTAGTTCAAGCAGCTGACGAACAGTCACCACGACACTCTGCCCGGAAGCATTCACTTGCATTGGCCATGTCTAACCGATCTTTAAGGCGGATATTGAACCGAAATTGAAAGAATTAAGTGAGGAAACAAATCTGGGAGACATCTGGTTCCAACAGGATGGAGCAACAGCCCACACTGCTCAAGTTGCAATGGTTAAATTGTGACAGATGTTCCCGGCACGCCTCGTTTCTTGGAGGAGTGATGTCGAGTGGCCCCACGCTCACCTGATTTGAGCATTTGCGACTTCTTCGTGTGGGGTTATCTGAAGGAGAAAGTGTTCAGAAGTCGGCCACATAATTTGGAAGAATTAAAGATGCGAATTCAGGAAGAAATCGCCGCAATGCTCCTTGAGATGTGTCGAAGAGCCACCGAAAACTTCAGACATTGCCTTCAACAGTGCATCGTAACAGATGCCCACCATCTTCCTGATGCATCTTCAAAAAGTGACCACACAAATGGCATTGTATACTGATTCGAATAAAACAAATAATGGTGTACGTATTGTTTTACTTTTCTTAATAGCCATTCAAAACTCGGGCATTTGACTTGCGTCACCCTGTACAACAAAGCCTAAGATGTTTATAAAACCAGTTCAGCACTCCACAGTTATCGAACTCTCAGAACATCATATGGTTGTGTACGTTTAGAAGCTGCTAGCAGTATGATCAGCCAATGAACAGCGTGTGGTTGTGGCGCAGTTTTCTCTTCGGGAAACATTATGGTCCGCAATTGGCGAACAAGCTGAAGGACGTAAAAGAGCAGAGTAAACTGCTGGCACCTATCTGTGAAAGTTTCCTTCTCTCCACGCTGCAAAAGCAAGTACTTAACACAAAATGCTTCCTTCTCCTCACGCTGCACTAGTAAGTGCTCGACACAAGAGACAAACACGGCTAGCTCATTTGTTAGCACATAACTCTACCTCCCTAAAGCTATATGAGCGTCAAATTCAAATTTCAGCGTCATCAATAAAGGCGATCTGGATGGGAATCAATTCGCTTGTGGTGAGGGTGCTTCTAGTAAACCCTAGATGGTGTGGGCTGTTCTCCTTAACCGACGAAATTAGAAAAGTTGCATTCTGTTAACTCAAGCGAGCGTGCGAGAGTGTTTGATTCTCTTGTGATGGCTGAAATACTAGTCATTAAATCCAGCTGGTACACAAATAAAATTTGAGTTTTTACGTGATGACAAAACCTAGGTAGCAAGAAAACTAGGAAGCCTTTCGTTTTTTTGGGTGATATGCACATATAAAATAGCATCTTTCCTTCTGACATGCAGAAAATTCCCCGAACATATCCGATTTTTACACATCGGAATATTCAACGGTATCAGCATTTGTCTATCATGAAGCATGAAATATTTGCTGGTGTGAGCATTCGTCCAACATGAAGCATGAAATATGTTCCGGTGTCAGCATTTGTCAAATATAAAACATTAAATATTTACTGGTATCAGCATTTGTCCAAAATGAAACTTTGGTATCGACCACGAATTCTCATTCTAACCCACTACTGATCAACAACAAATTAGCCAGGTACACACAACAACCAGTCTATTTATTTCGCCCACCAAATCATTAACGCTTAGTTCATAAGACCATAGTGCCAGCAAAATCACGCCCTGGGCAATTAATAATAACAAGATAGCTCACTAGAGACAAAACCAGACTAACTTGGTGGGCAGTTCCCCCTTACAAGCACGGTGGTAGAAAATAAGTACCACTATTAAACGTGTTCACGACAAGCAAAGTTAATATGACGGTAACAAGAGCTACTGTTGGTCCGTGAAGGTTAGCAATAACAAAAAAGCTCGTTAGAGGCAAGGAAGACTAACTTGTTGGATAGTTTCCCCTTACAAGCATGGCAGTAAAAAATAAGTACCACTATCAAACGTGTTCATAACAAGCTGAGTTAATGCGACGGTAGCAAGAGCTACTGTTAGCCTGTGGAAGTTAGCAATAACAAAAAAGATCATTAACAACAGGGAAGACTAACTTGTTGGGCAGCTTGTAGATGTAACCCCGGCCACTCTCGCCCCAGACGAGGATGGTCTCGTTGCTGACGAAGCTGCCGCCGCTGTAAGTGGTTTCTCCATCCCGCGCCCCACACTCTGCCAGCTGGGAGAAGTCGCCGGCGTCGTACACCTGAACATGCAGACATACAGCTTTTGACGTTGGTCGGAAACAGTTGGTGCATACAGCTTTTGACGTTGATCGGAAATACATAGTTGGTACACACGGAAACGAATAGGAAAATTTCCCTCATACGCACGTTATACAGGGTGGCCCATAAGTAAAGTACCTTTTTAAAAATTTTTGAGCAACATGTTGATTGTCGGTAGACTTGATACGCAGGTAGAAAACTTTGAAATCTCCTCATTCATTCTGAATTAACCAAACCTCTTTCCCATTTGTAATTTTATAGCTAATAAAACCACAAATGGGAAAGAGATTTGGTTAATTCAGAATGAATGAGGAGATTTCAAAGTTTTCTACCACCGTATCAACTCTACCGACAATCAACATATTGCCCAAAAAAATCATAAAATCCAACCCCAAAATGAAACGCTACGCAATGGACGAAAAAATAATGGAACTTTACTTCCGATGTAATTGTTTGGTTACTGTAGTTCAGAGGAATTACATTAAAATTAATGGTATTGAAAGAAGTCCTTCGAAAAAGTGCATAAAAAACTGGTATCGAAATTTTGAGAAACTGGGACAACAGCAGACAAGCAACGTTGTGGCAGGCCACGGACCATACGAACTGGTGCTTCAATTCAGCTTGTTGCAACGAGTGTTGCTGATCGGCCCAAAACGTCAACTAGGAGACGTTCAATTCAACTGAGAATGTCACGTACCTCACTGCAACGTATTTTGGTAAAAGATCTAAAGTATCATCCATATAAAATTCAATTAACTCAAGAACTCCATCCTACGGACTACCAAAATCGATTAGATTTTGGGAATAGATTTTTGCAGCTTGCAGAAAATGAAAACTTTGTAAAGAATTTAATATTGACTGATGCACATTTTCACCTCAATGGTTTTGTTATTAAGCAAAATTGCAGATGCTGGGCTTCAGAAAATCAAAAAGAAATTCATGAACGTCCACTTCACTCAGCTAAAGTAACAGTATGGTGTGGCATCAGGCCTTCGAGGATCATTGGACCACATTTTTTTGAAGATGCTAATGGTGACGCAATTTCTGTTCATGGAAACCTGTATAGGCAGATGATTCAAGAATATTTGATACCTTGAATTGGAGATAATAAAAGATATTATCTTTTTCCAACAAGATGGAGCTACAGCGCACAAAGCGAAAGAAACAATGCAAATGTTAAAAGTAATTTTTCCAAACAAAATAATTTCTGGTTTTGGTGATATACCTCGATCTCCAGATCTAAATGCTCCTGATTTCTCTCTCTGGGGATACTTGAAGGAAAATGTTTACATTGAAATGCCTGATACATTACAGCAATTGAAACTAAACATCATTCAAGAGATCAACAGCATTGCACCAGAGACATTAAGGAAAGTAATGAACAGCACCGTTGAATGAGCACCCATTGTTTGACTAATAATGGAGGTCACTTAAGATATGGTATTCCATAGGTAAACGTATATTATCGTTTCATTTCAAAAATTCAATATTAAACTTTGAAATTTCTTCTTTCATTCTGAATTAACCAAATCTCTTTACCATTTTTAGTTTTAAAGCTATAATAACTTTAAAAAGGTACCTTACTTATGGGCCACCCTGTACTTCGAACACTATACATTCTACTTAAAAAAAAGAAAGATAAAGAATTAATTTGCCAGAACAATAATACCGGAATGTTTTCCCGACTGCAACAATTGTTTCCGACCCGAGTGAGTAGATGATAGCAAGTTACACCAATCTTTTAAGATTACATATTTTTAGCATTGAGGAAACTGAACTATTTTTTTGGCTGCGTCTGGCAAGACCATCTCACATCAAGCCAGCAAGACCAGACAAGCCAGCAAGAACAGACAAGCCAAGCCAGCAAGAACAGACAAGCCAAGCCAGCAAGACCAGACAAGCCAAGCCAGCAAGACCAGGCAAGCCAAGCCAG
>VCRD01000030.1:62308-133542 GCA_006783055.1 Trinorchestia longiramus
AAGGAAGAGTTGGGCTGAAGGAAGAAATGGGCTGAAAGAAGAAATGGGCTGAAAGAAGAAATGGGCTGAAAGAAGAAATGGGCTGAAAGAAGAGATGGGCTGAAAGAAGAGATGGGCTGAAGGAAGAACTAGGTTGGAGGAAGAACTAGGCTGAAGGAAGAGATTGGCTGAACACCTCCGGCAGTTACTGAATGAGAACACGATAGACAGGAGATGACAAAGGACAGGAGGAGATGATGGTAGTGGACAGGCAAAATTAGGGTGCCATAACGAGATGAACAGGAGGTGGCAGTATAGGAAATGTCTGAGAAGGGAGCCGCATTGGATGGACGTGCAGTCGAGTGTTTGGAGGAGGCAGTGTGCCTAAAATGCTTGATGCGACTGTTGGGTTCTTTTCTTATTCAACCCATTAATGCTGGAGGTTAAAACAACGGCTCGTACGATGGAAAAACTAATAAAATGGCTACATTGAGACAATTAGAACATTTATAACGTTTATTTAAGAATATCCAATTAAAAAAATCTATGCCGTCCTATATGTAGGACGTCTTTTTCATTTTCTATCATTCCTAATCAACAAAAAACTTTGCATGGTTAAGTGTCCTATATGTACGACGCCAGGCATAAATGGGTTAAGGTAGTATACCTATCACAGGTGCAGTAGCTTCTATTGATCTCTACATGAGTGCAAGAAGATATAGTAAGTATGAACAAAATAGTAATATTATCAACGGCAATATTACTCTGAACTATTGACATTTTTTAGCATAAGTAATGTTACTCAGCATATGTATTACTGCCTATCAATAGTAATATTTCTCAGCACTAGTAATAACAACAAGTAATGACAACGGCATGGGATTTAGGTATCAACACCAGAATGAGTCAAACGCCTCGTTCCTATTGCCTTATTCTATTCTAATATTCCTCTGCAATGGCAATATTCCTGAGCAATAGTAACCCCAGCAGCGGCAGGCACCTCCACAAATTGCACAGCTACTGTCAATGATAATACCCAGAATTTCTGCCCCCTGAGAGCCAAGACTCACTGTGATGCTGGTGTGCACGTTGTGCGAGGTGACCACCTCCAGGCAGCGCCCATCTCTCAAGTCCCACACACAGAACTCCCTGGGGCACACATCAGCAGAGGTCATAGCCATGCTTTATTTATATCCTTATTATTATTATATTCCTAGTTTAACCACCGCACTCACAACAAAAGCAATCTCAGCAATGATGCTGAGGAGGTCGTCAGGCTGAGGAGGTCGTCATTTAAGTTTTAGAGTCACACTTCTTTGAGGAAATGAGAGAAGTATCAAAGTTATCAGTATGGTCTCGTAACTCGTAGCCACATTTCACATACAGGGGTAGGACAAAAAAATGGAGACACCTTGAAAAATCAACAAAATATATTTTAATATGGTGTACGTCCACCTTTTGCGGCAATTACAGTCTCAATTCTCCAAGGTATTGATTCATTAAAATTGTGAATTTTTGCCAAAGGAATTTTAGCCCATTCTTCAAATAAAACACCCTCCAGTTATTTTAGAGACGATGGCGGCGGAAATCGACTTCTTACTTGAATCTCTAAAATCGACCATAAATGCTCAATAACGTTGAGATCTGGGGATTGTGGTGGCCAGATGAGATGCTCAACTTTGTTAGTGTTCCTCGTGCCATTCTTTAACAATTCTAGCTGTATGGACTGGGACATTATCATTTTAAAAGATGGCGTTCCCTTCCGGAAATAGTTCTTAAACAATAGGATGAACTTGGTTGCCCAAAATTTCTAAATTGTCTCGGCTGTTAATTCGTCCATGAAGGGAAATCATTGTTCCAGCTGGATTTCCAAGAAATAACACCCCAGATCATCACAGAACCCCCGCCATGTTTACGGTTGGGAGAAGGCAGTCTGGATTAACTGTTTCTTTCGGTTATCTCCAAACGTACACTCGGCCGGAGGTCGGAAATAAGGTAAATGATGATTCGTCAGAGAAAATTTTTCACTGGTCGGGGGACCAATTCTGGAGATTCCTACATACCTCTAAATGCTTTGAAACATTTGTCTTTGAGAACAGAGGTTTTCTAATTGCAGCTTTTCCGTGGAATCCAGATTTTTGCAGCTCCCGACGAACAGTTTTTGTGGAAACTGGGTTCTGTAGGTGTTCATTGAGCTCTGCAGTGAGTTTAGGAGCCGTGGTCTTGCGATCCTCTCTAACAATTCGATTTAGAGTCCGACGGTCTCTCTCAGACAACTTCGACTTTCGGTCAGACCTGTGCTTTGCTGAGGATGTTTTTCCTTCTCTTTCAAAGGCAGTCATGACTTTTGAGACAGTACCTCTTGAAACGCCAAGCATTCGGGCAGTTTCTGTTACACTAGCGCCTACCATACGAGCACCAACAATATGGCCTCTTTGAAAGTCCGAGAGGTCTGCCATTTTCATAAATTATAACAAACTTTTTTCAAATACTTAGGAAAAGCAGTTATTTTAAATAAACATCAAATAACAAAAATAATAAACAAGAAACATTATAAAATGTCAAGTTTTGATTGTTTAAAACATGTTCAAAGATTATGATGCCAAAATGTTAGGTGTTTCCATCATTTTGTCCAACCCCTGTAGTAATCTGGGTAGGCCTCAAGGTTTCAGTGCTTTATTTCTATCAATAACTAACCTATTGATTACGTCATAACATCGCTACTCTTGTCTATACAAGTCGGCTGCTCTCAAAACTATGTCAGTCCAAACACATACAGCACTAACTAAAGTGAGGAAAGCAACAAAACTCCACCAGCCACTAAGGAATTCATTGTAGATATCACCAAGCTACTAGGTAACCTTAGTTCAATTTCTTAGCTTTTCCACCAGCAGCCACAGCAACAACCGTAAATTTTCACATCCTCTTCCGTCCAGGTAGATTCAATAAATAACGGTTTATCTTATATGAATTTGTAATATTTATTGTGCAATTCTTACGATAAAAATGTTAAAAGAGTTACAGAATACATTTAGAATTTAACTGAAAAGCACACCAATACCAGGTAGCAGGGCACTTTTTAGTATGGCTAAACTAAGGCATTAAACAACAGGAGGAGTGTACAGCTACAAACACTCTGACTGTAGGGGGTCGACAGCCCCAACTTCCTTGCTGGCCGTCCCTCCATACACAGGGAACCCGCCAGGTGCCTGATTTTAGTACGCATGTCTACGCTACTGTAAAGAGCACCTCGGAAGCACGTGTCCCGGCCGTTATACAAACCCACTCTAGTGAGTGACTTCGTCGTTCCAAGTTACCCATTCAAAGCTGATGCCTCACTATGGTCATTGAGAAAGCTCATCAATTTTAGTGAGCCAAAAGAAAGAAAAATATGCACAGGTTGCAAAATAGGTGTAGGAGGTTGTCCCGAAATCATACATCCATGGCAAATACATAGCGTATAACAGCACACACATCTACAAATGAAAATACCAGTTATAAATAAATGAAAGTTTAACCTCATGAATGTATAAAATTCCTCAGATTTTATAAATAAAATATTTCAGATGCATATTGTACACAACTGGGCTTACCCATTTTGGGCAGCGCTGGCTATTGTGCGCACAGAGCTCGTGCTGCTGCTGCTCTCAGCCAGACATGACACCGCTGCTGAGTGCCCCACCAGCAGTACTCTAGGCACCATCTGATCAAAATAACAATTCATTTATATTCATTACAAATACAGCATCCACTTACTTATTGGCTTTACTATTACCATTGTGATTACTTAGTGTCAGTTTGGGTGTTTGTTTGCTGGAAGAATGCAGAATTTCACAAAGTATTCAACTATATTTGTAATGATGGTTTCAATTCATACAAGAATAACACACATTTACAAAATTTTAACAATTTAAATTGTGCTGCACAGATTAACTTAAGACTCACACTCTCCACAACCACAAAGAAACTACACATTATATGACACTCAAAATATTTTCTTGAACTTAAGTGAAAATCAGATCAAAATTTGCATTCAAAATACCTATTTGTGCTGAGTTAAAATCTTAAAAACAGTAACAAATAACTATATGCCACTGACAGTACTGCACTACACACAGAGTAATTTAATTTATATCTACAAACACCTAATATTAAATATAAATTTCATCCACAGCTCTGTGAATTAAGAACCCAGTGATAAGAAGCTATCAAAATTGAAACTTCATAGAAAATCAAAAGCAATGTCACGAATTCCCAGCCTCTACTGCTATCTATGATTCTACTGCTAAGCATTGGATACAAGCTACATGACAAAGATGCTTTGAACACTTTCCTAACCACTTGAAATAAACTTCTAAGTAAAGAATCAAAATTATAGGTGCAAAAGTCATTGATCATTCATTTCTCAAGTAAAACAGACACTTTCTAAATTTAAATGCACTACATTTTAGAGCTGTAAAACACATTTGTTTTAAACTGATTAAATACAATAGCATTATTTTTAAAGGAAGCTGGCTAAAGCAAGGGTGTATAATTCAAAGAGCAAACATGAGATTTCCATCAACTCAAATATTCAGAACAGATTATCAAAGCAGTAATACATCAAATCTTGAATTAGGAGTCTCACAGCTGCTACAAGTGAAACATTTACTGCATGACACTCAAATATGCTAAAAGTCAAACCATTTTATGATAAAATATGCCACAAGTTAAACCTTTATATTATGATATACATGCTTCAGGTCAAATCTTTCAATTAGGACAATCATATATACTAGAAATCAAACCTTTACTATAAGTAGAACAAAAATACAAAAAGTCAATACCTTTAATTTGGGAGGATCAAAATCCCAGACACAGATCTGTCCATCTCTGGAAGCAGTCACCAGTGTCTTCACATCCTTGGTCAATAGAATGCAGGAGATATCGTGAGTTGGAGGGTCACGACCCCACAACACTAATGGGATTGCCAGGCTTCCCATCAAGCCTGTTCACCTACTGAAAATAAAAGATACATAGTGAAATACTGAAAAAGCCATACCATCTTATGATAAAAAATTATTTCTAGAAGTCATCACTAACAGATACTTATTTAGTGAGTATTTTGAATTGAAATAAGCTGTCCTTAAAACAATTATGAACCACTTTACCATAAAATGTAGAAAAAACAAAATGAATACAAAAAACATATACTAAGACCAAAAGAAGGAACAGCATTATCATTAGAGCATCAATAAAAATCATGGTCTATTAGCTCACATGTGTAGCTCAATTTGCTATTTAGGTTTTTCAGTAGACATCAATTATGAATAATTTTATCAGACAAGTTAATGCTTAGAATACCATAGATGAGGCTGAGTTAGACAATGATGAGGCTTAGTAAGCAGAAAAAAAGGCTCAAAAAGTCTGTAATGATATTTCATTCTCCTTTTATCATGGCTTTCCAATTGCAAGCTGATAATCAAGATCAAAATAGCACATATGTATTTGATAGTTGTTACCTGCTACATGATGAATAAACTTCAAAATTTTCAACAAATGCCAATACTTTCACAAAATAGATGTACAATTGTACACTAAAATTGTATTTTTAAAAAAAATTTGTTGTGAAATAGATTACAGAAGCCCTAAATAAGTAATAAACCTTTCAAAAAATATAATTATTTTAAATATTTTTTATAAAAAAGGACTAATTGTCAATATCTTTAAAACTTTTCATTTTCACAATTTTTTTTCAATAAAATTATATATAACAACTGCAATCTTACTGAAAGTGAATCTGTAAACAGAACACTTGCTCCATATTTAACAGATTAGTTTTCTTTGATGGTACCATCCCACTACATAATAATACAGTTTGTTGCTTACTTGGTCTGTCTCTCTGTCACTCTCTTAAGGATTTAGATAGGAGGAAATTCTGTAGGGCAGACATGTATTGTCAGCATTGTATTGTGGATATCAAAAGCACATTCTTCAATGTGGTATATGTGTCTACCCTACAGAATTTTCTCCTATCTAAATCCTTAAGAGTATGACAGAAAGACAGACCAAGCTAGCAAGCAACAAACTGTGTATTGATATTAAGTGAAATTTTTCTCATGCATAGACCATTCATATGTACACAAAGCCTACTCCTGTACATGGTGTAGGCTGCACAGATCACAGAGCCACATAGCTGAGTTTATAGTCCAATACTTCCACTCACAATAATAGAAATCAAAAACAACTTCTTAGACTTAGGTGAAACATTTTTCTTCATTCCTATTTTTTTTCCTCAACAAAGTGGTGATGTATTTATCATTTACTTGAACTTTTTACATGTTATTGTTAGACTTAGTAACTTCTAAACAAGGAGAGGCCATCTTGTGAATAAAAATCATGCTCTGTATGGAGGTGCACACACCAGTTAGTCTACAAAGATTATATTTATCACCTCTCTAATGACTTAGTACATACATATTTTCTTAAACTTTCTAAAAAATGTGCCTTCTAGAACTTTAAATAAGTAAATATCCTTGTGGCAGAAGTTTTCAGTCTTATCTTCATGAACTTTATTTCCAAATGAGTATACAGTACATATACATTAGGTTTTAAATTCTTAATGCCAACATCTTATGAATAGTGACAGTGCTTATCAATAAGGTCTTCAGAGAAGTAGTGATGCTTCAAGCAAGATAACTTTACACCCTGAACACTTCATACCATGAAGCTCTGATAAATAATAAATACTTAATAGATTGATTATTTCAATGGAGATACATTCACAATCCAGTGATGTGTTTTCAAGAAAATTCTTACCTCATATAAACAAATTTTTATTCATCCTTGCAAAAACTTCAACAAAATCTTGGAAATAGTTTTGATATCCTGTTGATATCAACATGATTTTTATAAATCTCATCAACATTTTCTATGAATTTTCTAAGATACCCACAACGTGAGAAATATTAGATATTAGGAATGCAATTCAACATTATGAAAATATTATTCCTTTCTTTACTCCTGAGAAACCAATCTTCTGCTTTAAATAGAAGTACACAGAGTAATTCATATTTAATATACATTTTATTAGACTTGCGCTTTAATAGTTTATAAAAATTTCTAAGTTCCTGAAATTTCGTCACACAAACTCATTAAAATGACTTTTATCATTTAAAAAGAATAATATACACACCAACATCCATAGAATCACTTGAATATATTACAAGGCTTCCCCATTCATATTCATAGCAAGTTTGCCCTAGAGGCGTAGACTAGCCTTGGGGCACAGAAGAAAGTACAGAAAGAAAATATATGTTCTATGGGACTAAGACACTGGTCAATCAATACCATCGAAATGATATAATAAAATGACGAGTTTATAAAACTCACCACGATATGCTAATAGTTTCACCAGCTAAAATGGTAAAATTACAGATCACATGCTAAAGCCAAATAAAAACAAATGCCAAAAAATCGATCACTTTGACGCAACGACAGGCACTGGCACTCTGTCCCAACAATCATCTGACCGAACGTAAACAAGGGGAAGAAGCAAATGATTCATCATGAGATGACCTAAAAATGATTTTCACAATGAAAATTCATAGTTCTATTTTGAATTATCCTAATTCAGCCCGTTTTGACTTTCTAAGGAGAGAATTTATATGAAACGTTTTTTTCATTTTTTTAAGAATTCAATTTTAATTAAAACGAATTTAAAATTTCATATTGTATGATCAAAATATATACTTTTCATTATTAATATACAATACATAGGTCGCCAATGAGAGTCTTGGCCCTTTATGTCAAAATAACGACTCATATATTATTTTTAATTCAGTTTATTGACAAATAAAACCAAAATTTATTTGTCCGTCTTAATTATTATTCTTGTATAATGATAATAATGCAGCCACCGTGGTCGAGTAGTCTGCGGCCTGTGTTAGGTATCAGGTCTCTGCTTCGGGCAGAAAGACCGCGGGTTCGAAACCCGGCTATGAATACGAGCTGTTTCTCGTTTCGCGACGTGAGCTCGCACTTATCGGTAAGCCCTCAACTCCCCGCCCATGGACACATCCCAGGATCGTCGCATGGAGCTCACCATCATCCTTACTCTAAGAATGTTAACCTTAAGAATTTGAAAAACCAATGAACTAATGTCTATGTACTGTGTACTTGATTGGAAATAAAGTTGTTTGTTTGTTTGTTTGATAGGCTGTAAAGTTTGTTGGTGGTTGGTGTATTTTAAAGTTACCAACACTTTACAATTCCTATATCTATACTGCCCGTGTGACCTCACTCAAGGGGAATAAAGGAACTCATCCACAGGAACTCGGCTTGTATTCCAGGAAATTGGCACGAGAAATAGCTTGGAAATTCCTGGGATGCTTGAGCCAGTCCAGAGCGTCCAGATGATGGTTAGGCCAGTCCAGCTTCAGGTAAGAGTGGCCAGTCCGGAGCTATAGCGACTGTGGCTTGAAATGTTGCACCAGCACGGTAGGTAAGTAAGTGGGCTTCACAGCGAGTGCACAGTCAGTGCACAGTGAGTGGGTTCCAAGTGGCAGTGAGTGCACAGTCGGTGCACAGTGAGTGGTTTCCAAGTGAGGGGGTGGCAGACGGTCCCCCAAATTCTGCACGTAATGTGAAGTGATGAGCACACACACGGATTATAATCACTTCAAGGGTCCCGTTGACAATTCTCAAAATGTCAGGGTCAAGTGCAGAAGGCAGCATTTGGTAAGGATTATTATCAAGCAACTCACTATTTAATCAAGTTCTTTGTTTCACATTCTTACAATGAAGTAGGAGTTTAATTAAATTTATTTTATAAGTTATTGATAGAAGCAGAAGTCTTAAGGATTTGATTGTGGTTATTTTTAAAAACCAATTTTAGCAACATCAGGAAAATTGGCATAGAATAAAGGTAATGAAATTGACATAAAATAAAACAGGGTTCATTCTTACCCTTTCAATATTCATAAATCTGAATTAATTAATGACCACAATAATTTAGTTTAAGGTCTTCAAAGAAGTAGCTTTTAGGTCTGTAATGATACAGGATTTTTCCACATAAAAATAAACTAATTCTTAAGGTGACACAATTAGGGATAAATGCTATAAGCTAAATCCTAATTTTGAATCAACTAGTCAACAGGGTCTGGTCTTTCTAGTCAACAGAGTCTGGTTTTTCTAGTCAACAGAGTCTGTTTTTTCTAGTCAACAGAGCCTGGTTTTCTGGTCAACAGAGTCTGGTTTTAGTTTTAAAATCATTGTAATAATTATCACGACAGTCTCTAGTGATTAATGAGATAGTGCTAACTTATTTTTAATGAAATAAATGCTAACTTATATATAATGGAATAAATGCTAACTTATACTAATGAAATAAATGCTAACTTATATTAATGAAATAAATGCTAACTGATATTTTCAAGTGCTATTACAGAAATATGAATGGTACATTGAGTGATACCATTCATGCTACATTACCTCGGTTTTCTAATCTCTAGAAACAATTCCTAACACTTGATTTTGCTATAATAATTCACAGTGAAGAAACCAACACTTGATAATCTAAACATCACCAAAGAACACAGATACACCGGCAAGTTAAACACAAAAATTAGACAAGACTGAAAATACTTAAGACATAGTATGCTCACCAGGGAATTCTAACCTAACGTCACATGTTGAAGTTCAGGAGTGGCGTTGCTGGAGAGCTATGTCTAGTTAACGAGCGTGAGAATGTTGCCAGAAAACGTTTTGATTGGGAAATACTCTCTGGCCAACGCTCTTAATATTAATATTATTATTATAATGTGCACTAAATATGCACGTTTTAATTGTAAAGAGTTCGTAAAAATCACTCGAATTTTAGTCTTATTTTTATTACTAAAAATAAAGGTTATTTTAATATTTGTAATTTTATAAGCTTTAAAGGGGTAGCAGGTCATGCTACAAGGCTGTATTAAAGGTTTTGAATCACTAGCACAGAAAGAAAATCCAAATATTGTTCGCACTCATTGCTTTTTACACAGAGAAGTTTTAGTTTCAAAAGCATCTCAAGAAGATTTGAAGCAAGTGTTACATCAAGTAGCTGAAATTGTCAATTACATTAAAAGCAGGTCAATGAAGTCGAGATTATTCGTAAAACTATGCAAATCAATGGATTCTCAACATGTTCGTTTACTCATGCATACCGACGTTCAATGGCTGTCAAAAGGGAACGTGTTAACTCGTGTTCATGAGTTACAGAACGAATTAATAGTATTTTTTGTTAAAAAAAGGCACAGAATATTCTGTAAATACTTTCGTTGTGAATTTTGGATGGCCCAAATGGAATATATAACGGAAATATTTGGTCAACTTAATATTGTGAACAGTAGTATGCAAGGTCGAAACGAAAATATTCTAACTTCGACAGATAAGTTGGTTGCTCTCAAAAAGAAAATTGTTATTTGGAGAAACAGAGCAAAATTGGGTGAGTTTGATATGTTTCCTACAATGCGTACTAACGGCACTAAAGAAATGATCCCTACCGTGGTTGAGCATCTGACAGAGCTCGAAGAAAACATCGACCACTATTTTCCGTCGCTGAACACAGAAAAGTACGACTGGGCTCGTAATCCTTTTGTAGCTGTTCCTTCTAATATTGGGTTTAAATTATGTGTAAAAGAAGAATTGGCTACCATTTCCTGTGACCGCAGTCTTAAAATAAAGCATTCAGAGGTAGATATCGACAAATTTTGGATTTCAATACAAAAGGAATTTCCCGTATTAGCTGAAAAAGCCCTATTAGTTCTTTTACAATTCTTTAATTCTTATTTTGGTGAATTTGTACTTTCCTTTTCCACTGAAGAAGAAATGAGAGTCTACTTATCGAACATACGACCAAACATTCAAGAGGTCATAAGACAACACCAGGCACAAGTTTCACACTAGGTAAGTGGCAATTCTGGGATACTAACATAATAAACTGTATCAGACAAGTCCATATATGTATTTTTTATTCTATTTTATGGTTTCATCATATAATATTTAAAATTATTAGTGTGTCGCGAGAGTTTCATGCGCTCGTAGGTGTGTCGAGGGTAAAAAAAGGTTGTGAAACACTGGTCTAACTACTGAAATTCTCAGAGAAAAGTAGTTTTTGTAATTTTTTTCCGATATTCAAGAGCATAAGAGCACTTCAAAAACTGGTATGTCTCCACTATGTCAAAACTTCTATGATCAACATTCCAAAAGGTGCTTATCAAACATATGTTATAGTCTTTAATGAACCTCCATTTAAAAACCAATTTTAACAACATCAGGAAAATTGGTGAACGTGCTTGAGGATAAAAAACTCATCAAAATTTATATACGGGTTCGTAAGTGTACACAACTTTGTGAGAACGAATGTCAACCCGAAAGTGTTTTTTCTTTAGCCTACAACATTAATCTTAAAAAAGAATTCCAACATGGTTCTTAAAACTCAAGATCAAGCGCTAATTTTGTTCTCTTGGATTGAGTAGTTATAAAATAAATTCAACACTTGTTTTAAGCACATGTATTCTACAGCTGTTTATGTTTATATTCAATCTCCTAGAACAAGTTGAAATCAGCAGTTATTGATCAAAGTGAATGGAAAATATAGCTATTATATGCTACACTTGTGTTTTAAGACATTCATGCGTAGGTATTTCACGAGCAACATTGTGTCCGTAGTTATAACATGTGGTATGCAAAATATCACTACTGTATTCTGGCTGCCCGTCCGCAACCTATATACGGCCCCACCATTGAAGGTAATGCAGCTTGGTTTATTGCGGGTCACCCATTAGTGCTCTAAGCCCCTCAACTTCTTTATTTCCAAAGGTATTTTGCAATGCTGAGACTGTTCGAGCAAAAAATGCATGTATATATACAGTATTTTAGAAATTAAGGAAGAATGAAGATAATAATTGAGAACAACTCCTACATTTGGTTCAGCAAAAATCTCCGTGTGACATTGATTATACGACAAATGCTCTTTTGAAAATATTCAACAATACAAGTTGAACGTAGTTTGAATATATGTTGAGACGAATAATAGGTGTTTTACGAGTATGGTTAAGAACTATATTCACTAAAACTAATCCTTCCTCCTTCACTTTCTTTGGACTTGGAGTTGCCAAAGGAATTTTTTTGAAGTTGTCAACTTTGAATTCTTCTCCGAAAAATGCCTGGGTTCCATGGGCTCCATGTAAATTATAAATCGTTCTCTTTTGAGAGCGATTGAAAACATACTTGACTTTCAGCCTTTGTACATTGTTGAAAACTTATATGTCCTCAGCTCGAATAATAAGCTAGAATTATGTCAAATTAACAAAATATGTTTATTATCATTGATTTTATTGTTTACATAGATTCTGCTGGCATTTCACTGAACCTACTTTAATACAAACCATGTCTAATATTCTTATTTTGATTTTCTAGTGTCTCATTCACTCATTTATCTAAAAGCATGAAAAAATAAAAAGCCTAAAAACTCGAGGGAATACAGTGGATTGAATATGTTCTATATAATGCAATACAACTATTTTATGCAACCGAAGCTTGAATTTATCTTCCTTCCAACTGACTACTGAGAAGAAATGTAAATTTTCTCTCTATTCTTCTACGTCTTCTCTCCAAAATTTCGTGAATATTTTAGGCCCTCGATGAACTTGTGTTATCCTAGCTCGCTTTATCATCAGTATCAACACTATATAATAAAACGCCGTGTTTCCTAAAAAAATAAATCTATATATTTTTTGTGCGTTATTATTCCTATGTTATTACAATGGGAATCTTCCATAGATACTGGTAGATATTTAATGGTGAAAGCCATAGACTTTCAGGTATATAAATTCTCAATCGCTGGAGTTAAATTCGTAGACTTTTTGATTAGGTCTGAGAATCTGTTGCTTTAAATTCTTCCTTCAACTTCAAATGCATGATAATTATAACCCTTTATTTTTAACGGGCATACACACTAGTTGACGAATAATATCAATCACGCATCGACCCTCATTTTCCTCTAGTAAGTTATGTTCTTGAAACCAACGTTTGTGCGCACGGAACATAGTTCTTTAGGAAGCGAAAACTTATACAGACGTATTACATATGTTCAGCAGTTTTACATAATTAAAGATCTCTCAAGTAAATATTCCTGTTTACTAAGAGAATCACTCATAAAAATCTGCGGAAATGAATAATTTTAGAGGATCCACCATCAGTAAAATATACAATGATATGTAAGGTTTGATGTGTAATAGTTCCAGAAGGATAACAAAGACATAATTGTACTGAAATTTTTTATTGTGTCATTGGTGCTGACCATCGCCACGAACTTGTCTACTCGAAGGAAATATGAAAATACACGCTAACGCAACAAAATTCATACAATTTCATCTATTTTATAGGACAGTTGGAAAGTCAAATATAATCAGCACTAAAATTAAGAAGAGTTTTACTTGTCAATTACTTATTCTTGATTAATAACCTTACTTCTTAGAAACTTTAAGTTCCTATTATGTTGCATTCAAAATATATATTTTCCTTAATTATGATAGAATTATTTTCCATATTATAGGTGAAATGGGAAAAAATAGGGGAATGCTGGGCGAAAACATGTATGATCTTATTGAATAACAGAAACTTTTCATCAAAAACATATCATTTCACCATTTTTAAGTTGAACTCCAACATAGGCAATCTATCAATATCGCTATGAACGCTTTAGAACAGACCCAGTGTTGCTGCTCTTCATAGCTTGTCTCTCTGAATTTTGGCCTTCGAGAGTCCGATAGCGTTTGGTATTGACTGCTTGTCTAACATGGATTGCAATTACATAATGAGAACGATTTGAAGCTACTGTTTTCTCATATATCATTCTACAATTCTAGGTTAATTTAATCCATAAACCATCATCTGTACAAGCCGTTATGAAGGGAATTTTGGAGTTTGCTTTGAAAATATATTGGCCAAAATTGTTGGTACATATTCCAATAGTTTTATTTCTGGGGAATACTATCGTTTACTCTACTCCAAAGTCCATCGTTACCAACATGAAGATATAGCCTAAGTCGCCACCAAGCATCTAGAAGCAGAGAGTTTTGCACATACGGACTTTCGACGTTCATATTTCTGTGTTGAGCGCCGACAAAACTCTGAGCGTTCGAAGCATCAAAGTTATGCAGTTTATCGTTACTAGAAAATATTTTCGGGGATCCCGGAATGTTATTTTGTAACTTCGAAGTAATTTTTTTAGGTGAAAGAGAAGCAGAAGACAGGAGGGTCTTTAAAGGATGCGAATTTAGTATATCAATGTTTGAGCTTATATGAGATCGTATTGCCTCTTTTGGTCCAGCACTGCTAGGAAGAGCAGAAGTGTAAAGGTCGTGAACAGAAGAAAGTTTATCTAGGTAAGATGGTAATGCTGAGGATATAGCATTTAAAGTTGCCGAATCAATGGCTTGATTTGAAGTTGAATCTATCGAAGATGAAGGACTTTGAAACTCTCGATGTGGCAAAGATGGTAATCGTTTGAAAAATGTCGTGCTTTCTGGTTTGAAAGTGTTCTTTCTGTCGAACATTCTGTTGAAAGACGGTACAAGGTCAGACGATGACAGTGATTTGTGTGGAAGGTAAATAGTGGAGATTGGTTTCAATAGTTTAATTTGAGGCGGCTGAGGAGAAATGGCTACTGGGAACGTTCCTTTCACGACATCAGTTTGACTGTCAAAACTCCGGGTGCCATAGTCATTGCCGTAGCTATCAGTGAGTTGTTCAGTGTAATCACGAGGGCTAGTCTTCCTTGGCATATGATTTGGGCCAGAACTAGGAGACTCATCTTGGGCTATTGGGATGGAACACCAATAACACATAAGACGAGCGGATGTATTAACAGGGCTTTGCGTAGTAGATTCATATGAACGATAGTTAGGTTGTGCAATTGAACTATTACGAAGAGCAGCTAATCTGTCATTCATGCGGAATTTTGCATCGGAGTGTAAACGGAAGCGGTTGTTACCTCTACTGATAACTCGATTGCGCTGATCAGAAGAGAGTTGAGTTGTCTCTGTTCTGACCCCACTCGTGATAAACGAGTCAAGAGTTTGATTACGACTCCTTCTCGGCTCACTAAGTGGTTTTCCATGGTTACTAATTGCAGTCGGTTGTCGAGCTTTTACAGTATCGGGAAATCTACGATGCTCTTGTAATGCAGCAGAATTTCCTTTACTATTGATGTGACTGGACCCTTGCGCTTTGAGTTGATCATCGAAGGATACAGTGGAAGTTTGCCTATCTGATTGTTGACTAGAGAATCGACCTCTTTGGGTGCGAGGGTGAAGTCGTCCCCCGTTTACCAGGAAGGGTGATTGCTCCATGGGGTGATCATCAAAGAAGAAAAAGGACTCCCGGTTATAGCCATTTCTGATAAGCTATCACCTAAGTAGTCAAGTACTGATTCAGTAGTTGAAAGAATTACAGAATTTCGGGTGGAAGATGCTCCGCGAGTATAGTCACTTGCCTTGGCATCGTCCTTTATTTGTGAGCTAAAAGCTTGTTTGGAACCAAAAACAGAAAAATTCGGTGAATCTAAGAGAACTTGCTTGAGATGTGGCTGCATGTGAGGTTGCAATAGTTCCGCGATGTTTTCTGGGGGCTCTGGAATGATTCTTCCTCCTACAAACAAGCCAGCGTTGACTTCAAAGTAGGTAGCTGAGTTTGCGCAGTTAACATTGTCAACCCAGTCGCACACAAGGTGGGATTGATGGAAGGCAGTGTTATTAGGACAAACGAAGACGTCGTGGCGACCATCTTTTTGGCACACGTGAAACCCATGACAGTCCGTGGAGATATCTGCGTAGTATCTGCGAACATTGAAGGACAGATTTAAAAGTTTAGGTTGCTTATGCAGTGTACGTGAGAATAAGCAGTTTATTCTCCTCGTTCGTCATAGGAGGTCACCAGGAGTCCGTGAAACAAAGGCTATCTAAAGGGCGTGCATCATAACAACGACAAACAAAATATTTAATGCAATAATCCAATTCTGATTACGCATTCGTTCAGTTTTATTCATCGATGCACTTCGCAAAGCGTGCCATCTGCTTTTGGAAATGAATTAATATAAATTTTGGTAGAAACATAGTGCGTAACTCTGAAGACTGCACTGTATTCAAAACGCAAAATAATTGCTCTGCATATTACACTAAATGTCAAGAGTTGTAAGAAATAAAACAAAGAAATAAGTTTTGATGAGACATTCTAAACAATGAAATTGTACTCGTCCTTAGTATTTATTCGAGACTCTTTCCATTTTGACCTGTTTTTGTTTCAATTGCTTCATATTGATCAGTGTGAATGTCTTTATTTTCCTCAAAATTGATCTTGATACTGAGACCAGTATATCTGAAAACCACAAAACCTTGAAAAACAGATCATATTCATTGTGAATTTATACGGTGCTATGTGATACTGCACCGTGTGATATATTAGATACAGTGAAAAATATTAAATTAATTTAGGAAGAGAATTTTCGAGACTGAATTACATAATTCATAGTGTGTTATTCAATTTTAATTCATTGAATTCGAAAGCATGATAACGTACTTGAAAATATAAAAAATCAGAATGCAAAATTGAATGATTTGTTTAAAATGTTTTCGACCCCATTTCTGGACTCCGATCCGTTAATGCAGAATATATTTTCGTTAAAACTTTCATGCTTAACTCGTCGGATATATACAAGCTCTTTTCCTTGCGCTGGTTTAGCTAAGGAATGTTGTTCAAAAACAAAGTTAGAGAATGCCACCGCATTTTTTACTGAATAGAAGGGTGCGAAAGAAAGCATTTTATTTTCAGTTCTTACCCTGGATAATTCTGGGCAGCACAGTCGAAAGCAGAGGCGTCCAGCTTGCTAAGGACCTCGTCAGGAGAAGCGTACACTCTTGATGACGTCACTGATGAGCAACCAACCAGCGACACTAAAGCCAGTGTGAGCAACCCACCATGTAGGGCGAACCCTGAAAATACAAAAGAATAGAAGCTTGGATCAAAAATTCATAATGCCTCCGATATTATATTAGAATCAAATTATATAAATGTGATTGTAATAAAACCAATACATATATCTTCACGTTCACGCATGTGTTCTCATTATTAACAGGGGTTTAGAAACACGTTCCTATTTCGTATGAAATAGACACCAATACGGGTGTAGCGATTAGAACTTCAGGCAGTGAACCAATTGTAGAATTGAATTGATTCCAACATTTATTTCTTCATGCCTCAACTAGAAAAGAGTTTTTCATACACATTTAAAAATTCTAAACTACTTACGTGCTACATACGAACAAGCCAATTAACGTCAATAGCGATAGATGTTCAAATTTCGATTACTAAAACAGAGGCTTTGCCTTAGAGTTGCATGTTGCTCGATGGAAGACAGTGAGAAGCTCTTACGATTTATGACATACTTCATCAACTGATACATCGATTGCTGCTGTTGTTTATTGCTGTTATATTTCACTGGATCGAGTAGTTATTAAGCTGTCTGACTCGGTTTGCCAATTCTTCGGTTCGAGACTCCAAACAGCTCTCGAATTTTCTCCCGCTTTTAATGCAGGGAACGAAGTTGGTAGACAGAGTGACTGACTTAAATTTAAAACTTACCGCCTGTGTTGCTGCCACCAAATCTGACGTTTTTAAAACACATGAGTCATTGATGCCATGTGTCCCTATTTAAGATATCAGAAGTGATGACTAGAGACAGCTTCAGGTGTTTTGCAATGCTTACTGTGATGTGACTTTAAAATACAGCAAAATTTGAGGCGGCAACTAGAGGTGTCGTCAGTAGACAACGGGTTAAATTGACTATTTTCTCAAACTTCCAGATCATTACAATGTACACATACGAGCCTCTAACTTAAGGCACGCGATAGACGGAAACATTCAGTGGAAGCAGATCGCTAGTCTTGAGACATTAGCGATCAGAATGTTAAAACATTCTGAGTTAGTTTTAACATTCTGAGCACTAATCTCTCAAGACTAGCGATCTGCTTCCACTGAATGATTCCGTCTACCGCGTCATTGAAATGAAGCTCGATTGAAATAAAGCTTCTTTCTTTTTTATGTTAGGTTACTGCAGCGAGTATCTAATCTATATTATAATAAGAGCCGCGTCCGTCAGTCCGTCTGTACGTGTGTCACACTCTTCTAATCGATAGCTTTGATAGCAACAAGGATAAAGCTTAAGAAATACAAGAAATCATTCTATTGAATTATTTTTCAGTGGCAATTCAATTCCCTTTCACTTGCATGATGGTGTTCAGAATACACAATCGGTTTATTTTTACAAATAGAAATTTTCGTTGGTCCTTTTTCTGTTGAAATTCATCATGATGCTTTGATATTTTTAATTGATAATGCTAAAAGAAATGTTTTAAATTAGTTTGACCAGTAACCTGGCTACCACTTAGTATAAGGCCAAAGATTTTGGAAATTGAGTTATTGTTTTCGAAATTGTGATTTTCTTGAAAAGCTTCAAAGAGATAATAGAGGGCATTTCAAAATAAAATTCTGGCAAAAAAGGCCAACATGGATAGAAACGTGCCCAACCGCAAGAGAGAAGCAGCAAGACTTCGACAGCAAGAAAGACGTTGTTCGTCCGATAGAAAACTGATTTTCTTCCCAAGCCCAAAACTGATTCGTTTGGGAATAAATTATTAACGGGCGTTTCACTAGTCTAATCTAATACTAAGAATGACCGTCGTGTGTTTATATATTTATTTATATATTTATTTATCTATTTATATGTTTCGTGTCACTTTAAAAAAAATTAGAGATCCAGAGCCTTATATACTCGAGTCCGTATCGTGGATACCGAGTTCGGCGGAGTATTGCCCTATGATTCGGGTACATTGTACCTGAATATGACCCGAATTGCAGAGTTTCACTAGGAATGTTTAAAGAATTAAACACGCAATTAAAACGTTTAAAAACGCAATTAAAATTTAACGCAATTAAAACGTTTGTCCTTTGTAAATATATATAAAACTAAATATATTGCATTGCGTTCTTATATGTAATTTTATTTAATATCTTTCCAACAGTATTTGCCATCATTTTTTATGGCACAGGTATTATCACAAAATCTCTGCCGTCATTTTTGACGGCTGGGTACACTAGTCTGACCATAATGTCTCAGAGGGGTAGGTCACAGACGAGGTTTGGAATGCCATAGTAGACCTGCATGTCTGCTTCACAACAAAATACGCTACACTACGAGCATGAAAACTTATGCATTATCATCTGAAAACGAAATATGTACACTGTTTACTGTTCTTAATGTTTAAGTTCTAATTTATTTGAGCGATTTTCAGTGAATTTTGTATTCTTTTTTATTTTCTGATTGCAGCATTTTGATTATTAAATGGTGCCTGAGATATAATAGAATAAGGCAATTGGAACGAGCGGTTTATCTCACATCAAAGTTATTTTATGTAAACGCAAAATATACACTTAAAGTTTACAAAATTTTTGAATTAGTTTGGAATACCAAAAGTACCGATGTTCAACGCCTAGTAAATTATTTGTCTGAAGCTACAATTTTCAAATTACCGCACGACAGTACGAGGTACAATGTCTAAGTATAAAATCTTTAATTTTCTTTCACAGGGCACTGGAACAGAAATCTTGGAGAAACACGTAAACCGTGTTAAAAATTTGAGTCAAAATAGAGATTTTTTGCTTAAAATTTCAAGTTTCAAAATTAAAAAAAATATGTATGAGTTTTTGGTATTTTCGTCTTTGTTTCCTAATTTTATGAACTTATAGTAGTAGATATTTCAAACATATGTAGGCAACAGCGTTCAGTATAAATGTCTAATTACGTTCATGTATAAGCTTTTACTTCAGCACGGTTTTTAAAATGCAAAAAAATACAGAGTAATGAATTTAATAGTTTTTCACAAAACCAAACTTTCGAATTGAATTTATTTTTTAACATTGGTGTAGTACTCAATAATTTTCTAATACAACTAATTTTTTTTTGCATTTTTACAATATTCATTGACTCTGCAATGTAAATCTACTTAACTAAAAATACATAGTTTTTCTTTTCTTTTCATTCGTTATCGTTTTCAAAATTCGTAAGTACCACAAGCAAATCTAGAGGTACAACATTGATTGTTCAAGTATTGATGCCTTTCCAGTGGGAGACCATTTCTGATAGGCGGGCATTTTTCCTACCATAAACCGAGAACTTGATTACGGTTCATTAATAATTCTAATGCAAATGGTTTTCAATGGTTCTTTAGACGTATATACATTATAAATAAACAATCTTGTTAACTGGCTTTAATCAAGACAACGCCAGTGATAATTTTATTGAACACTGCAAGCAAAACTTGAAGCATTGTCATCAGAAAATTACATTTTGGTAAAAAAAAGTAATACTAAACATCGTGAGATGAAACAACTTCTTTCCTTGCAGTAATACGCTATGTGAGACAACGAAAATGAAATATCATCTGTAGATTGACAAAAACAATGACTTTTGTGGCTCATAAATCTTCTGAATGTTCTTGGAAATGACAAAAAATACGATAGCGCAAGCAACACCGGTGCTTTCTAATTGCCTATGAAATGGCAGAAAGGCCAAGGTCCGTTGTGCAACGGAGAGAACGATGTTTCGTGTACAGTAACACAGATAAATTTAAGAAATGCAATCAATACATGACTACCCTGTTTACCAACTCCCCCCAAAAGGGAAAATTCAGTATCATTGCAGTTCATTTGTTTAAATTACATCATTATTTGAAAGTGAAAAATTAATGTGAAATCAGGTAAATCATTGCTCTAGAGTCTAGACGAAAATATCAAAAACTTCAACGGCAATTTCATCAGTTGAAGTGATGTACGTAAATCAAATGATGTCCATTTTTCGCTTACGTGGCGCAGTTTGAAGTCTCGTGTTTACTCTAGATTTCAGGCCTGAGCCTTGTAGCAGAATACATAAATGGTGAATATATGTTCAAAATATCTTGTACGTTCTGATTAATTCAATTTACGAGATTACAGGGTGCGGCATCAGTAACGCCCTTTTTAGTTTGATATCTTATAGTGTATATTTTCTTTAATTAATTTGCTAAATCTCCATTTTTTCAGATATTTAATAAAACCATGAGATTAACAAAGGAACAGAGAGTAAAAGCAATTCAATTGTACCATCAAAACAATAAAAATGGCGCTGAAACCACAAGATTGTTATCAGCTGAATTTAATATTCCAAGGGTACAGAGCCAAAATATCACAAGCTTGGTTGGAAAATTTGAATACACAGGAAGTGTATGTGATGCTCAAAGACCAGGTAGGCCAGTTGTTGCAACAAGCTAAGAAAAGTCCAATGAACTACAAGAATCGTTTATTGAACGTTATTAAGCCGAATAAGCATTATATTAATTTTGTTATTGTAGTAATCTATTAACCTGTGGCAAAACATTCATGTTGGAAAAAATAAAGGATAATCAACAAGGCTAATTTTGTTCCATTTAAACAAAGGGTGTTACTTATGCTGCATCCTGTATTTCGTTTTCGAAGCGATAAGAATCTGTATTGGAGAACTTGGCCTGGACTTTAACTATGATTAAAGTCATCTTGTTATCTAACAAATGATACACTAGAACAGTTTGATTGGCTTGGTCTGCAAAACAGGGAATTCGTTGATATGGCTGAAGTAACGCAGATTCTGAAGCATTTTCAGCTAAAGTAAGTCAAATGGTTAACACATGCGTACAGTTTGCCTGTAATTTGAGAAACTGAATTTCCACTGCTTATCCATATTTTCCAAGAAGTTATGAATTGTGTTAGCGTTGAAAATACACGTGAATGAATATTAGGATATGCATTAAAATTATATCAAGTTGTAATAAAAGTTCTACTCGTTTTCGAGTCTCACTGTATTTGTAGTTATACAAGCATTCACTACTGTCATCCACTACGAGCTTCTAAGAGACAAAGAGTCGATCATAACTGAATTGTATGTAATGTTAGTAACAGCGAATGATTGGCAGATCTGCAGTAATAGAGCTTCCAGTTTTAGCCAATCGCAGAGTTGTTATCCTTCATCAAGACAATGCGTGTTCTCATGCGGCACAAGAGACTCAATGCCAGATTCAGTCTTTTGGCTTGGGAAAAACTGCCTCATCTGCTTTACTCTTAGGATGTTTATGTCGTACCATCTAATTTCTATCTCTTCCGCAGTCCAGACAACTTTCTTGAGGAAGATTATTGCATTATAGAGATTTAATCAACAATGAGGAAAAATCCTTCGGTGGTGAATTTTTTCATAATAGACACACGAAAACGAATTAATAGGTGAGTATAGACTGTTCACACATACGCAGATACTGGGGGAAATTTAAAATTAACTAATATGTGTTCAAAGTATCAGTAATAATTGATTAAAAAACGAGCAGAATCTATATCACCACCTGATAATAAATTGTCTAAATTGTATTAATTTTCAACATTACGGATCTGGACAATCGTATACTTATGTTTAACCAATGGAAAGGAACAATAGTTTTAAATTGAAAGTTATAGGGCTAGTAATTAAACAGAGCTGCATATTTCAGAACTGTTCAATTCAGCTGACATCTGAAGCACTCATTCCGAGTATATATATTTTGAGGGCACTACTCATTTAACCCCTTACTGCCGTAGCGGACGAATTCGCCCGCAGTCACAAAACTTCTTGTACATAAGAATATCAGTTCATAATTCAACGTATTTAGATAATGCCTTATTCGCCAGGGTTTGCTCTGATGTTGAGAGTATATTTTTTGAGTTCAGCGTTTGTAAACAACTTTTGAGTGTTTTAATTTATGTGTTTAATATCAGTTTTCCCTTTCAACTCACTCAATAATTTCGGCAGTAAAGGATTAACTTGTTCAAACTGACAATCCATTGCTGACTTTCGGGCTGATGCTTGACAAATAGCTGACATTTTGAACGCTACTTGGCAGGTGATATATGGATTGATATTTGACAGACAACAGTGCGATTACCATTCAAGAGCAGGTATTCAGGCTTGGCTTATAACTACACTGGGAATTACGACAGAGAGACCTACACGACAAAGCCGTGTAGGTCCCACGCAGATGAGAAGCTATCTATTGTGCTCACACTAACTGCGTGACGCTGCTCATTCCAGAGACGTGTATTCTACTGCACTAGCAATTGTTGAACTTAACTTGTTGATAATATGGGAATTGTGTATGAGACTGTACGGGGGTAATGGTACGAACAACTGTAGAGGTGAATGCACGGGCAACTGTACGGGCAACTGTACGGGCAACTGTACGGGCAACTGTATGGGCAACTGCACGGACAACTGCACTGGCAACTGTACAGGCAACTGTACGGGCAACTGTACGGGCAACTGTACGGGCAACTGCACGGGCAACTGTACGAACAATTGTAGGGGTCATTTCTAAGATATAAGTGAAGCTACAAAAATAACGAAGCTATATATATTATCACAGGAGATGGAATACATCACATGGCCTGCCGGGACTGAAATGAAATTGATATTGTATAAAATTGATCATTCCAACAAAGTTAGGCTCTTAAAACTTCGCTTTGTGGGGCATGACTGGCAAGCAGATGATGAACCTGAGTTTTATATACTCGAGTCCGTATCGTGGATACCGAGTTTGACGGGGTATTGCATATTACAATATACACACACACAAGCTCGCAGTTGCTTTCAGTAATGCTTAATTTCTGTATCTAGGATGTGACACGAATGGCTATAACTACTTCTATTATGGCTTTAAAATATTGTATTCTAAGTGTTTATTACTGTCACAAGAAAAATAAGTTACCTTTAAAATAAGCTTAAGCATGAAAACTTCACTCGAACGAAAAAAAGGCTGAATCGAGAGCGAAAAACAAGAGCGAGAGAAAGATTATCTCAAGAAGAACAAGCTGTTGTAAGGCAACAAAAGCGGGATCTGTATGCAAGTGGAGTATGCAATGCGTTCTTTTATTATCTTTCCAACAGTATTTGCCATCATTTTTGATGGCACGGGTACACAAGAGCATAGTTAATACACGTGCCGACTCATGATTCACATCATACGAACCATAACATTCAACACAACAGAACCATAACATTCATCACAACAGAACCATAACATTCAACACAACAGAACCATAACATTCACAACAACAGAAGCATAACATTCATCACAACAGAAGCATAACATTCAACACAACAGAAGCATAACATTTAATACAACAGAACCATAACATTCAACACAACAGAAGCATAACATTCAACACAATAGAAGCATAACATTCAACACAACAGAAGCACAACATTCAACACAACAGAACCATAACATTCAACACAACACAACCATAACATTCAACGTGTGTGATGTGAAGGTGACTTAATTACTACATTCAAACAAAATGAAACTCATTATTATTGCAGAAATATTTATTTAACTTATTTCGCCTCAAAAAATTCATTCTACTATTCTAAAAATAATGCAGAAAATACTTAGTTTTGACAAAAGAACATGAATTTTTCCCTGGTATCTTCTTAATTTGCAATTGTTCCATGAAGCCCTTCTAAACTCACGCAAGAACATTGATGTTTTATTTGTATGACGGAAAGCGTTCACTTTACAGTGAACAACTTTCTCCACTTCTATCTGAACATTTACCTTCAAGTTCCACCAAACTTTGCACACTCCACAACTTTTACCCTCAAGTTCCACCAAACTTCGCACACACCACAACTTTTACCCTCAAGTTCCACCAAACTTTGCACACTCCACAACTACAACATTTAAGTTCAGACTTGAAGAATTTACTCTATTTATCCTATAAAGTTTTGATCACGGTGCATGCTGGACCAGCATTTGCCTCGGAGTCTGAAGAAGCCTTTGCTGTCCGTCGCTGTAGCTGCACAAAACTGCCTAAATATTGGGGCGTAACGAGTACCAATTGCATAAAATTAATTCACATTAGAAAAAGTATCAAAAAGAAAAAAACAATCGTCCGAAAAAACTGATCATAACTAAACGTATGAATCTTTTTTAATGCTAAGTGTTACTCTCTGTGCTTCCACTCGTAAACTAGATTATATTATGATGCAATACTGCGCACACTAGAGTACAAGAAAGTTGCATTAATGTTTTAAAAACTATAGTGATATTCCATGAATGAATTTGGATGGAAATAAAGATTTTTGTATTCATAAGAGGATTTTTTTTTCATGCACGTGTTATTTACATGACAAATGAATTATTTGATTTGCTCTGTTTTTTCTCGAGTGCACTTTTGATTTGCTGTGTTTGCTCTTGAATGCTGTGTACATTTCACAGACACTTTTTTTGTACGCCAACATGTATTTAATTTTTGATAAACTAATTGACAGATACAAATGACCAAAACTTGAAATTAAATCTATAACTTTGTATCTAATAATAAACATTTTGGATTCAACCACAAATTCCCTCATGAAAAATGATAACTTATGCAGCATAATGATGAGAATGACGTAACTTTCTTCTCCTAGAAATACAGTTATTCTAACAAAATGGGGCAAATTAAAACGAAAAATATGTAGATCATAGAAAACACATACAAAAATTGGAGCAGACTGAAACTCGAGAATATAATGCCAAAACAGAATAAGAGAAAAATTAAAATTTACCTGACGTTTTTTTCATCTTTTTTCGAGAGGATAGCTGCAGAAACAGCTGCAGCATCAGGACAACGATCATCTTGCGCTAATTACGTCATGTCGACTGCAAGAGGAATTGTTCGTAAATTTAGAATACCACTGATTATTCTTCTCTTTTCACACTGGTCATAGTCACTTAGGAAGAAACATCTTTAGTACTGCCCACAGTAGCATAAAGTGTAAGCCTCTCAACGAAGGAAATAGAATTCGGTTGAACTCCTTAATCCAGAGACAACTTCACGTTTCAGAGCGGCGCGTGTACAAGAATTGCACACACTAACTCGAGAATGAAGCTTGGAGGTTGAGAGCCCTCTTTATATAAGCAGGTCGCGCGACCGTGCTACCTCTCACTGCGACCAGCGACATTAGAGCCCATAATGAGGTCGTGTACCACTGCTCTTTACCTGTCTTTTAAGAAAATATTAATGGTTTAGATGTATGATAGAGGGATCCCATTTCAGAGCTCGGTTCGCAAATGTAGAAAGTAAGAAAATGCAACAATAGGATGTTAATAATAGGATTTTGTCATATAGCATCATGACCCAATGTTAATTTGACCAATAAAGTGTAAGAAACATATCAACTCATTCAACTGATAATAAGAACGATGAGAACATTATTGTTTTAACTTAACGACTAAGCCGTATGTTAATTCAAAGAGTATATTTTGATGGAATAAGTACTGTATAAGCCATAAATCTACGTCGTTTATAGAATTGTATGGATTGTTAAATTTAGTTGTGTACATTTGAAATACTTAAAATTTCTAATCGTAATTGCCAAAAGTAAATGCTTGGATGATAACAAATACTCGAATGATAGTAGATAATTGGAAAATACAAAAATCTTAGGAGGGAAACAATTATTTGCATAATACCCACGAGCTATTTTTCTTTTTTTATTAATTACTAAAGATTCTGTCGGCTACTCTGACCTAAAATATGCATCAGAGCTTCAGTTTTTGGTAATGCGCTCATTTCATGTAGGATCAATTGGAAAAAGTTGAAGTTCAATTCGTCTTCTACGATCATCGTTGATCGTTGAACATCGTTTTCTCCAATCTTCCATGAACTAAGACGCCCAGACTCCAGCTGTTAACGAAAATATTACACATTGAGACCTATCTCTTCGAAGATAACATTTAAATAAATGAATTTCGAGTGATCAGTACCGAGTAGAATTACATAATGCTTTAGACGCTAGTAGTACAACACGGCGAAAATAAAAAAATTGTTTCTAAAACTGTCAGCGCAGGCGGCATAGGCCTGAGGGAAAGTTGTGTGCTGGCAACACTCAGGATGAGTTCAGTTGCGTCACTCAGCATCGCAATCAAGAAACCTCGTAAACTGAGCTTCTAGTTTGCCTGAAGGTTGTGTGCCTTCGCATGAAGTGCATTGTCATGTCGAGAAATATCTCAAATCACGACGGTAGTTTGGATACAGCTTCGGTACGAGCTTTGTAAGGTACTTTTAGATAGAAATAAAAACTGTAAAATTCTAAGGAAGAGATTGTTTGTTTGTGCTTAACCGTCGAAGACAATATTTTGAAATTAAGAATACGATAAAAAATGACACGCACTTTAAAATCCAAAGGATAAACTTGGCTGCACAACGCGAGCAAATCTGCAGAACTTGAATGAAATTACACAAGAAAAAATGAAGAATGTAAAACATTTCATTTCAATGAAGTTGAGACACAAAATATGACAAAACATTGGGTTCCCAAATGCATTTATATAAAATCCTTGATAAATTTACAACTGTAGTAACATAATAGTAATGCATGCGGTTGAACAAGTGAAGAGATGCTTCAAAATTGTCATTCGCAAAACTTGGAAAAAATCATGTTGTCCATGACAAGTACTCTCAGGTAAATATACATGTATGCATACATAATTATATACATATATACGTATATATATATATATATATATATATATATATATATATATATATATATATATAGATTAGAAAGACATGCAGAAAGTATAAAAAAACTACTGTATACTCAGTGCGTTTTTCATAAGAGGAATAGAAGTCAGCAGTTCAAGAAATAATTTTTTTTACACACGTCAAGGATATGTATTCATGAAAAAAATTCCTTTGACGCTGTGAGAGCCCTCATCTCTGGATTGCTGTAAGTGCGACGATAAATTTCTGAGTGATAAGAACTAGTGCTTCTAGGGCTCTAAACTACCGATCACTTCCGTCTGCAATATTTCTTCACGCTGAATGCTGCAGGCAAGCACTTTGTAATTTCGAGTGGATTCATTAGATAGTTCCTTTCAACCGTCTACTTGGACTCCACATAAATTTATGGCATCACATGTGTTATGTGTGAACACATGGTATTTAGTCTTTGTACATTCTCTTGCGTGGGTAATGCTTGTAGGAAACATCACCTGACGTCCTAGCTGACTATGAGTGTCAATAAGGCACAATCAGTTCAACAGTCATGTGGTCCTACAGTCCTCTGGTCCTACAGTCCTCTGGTCCTACAGTCATGTGGTCCTACAGTCATGTGGTCCTACAGTCATGTGGTCGTACAGTCATGGGGTCCTACAGTCCTCTGGTCCTACAGTTATGTGGTCCTACAGTCATGTGGTCCTACAGTCATGTGGTCGTACAGTCATGTGGCCCTACAGTCATGTGGTTCTACAGTCATGTGGTCCTACAGTCATGTGGTCCTACAGTCATGTGGTCCTACAGTCATGTGGTCCTATAGTCATGTGGTCCTACAGTCCTCTGGTCCTACAGTCATATGGTCTTACGGTCATTTGATCTGTCAATAAATTTGACAATCAATACAGATCTCAAATTCTTATTATTAGTCAACCGAGCTTCTAATTATA
Source organism: Trinorchestia longiramus (assembly GCA_006783055.1). Taxonomy (NCBI): domain Eukaryota; kingdom Metazoa; phylum Arthropoda; class Malacostraca; order Amphipoda; family Talitridae; genus Trinorchestia; species Trinorchestia longiramus. The sequence continues at coordinate 90,889 of VCRD01000030.1, forward strand.
GGAGTTTTCTCTCCTGACGCATCATTATAGGCATAGAACAGTGCAAGACGCATCACTATAGGCATACAACAGTGCAAAACGCATCAATGTAGGCATAGAACAGTGCAAGATATCAGTAAAACCAATCATTTGTAGGTGCACGGTAAATATAAATAGAAATTGATTTTTGCAATTTTGAAGTGTATTTTTGTTAGTTTTATCTTGTAAAGCAAGAGTTGAAAAATGATTGGTTGAGTACAAATTCGCTAGCAATAGAGTATCTAATATAACATTATTGACAAATTAAGTTTACTTACCAAATATCTATTTTACACATCTATTTTCTCTGTATAATTTCGTAATTAGAGTCACTTGCATCTTTTACTGCACTGCATTCACAAACTGAAGTGAACACCAAAAAACCAATATATTTATTAATTCGTTAAGAAAATATTGGGTCAGTAATAACTAATAAACTATTTTAATTCTAGGTAAAATAACTATATAATAACTAGTAAACTCCTTTAATTTTAAATAAAATAGTTTTATAAAGTAAATGAATAGCTTCGTACGGAATTTTTCTCCAGGCTTCTACATAAGCATCAACTTTTTCTTCAATGTTTTCAATCAATCAATGATCACATTTGCTTCGGAGCCTATTGTGGTGGAAACCAGCTTCTCAAGCTTGGCATCAACTCCCCATAATGGTTCATTTATTTGTCCACATTTTGAGTCCGTTCAATTGTGCTGACCAGAGGTAGTTTCCTGATATTCTTGTGTTCCTCGAAACAAGATTTAATTTTTTTCGCTGTGTGTAGGAGTATTTTCATTATGGTTTATGGAAGTATGTGGTAGCAACATACCTGTTAGTGGAAAGAAAAAAAAAGAAAAAGAAAAATGAGCGAATTATTTTCAATTTTTAATTGTATTTATTAATTATTTTTCAAACTAATCGTTACAATAATTTTATTATGGAAGATGCAAATATATCTATCAAATGTGATGAGGTGATTAAAAGAAGAACAGGGCCAACACTATACTGCTCCAGATTTCCACAAAACTACTTAGTTAACTAAATAACTTCAAAGCTGTGACAAATACTTCACAATAACAGTAATATTTACTTCAACTTTTATTTCCCGTGGCCGGCAGACACAGAGAGCAAGACGGAACACAAGGTATTGTTTCAGGAGACTCAGCCAACTTAGCGGGACCAACTTTTTCACATTTCCTTGCATTGCATTATTACCTATTTTTCCTGGAAAACGAAGCAGTATAAAAAGTTTTGAAGCTGACCCGCAGTTTTTATTTTGGCATTGGCGAGAAAGATGCAAGATCTGACTGGATTGTTCTTGTGATTGACGGTGTGACTCCAGCGATTACAATGCTAACACGCGTGGCTGCCTCGCAATTAAAGTATGAACATGAATGTTAATGAGTTCACATGAATGAGTGGCAGTATAACAACAAAAAAAGTGGATGTGAACTTCATTTTCAGTGCACAAATTTCTGTTTGTTTAGTTTTTTTATTTCACGTTTCTCATTTGACTCAAGAACATTCTCTCTTTTTCAAAACATTCCTTGAAATAATGCAGTGGGTGATTCTCATTCTTAAATTTGCTCCCAATTTAAAATGTGACATCTATGTTGAGTTTTGGACAATAGTCTGGTGATATTTATGCATTTATTTTATAGAAAACAGCTGCAACACGTTGAAAACTAAGTAAGATGATATGTTCTAGTTTCTATACACAAACGTTTACTATTACGTTAATAACGCACGGTAAATAATATCATTCATCATCACCTCTCCCCCCCCTCTCAATGTCAATTACAGGGTCGAGGGGTTTGGTATTTATTACACACAAATAAAATTAACTTTTTTGTAGAATTGATTGCTCCAGTAATGATTGTTGAAACTGAATTTCAATACCAGTACTCTAGCTGTGTATTACTCTAAATGTATTAAAGAGAATGGACAGGTCGCTGTCTTGAGGAAAGCTCGTTAAGAGTTGACCCATTTTCTCTATCCAGTTTTGAGAGTTTTAAAAAAAAATTTTGATGCACTGTTCAACAGATAAGTGCACTTGCGTAATTTTGGCATCTCAGGGCACGTAAATGCAACTTTTTTGGAAAAATTACTCAATTTATTACTTTTTCTAAGACGTGCGTCTGACTTTCCAACGCACAATGGGTCTTTGCAGCGCAGGTCACGGCAGAACGTCAATTTGCAAGCACCAACTTGTCTCAATTCTCTGCACAATGAAACTTGATACTTGAACCCAGCACCTCAGTTGCGTTTGATCAGAAACACATCAGGCTTGAGTTAATTCTTCCCCTTATAAGCAGCACGAGCACCGAGTTATTTCTCTTCTTTTTCGGTTACTTTTGTAAAGGCGCTAGAGAATTCATTCGCTGATGAATGTTGAAGAATAATTTCTCCTAATGAATACTCTCACATTTTCAAATGAAAATCAATGAAACTGAAAATGATAAATGAGGACGGGGCTCATATAGATTTTATGTAAATTGGTTTATGCGAGGCTTAAGACAAGTTGAATGTTTCTACACCCAACGAAGAAATGATTAAATTTAACTAATTTTGAGTGCCCCACAAACTCACACAAGTTCTTTATTGAACTCAGCTCATTGAAGTCAACTTTTGATTGTCACTCTGCGTTACGATAAAAACAGTCTAATTTTTTGGTTGGATTTACCGTATTTTCTATTCATTGCCGGATATTCTATGCACCAATTCATAGAAATAAAATTTGATTTCTGTCAATCTGGTTTTCAAATTCTACTGGGATGTGTGTCATGGTTGAGAAAACATTTCAAACCACTGTGATACTGAAAAAGTAATTTCAATTTCATTTCAGGAGTCCAGTACTAAAAAAAACATATTTTGCGGTCTTTTTGCTCCGCGAAGAGGCCATAGCAATAAGGAAAAGGAAAATAGGACGAATCATGAAAAATTGTAATCTTGCCTAGCTGTTCTGAGGTAAAATAACAGTATTGCAATGGTAAAATTTTGGCGGATACTTTTACAGTAAAATAATAGTTCTTACTATCTGACATTCAGTGACAGAGCTTCATATTTCTTGAGTCGTATCAGAACAGAAGTCATTAAACCGTGTCACAATTACACTTCATAAACGGACATGACACAGTTCTTCAAACTTTAATGAATTAATCATATGTTTTTTTAACTTGAAAACCACACTGTGCTTCTTTTTTGTTATTGGTATTATCAATCAGTATTCTAATCACTTAAGGATCTTAATGAGAAGGCATTTTAAAATCTACTGTTTCATATCTTATGAATCAACAACACTACAATAAACCGTTTTTTTCTTTTTCTTTTCTTTTTTCTTAAACATACCAACATTTCACTCACTTTTCTCATGAGTTCAGTTGTTCCAAATTTATTGCAAATTTTCGCTCTCTAACGCAACTGAGAAGATTCCCGCGTGAATATCCAGCCTTCTCGAGTCCAGATGCACACAAATTTGCTCCGCGTGCCGCTACGTCGTCGTGTTGGTGCCGTCCGCAACCTTCACCTCGATTCTGCGGCGCCGTTTCCAACAGCTAATTGTGTCCGCTCTAAAGGAAGCAAAAGACCAACGTCAGTCACAAGAACTGGTCCATATTTCACACACTCGTGACCTCATCTGACCCGAGTTACGCTCATGTTAACAAATGATTCAACGCAGTGGGAATTTGTTTCTTTGTGACTTAATATCACCCTGACCAGGATGAAGGAAACAAGCATAATTAACGTCCAGCTAGTCACGCTGTGTACTATGAAGTTATAGTCGGAAATTATAGACCTCTTAGGCACTATTCAAGGAAAAATGAAATAGTATATTGTGGAGATGAAATAACACTACCCAAGATTTAGGGTTTATTTACGTAGTACTCTAATGTGAAAAGAGCTCTCTATTTTTGTTAGGCTTACCTTTACGAGTTCCTTGTCATTTCAGGGTCTGAATTATAATTTATGGGAATCTGTGTTTCAAGAGAAATTGTCGTTAAAAATTCTGTTTCAGCCCTATTATTTTTTAGGAAAACGGCTAATGGAAAAAAAAGTTTAAGAAAATTAAAGTTTAATTTTCCAGCCCACCTTTTAAATGGTGTAGTAATTAACCTTGCTATCACAACAGCGTGGATTTCTAAAGTTGTAATGACCTGTTAGAATAAAGTGATAAGCAGCTTGATTCCAAATGAAGTTTTGCTCTATCTGATGGCCAGTCTGCACTGGTGAAAATTTTCCGACAATTTGTCATATCAGGCTCTCATTGCGTAAATAAAATTTTCATACCAACTACTTCTTTTGAATTTCAGAATCTAAAATTATTGACGTACATGATATTTATACATTGGAAGCACACTTGTTAGTGTGGTTCGTATGATACTTATAAGAATGATAGAACTGCTCGCCGAAGTCTATAATTGTATACATATTACAGCTGAGAGTGGGGGCTTTAAAGAAGAAAAAAGAGAAAAGGAAGCCATTTTATAGCCCGGCAAACGCTTTCCATCTCTCCCCGTGTCAGAAGTTCATTCATTATATACACTAAAGTATATAATGAAGAAGAAGAAGAAGTTCATTTAGTATATACACTAAAATATATTGAAAGGCTCGTAACTTTCTGTGAAACATTTAATCAGCATGCACAAACCGGCGAGTGCATCACTAAAAGATGTTTGTGATGCCGACTCCAGGTTGCTTTTAAAGTTGCACGCTTTGCTTCCGTTTCATCCTCATTGACTCACCTGCAGGCTCACTGACCGCACTGCGCTCACCTTTTACCTGCACCAGCAAAAGCAGTTCTTTTTTAACTCTTGGATGTCTGACGCTGGGCAAAATTCAAGATCAAATATGATAGCAAACGACGATCCGAGAATTTTTTTGGCCATTAGGTTCAAAAGCAGCAGAAAAAATGAGAAAAACAGAAAATTAAAAATGAATAATAAATACAGGATGATTTCTGATGGTACATAAAGTATATGTATGTATATGTAAGTACTGCGTATACATATATAGTATGCATCTACCCTACAATTGATACACATCTATTTTTGCAAATGTCTTTCACACTACTTGAAAAGTGGACAAGTACAAGTGGATACTTGTATAAATTCCTTTGTCCGTAGCAGGATGGCACAAAGGAAGAGCTTACTTCCTTTACATATCAGTTATTTAAAACACATCGCAGTCCACCTTAGCTTAGCTCTGGCCTTGTCTGCGTTGGGAATTAAGTAGAAGTCACTCCTGCACTATGCATAAAATTACTTGATGTATTAATTATCTGAAGTTATTGACGCTATCAGGACTTGCTCTTTATTTCTAGGGTACCAATTATTCTTCATAACGAGCTACTTGTAAATTATCGACAGGTTTCCTACACTCCAGTAATTATAAATGATGCCTACACTTATTTCATGTACTAAATGTAGGAGCGCACCACACGCCATGTCTTCCATTCCTTAAGAAAATGACTCAAAATGATTATAGTTCAGCGTTCAGTAATCTAATAAATGGATTAGTGACCATGAACCATGAGTAATAAATGGATTAGTGACCATAAACCATGAGAAATAAATGGATTGGTGACCATGAAACATGAGCAGCAAATGGATTAATAACCATGAAGCATGAGCAATAAATGGGTTAGTGTCCATGAACGGTATGCCTACTAGTGATTATTAGGAATTCTAATAACCTTCAACTAATAGTGCCAATGATTTGTATTGTGCAATACAGGACTTAAAATTTGAACTCGACGTAGCTATGACGATTTCAGTGGTCAATGACCGACTTTGCATTCCAAGGTAGCAAATTTGTCCGTCAAAAACAGGACTATTTCAATTATGGAAACCATGATTCGTATAGCGCACGAAGAAATCGTCTCCGTCAAGTAATTGTAACGACTACGAAATTCTCTGTTCGTACATAATTTAAGTGAAATAACTGTACATGTATTTCTACGTATTAAAAGTTATACATGACGTTTTACAAATTATAAGAAATTTTGTATCGTAATCGTATATCTAGATTTCAGGTATCTCTATATTCGATATTGTATCATACATGCGAAATAATATATCTATAATTTGTGTTAAGTTGAGGAAATATAGCTCGGCACTCAACATTCATCCGTTATATGCAAGGTAAGAAAAAATACTCATACGACGTATTCTTGGATATCATTGAACGTCAAATTATAATTCTCAAGGGCATTGCAAATAACGTACTTGAGAGATACTACAGCAGGCAATGCAAAAAACGCTGGCGGCAGAGAGAGCTCATTCGAGCACCTCCTTCAGCACCAGCTCTTCCTCCTCCCCTCCTCCCTCCTCTGGCATCCCACCCAGCGATGTGAAGTCCTGTATTTAAGAAATTACTTAAAAGATGGAGCAAAATGAATGTTGACTTCAATACCAAACTTCAGATTGGGATTTTTAAACTGTTTTTAGAATACTTCGTGATTTCCCTAGGAATTAGCTTGTCTGATAAAAAAAATCCCATTTAACAGGGTTTTCGAAATTGTGCAACATCAATAAAACTGTGTCTTATTTATTGAAGTGGTTTCTGGTCTAAATTGGTTGCAGATACTTTAATTTTCAATGTATTATGATGAGGAAATATAACATTACCGTACGGACTACTTCCAAGGGCATTTGACCACAAAAAGTGAATAACAACAAAGTGCTTCTTCCTCTTCCTCGCGATCCATATTGCATTGTCAATATCATCTTCCTGCTTTGTGTGTTCTTTCTTCAATAATCTTTACCCCGATCTACTTTATTTTACACTCACAACACTGGATAGTTTTGTGTAGCGTACTTTGTGAGGGATTTTTTGCCGATCCACGATAAGAAAGTAATAAATTTATTAACAAATCGTGCGCTTCCAGTCGCAGCACGTGGGTGACCACTAACTCTTCGGGTACTACAGAGATACCTCAGTTCCATGTCGTTTTCTTTTAAGAATTATTTTATTATCTACATATTTTCAGTTACAGACATAGATCATTGGTGGAAACTTCATTAGTCAAATTTGATCCCTCTAACTTTTTAATCTTCACAGCACAGTTTGGAAAATTTTGATGAAATTCTACGATGAGGTTTTGCCCTTAGAAGACATATTCTTTTGTTCTGTGGGAATGACAAACGAGGAGTTCAACCATTATCTTGTGGCGTTCATCCTCTCCTGTGGAGTTCAGCCACTAGCATGTAGAGTTCAGGCACTGTCCTGTACAGTTCAGCTACTATCGTGTAGAATTCATCCTCTATCCTGTAGAGTTCAGGCACTATCCTGTGGTGGAGTGTCCATGCAGGAGTGTTTCCAGACAATCCCTCTACAAGGGTCAGGTCGAGGAAGCTGAGCTCGTAGCAATCAGTGGGAGCGGGCGAATACAAACAAAACAAACAAACAAACAAACAATCTTTATTTTGAATCGAGTACACAGTACATAGACATTAGTACATTGGTTTTTCAAATTCTTAAGGTTAACATTCTAATAGTAAGGGTGGTGGTGAGCTCCATGCGACGATCCCGGGAGGTTGATGGGCGTCTTCATGGGCGGGGTTGAGTTGAGTTGCTTGTTGTTGAGTGCTTAGCGGGTTGAGTGCACGGCGCGGCGTACGAGAAACAGCTCGTGTCCATGGCCGGGTTCGAACCCGCGGTCTTTCTACATGAAGCAGAGACCCGATACAGAACACGGGCCGCAGACCGATTTGGGCTATTTAAAAAAAGGTAAAACAGAATTTAGATTTGTTTTTAGTAGGCGCTTTGAATGGAAAACTGTGATGAGCTTAATTTGTGTAACGCTTTATAATAATATTTATGCTTTACCATAAATATTTCATGTGGTAACCTTGTTAAACACAACATAAATAAAGCAGTACAGTCATTTAGTGTTTTTGGGAAAAACATTCAAGACGTGAGCTTTTCAAATGGCAATCGCAACAAGTAACATAGTTTTATTAAAGCTTGAGCAGACGCTGCTACACGGCGGGTCAAAAATATATACTCACTCATGGACTGACAATTACTCCTATGTTTTGCTTTAATTAAAATGCTTATTTTCATACATACAAGTTCAATGAGTTAAATTAAAAGAGTAACCTTAAATTCAAGAAAATAAAGTGTGTAATGGATAAGTTTAATATTCTTCTCCTAGTTTGGTCTCCTCCTAGTGATGGGCTGTCAAAGAGTGAATATATGCATTGCCTTGGGTCACCCTGTGTAATAGTAACGCTACTTCCACTGCTTATTTTGTGAGCCTGATCACAACATACAACGTATACTATGTTTCAGGAAGTTTTGCTGTGAATATTTCTTATTCCAGTATCTGTTGAGTGAACAATGCGAGTTGTTTTTTTTTCAAATGCCATATGTTGAATAAAACACTTTGCATTAGATTTAAGGTATGTAAAAATTATCTAAACGACTTAAGCACATTTATTTATTTCCATCTTTATGCATGATTTAAACTCACACGTGAACTTGAGTTCTTGTTAAATTAATCTTACCAAAAGCACTGTAAGCTAACCTTGCAACAGATCTTTCAAAGTGTGGTGTTTTTGTTGCCATTACGATGCTACAACCAGTCTTCATATCAATTAAGCATCTTTATCCCACCCGACGATGCGACGTGACTGCTTCACATCACCAGCATTATGACTGCTGTAGTTTGTGAAAATGACTTCACAGAACGAGTGCTTGTGCCCCAGAGCTTCTAAAGGTTACACCCACGCAACATTGTCACGATAAACCCAGAATGTCATAGATGTGAGCACGGGTCTAACAAGAGAGTTGCATCTGCGACTCAATGTTTAGTGTGGACCACATTTCCAGACACAGTTTCTTTTCTCTCACACATTTCCTTCTAGTTTTCATCTCGATGCTATTTGCCTCATATTCCAGTAAGACGCTACAGGAGTGATCGAACTCGACTGTTAAAAATTGTGATCGAATCGTCGATGGAAGAAATTTATTGCGTGAGTTGCCGATGGAAGAAATTTACTGGGTGAGTTATGCAGCGGTCGTGAACTCATATCGTGTCAGAGTTGAGATTGATTGTTTTCTGTAATAATTTAATCAATGACTTTCATTATGAAAAAAATACGATACCAATGCGGCAATAATCTTCTTTCAACCATGAAATAAATGCCTGAAAGTTAACTGATTGTAGGATTGATACTGATTTATAAACGATACAATATTGAACCAAACGCAAATTTTGGTGTACTAGTACCAGTGTTAGTTGTATTTTACAGCAATTACACAGCCATGATACTGAACAGCCGTGTACCTAACCTTTAAAACGCTTAGTCTGTACAATTTACTTAATCCTTAACCAAATAGTAAAGCAATGATTAACTCATCAAATATTCAGCGCACTATCCGTCAAACAAAAAACTTTTTAATACATTGCTTCTTGGAATTGTAATGAATGGAAATGTAAACAGTATGGTTTTCCCAGTCGATCAACGTCGATCTTTACATTTTTCCCCCTGTAAAAATACCCGTTCATGATAACGATAGGTAGCACTTAGTATTATGCGATGATTCAGCACTGGCACGTCCCTCGTGTTTGACTAGCACGTCATTTGTTTGATTAGCACGTCACTCGTCTTTGAATAGCACGTCACTCGCGTTTGACTGGAACGTCACTCTTGTTTGACTATAATAGCACATCACTCGTGTTTGACTCGCACGCTACTCGTGTTTGACTGACATGTCACTCGTGTTTAACTAGCACGTCACTCGTGTTTGACTAGCACGTCACTTGTTTGATTGGCACATCACTCGTCTTTGACTAGCACGTCACTTATGTTTGACTGATACGTCACTCGTCTTTGACTAGTACGTCACTTATGTTTGACTGGCACGTCACTCGTGTTTGACTAGCACATCACTCGTGTTTGACTGGAATGTCACTCGTGTTTGACTGGCACGTCACTCGTGTTTGACTGGCACGTCACACGTGTTTGACTGGCACGTGTTGTTCACAGACGCCATTAGGGTCAAGAAACAGCTGTAGCTGGCAATAATAAACGTCAATACAAGAATGAAACTTACAAATTTCAATGTTTAAAAGTCATCGTAATGTTGCACTCATCTCTCTTCAAATGGCACGGAACTGATAGAATAAAATTGCTATACTTTTTACTCTACAGTGTCATGTTAGTAATGATACATTCATGGGTTTGCATATTTCAGGTGATGTATGAGGTATATGTATTAGGTGTGTGTATCACACAAGGAACAAGATATCAAGTGTGGAGCGATTAACCGAAAGACGAGCTCGAGGGCAGGGAAACATAAACAGTAGGATGTGAGAAAGGTCACAGTGTTTGGTTTCGTGGTTAAAGAAAGTGTCACACACAAGAAAATTTAATGGTAGAGACCTTGTGACTCTCAAGAATTACGCAGTCGTGAAACTCTCAAGCTGATTGAAGAGTAGGCGGGGTAAATCACAGACGTTTAGAAACCTATTGCAGACCATTGGACAAATAGGGAGCATTGGGAAATGGAAAAGATACGTGGGAGGAGTAAAAACCATATAAAAACGGTAAGAAAGATAAATTGGGAGGATTTGGGAACTAGATCTCTGCAACGATGTAGGCTTTTGCAGCTAGAGCGACATCTAGGGCATAGGTATAGGTTTAGGGGTATGGGTAGAGTAGGTGTAGAAGTGATTGAAAGGGATTTAAATTAATCATCACACCGACGAATAATAGTAGATTTTACACGTGCACTTACCCGTGCATAAAGGGGAAAATTTAATTGTGCAACAGCAAGGAATGGAAGGGGAAAAATTTAGCGTTGTTGCCAAGGTGTTGTAATCGTGAGTGTCAAACATCAAAGCACATCATCAGCAACAAATCTCCAGTGTAAGGGTAAGTTTTAATATTATTATTGTGAATGTGATCAAGGTTAGCGACAGGGTAAATTTGATTTCGTGATCTGATGTGAACGCCCATTGATTTAACTAAATTGTTCTGTGTACACACTTAACTATTCAGCTATCAAGTATGTAATTGATCTGTAATGGTTCACTGTTTAATACGACATTATGCGCGGTTCATATTCCAAAATGTGGTAGATGACTGACATTTCTCATCCCGTGATGTTTAGAATAACATGTATTAAATCTTTTGTGTGTATTATTGTCCTCTCATTTTGCTATTGGAAAGGAATATCGGGAGCCTTTTACCATTTCACGCATTCAGAGGATTAGAGTCCCTCTAGTGCGATTACGTATGATTCTTGTATTTTATTAATTGTGTTACTTACAAGTATTAATTGAAATATAACGGAAGGACAGCATGCAGAAAATCATGCATTGAAACCAAGATTACGTAAAGTATGAGTGATAAAAGAACTCATGACTAATACATCAATGTGCAATGAAAAGTAGGCAGAAAAGCTTTTCCCTTTTTCTATACATTAATCAATCATCAATTAATATCAAATAGACATGTCATGTCATAACATACAAGTATCGCCACAACAGAAACGAGCCACTAGAGCAATGAAGAATTTGTAGTGCAATGCACAGACACATGATTCATCTATTTGGCTGAAAATATTAAGATTTCAGAGAATTTTCAGTTTTCTCTCATCACAGTCGGCAATAATGACATGAATTAGATATTTGTTCAAAGTGGCCGATCAAACTATTTTACCTCAGTTGTTATAATAATTTAAATTAGCTGAGCATAAGTGACCGTAGTGTATTCCTCCTTCAGGCTGCAAAGCCATCGCACATCTCTGCTTATCTGTGTAAGTATGAACAGGCATGTGTAATGTATATTTGACGCCAGCAGAACATTTTAATTAACCATTACGGTACAGATTATACTCGTACTCCATAGTGTTAAAGAATAGCGTACAAAATACTGCATAAAAATAGTAGAATCCAAGTAACGCTGAGTATTTATTCTGGAGTTACGAGTTCTCCTTATACATTGCGGCATGAATTATGAGATATTTGCGAACATTAACTGAATCTTTCAAGGAAAACAATATGTGTACACCTTCACATTAATCGGAATGGAATCAACTGTTCATAACGAGACAGTAGTATCAAATTGGAGTATTCTAAACATCCTAACATATAATAACACGTAATTCATAAATGAGGCCGATACAAGAAGGAAACAAATATGACACGTTAGTTAACAATGTTTACTCTAACACCCACATAAAATGGCACGAAGGCATTTCATAAATCAATGTAAAGCACTGTAATCCTATTTCCTAAAATTTACCCTAATTCCACTCATAACAATTACCTAAATTTGTGTCACACTGAATAGCAACAGAGATAACATGCTATTACACTAATAACACACGTAAATGACACGCGAGCATATCATGAATTAACGGTATTAATGGAATACTATTAACTAATTTCACTAATAATAATCACCCAAATACACTCTCACGAATTAACGAATTCAATGTGATCCTGTGGACTAATTTCACAGAAAATAATCACCCAAGTTCACTCTCACACCGAATGACACGAAGAATGGCTCTTGTTCATGCTAACCCCACTGTTCATCCTATTGAGCGTACACTCTTTGTCGCAGGGTCGTTCCTATTGTTTACACTGCGGTGCGTGTGTGTGCGCTCTGTCTCCAGGTTGTTCACGCTGTTTCCTAACCTCCACTGGTTTTAAAGGGCACCAATGGGTTGAAGTATGTCGTTTAATGTCTCCACGTAGTCTCTGTTGTTGATTTTCCCAAGTAATCAACGTAGACATTAAATCCAAATTGACGCTGATATTCCGAGCTTCTCCAAGTTATTTATAGACAAGAACTTCTCGCAAGTTGATACGAACTTCTTCAAGGTTTCATGGGCATGAACGTCTTCTAGGATCCAGTTGCTCCAAAGAACTTCCCTTCCTACGAACGAGAGAAAATTCTTCATAAATACATGCTTTGACAGAGGTGCCCTAATACGCTTTATGACATATGTATTGTTTTTGCTTCTTATCCCAGAAATATTCTCACCTCCACGTAGAAAAGATTGTCCGTCTTTTTATTTCTTGTCGAAGATTGCCTGCTGTTGTTCGTCGATGCCCTCGGCTGCTGCTTCCCAGCACTGTGTACACTTCCTTTCTCTGAATTTTTCGACCTCCCTTGATTTTCCGACAGCCACTTATATAATCCTCTGATTTTTTAGAACCACGCCTCCTGGTTATTTAGCTCCTCCTTTCGTAGCTCCTGACGGTTGGTGACTAGAACGTTGAGGTATAAGTCACGTGCTTGAGTTTTGCTGGTCAACAGCTTTCCCGAGGCATTAAAAGTGTGTTGTGTTAGTGCTTTCGAGCGCGCGACCATCGGGTACTATTTGCCAGATGCCGCGTGAGCTCCACACGTACACTTCACATCCATCATCACCATCATCACACATCATCATACATCATTACCATCACATTTTCCGTAAATAACATTATATTAGACAGCACTAAGTACCTAATTTAGAACACGCATGTTCTTGGATGACTTGTCTATGCTACAGTTTAAATGATACATAATTACTAGTTCCCTCCAATTTACGTGACCTTGACAATATTGTTCCATATGGATAAGTCTCTTTGAATCAATGGTGTTGATTTGCAACTTCTATCAAACACTCTTACGAACACAGTTCTGTATTTTGCATTTTGTTCTCCGTAACATTTTCTAGATTTACAATTTTTGTCACTCTACTAAATTTCGTTGATTTCTAAAAACGATGCGTTTTTCGGTCACTCATATCATTCATTCTACAAGCTATGCGACAGTAATATGGTTTCAGATACCTAACGAACACTGCTTTCAATCACTCGAAGCCTTATTTAGAAACTGTTCCAAATTTACAGAAATTCCGTTTTCAAGTTAGTTACCTTTCTCTGCACATTTCGAGTAATTCTGTAGGGAGTCTCAGTTTTCCTGTAACACGAATATTTCTTGTGGTGCATTTAGTTTCACTTCACATGAACAAGTATCATAGTTATGCCATGTTCGGTATACAATATACTTTAAATTTCTACGAAATTATTTCTAAACTGGCAGAAGAGATACTCGTGAAATAATTTCTATCAAAATAATATACCTTTTTAAAGCGTATATTAACTTTATAAAAATCCCATGAGTACCGTAAGTAGCAAAATTGATCACCCGTCAAAAAATCAGTTATAATCTATATTTTTGTCACGTACTTTAATTCTTTTTCTTCCCATACGGAACACGATTATTCAGCAAAAAAGTTAACCGCCTGCACAGTTCCATCACAATGACCCTATTCCTACCACGCACTTCGCTTCCTCACAGTCAGCTCAGTTCACCAAAAGGCAGTCGAACTGCCAGTCTTCTTATTTGAGCCCCCGTGACTAGCTGCAATTGACCGTAGCCTCTTTTGCTGTGCAAGATTACCGTAATTTCCAATCTCAGTTCTGATCATCGTAACTCACAGTAACCTCTCATCAAGCAAAGCGCTGACCTAGCGCTACAGCGAGGCATGACTATGAACTGCGATGGAGAAGCAAGCAAGATGAGCTAGCGAGAACGCAAAGGGGGTTCATAAATAATCTCTTTTGGCACGATAAATCAGCCTGAGCTCTCCATGTGGAAAAGTTGAGGTCACTGCAAAAGGAAGTTGTTTGATTTTTCTGTTAAAGAGTGATAGAGTAACTGATGAATGCATTTCGAAAGCTGGTTTACACTTCCATTAAGAGGCAGGTCATTCGAATTCAAAACTTGTTTGATGATCAACACACAAGCTACATTAGCGATAAACACAAGGTCATTCAATTTTCTCTCGCAGAAGCTGAATGATTAACAGAAAAGTTACACGAGAAATCGATCAAACTAACATTTCCGAGGCTCAAAAATAGTAAAGAGCTTCAAGATGATGTTTTCGATAACGTCAGTCACTAGTCTTATAACCAACATGCTTGAATTTTTTTTACATTTGTAAGCTTTACAAATGCCTAATTTTCACCGAATTCTGCAATTACCACACGCACGGTTTAACTCATTTTGAATAGAAAAAGCGCGATCATGGTACATTTTCAGAAATTTGCTCAGATGTTTGACTGAATTTGGCGGCAAAACGGTCAATGCTCGATGTTAATAGGTGATTTTGTCATTGAATATGTACCTATTGAGTGTGTATACTGATTTACATTATAAAATTTCTCATTTTCTGCTCATTCAAAAATATTTTCAATCAGAACGACCAAGTTCATTTTTCGAACTTTGTCTTGAAGTTTGATTGCTCTATGCAAGTGAGGTTGTCTTGACAGAGATTTCGACTTCTGTAAGAAAAACTAAGTTCCACTGAAAATGGTTGAAATAGGAAATGGTTGGTAGAGAACAGACTTACTAGAGCATGTTTAAACCAACTCTAAACAGGCTGAAAGTCCATGTAGCCCAGGTCAGAAGGTAAGATAAGTTTTCCTTTGTATACAGTCTGTACAACCTGCAAAAGAGAAAGAATTTCAAATATTTAGCAAAGGATGGGGAGAGATTCTACTATCCTGCACGTAGTCTGTGGGCGGGACGACCCTGTGTTGTGACAATCCAGCGTATCCGCTCAGTAAGAAGCAAGAAACAGACCTGATTTGGTTGGTTTACCTAACCATTTAATCATCTAAACCATGTGTTTTACTACCTTTACTGTATACTTACTCTCATCTTTAAATTTTTTGGGTTTCATGTCTGCATGGTACATCTCTAAATACTCCAGGTGGTACAAAAATTATAGACTTGAGTGGACCAGGTGGTGCAAGGATGACACTATTAAATGCAACAGGTCAACGATGATTGACTATGCATTAAAATTTGAAACGACCGTAACAACTCACTCCAAAGGCTGATTACAGAGAATTATTCTTTTGCACAAGGGCTTTAAACGCAAAATAATAGGGTCATGACTGACTGGTTCTATCTGCCAATCTTGTTGTAGTGTTTTTGCTCATTTCAGAATTTGAACAGAGCTAGGGAATCGATTAAATTGTTTGTTTGTTTTAATAACTTTAAAACTTTTCACTGTTGTTTAGTAAATTTCATTAATTTGTTCCGTAGAACGGTCGTGCGTTTGCCCCACTCATGAACTGATGTATTTTACACTCACGAAATGGCAGTAAAATTTTGTACTCCTTAGAGACAAATTTTGCTAAACAATTACTAGCCCACTACTGATAAATTTTATGAGGGTCTTTACCCATATGCCTTGCATTGATCAATACCAACAATGGCTATGAAGCCGTCAGAACTTGTCAGTTTATTTTTTAAACACAGTTCCTATAAGGAATCTTAGACAGATGATAAAATGAGGCATGTATTATGTTCCTATGTACTGAAGAGAAACTTTTTGAGCTTTTCCAGCTGGTCTTTGTCAAAGGTGGGTCAAACTTTGAGAAAGTCAAGTCTCAAGGTAAATATGAACAACTGTACGCATTCAAAATTAGGTTGAATTTCACGCAATAAAAATTTATTATTATTATTATTAGTACCAATATTAGATTTCAGCTTGATTTCAACACAAAAAAATTTCGTCCTGGTCCTCAGTAATTTTTAAATTCTTGCAACGACGTCCATAAAATGAAAATTTATTCTCAACCTTTCATATTTTTTAATTCTTTAACATAATTTTTAATTCGCATTTTTAGTGCAAATGCTTCAAATGATCTGCCTCATTAGAGTGTTGTCCTTGTTACGTGGTATGAGCTCAACCCATTCCCAATACTCACAATTCTGATTCTTCTACAAACATTTGCAGGAAAAATACTACACCTTTTCCTCGTGAAGCCAAAAATAAATGTACTGAACGATACTCTCATTCATTGGACTATTCATGTATATGTGAGTTAATATTTATGGAGGTCAACGCCTGAATAATCCCACTCTCAAAATTTAGACTATTCTTCCTATCTCAAGATGATGGTCTATTTTAAGCGAGCCACGATTTGAAGTGAAAATGTATTTCTCTGATTAAAACTACTACTACTACTTCCACAGGGTCTCGCAACTTAATTTCCTTTTTTTAAATGTGATTTGCTTCAAAAAAAAGGAAGTTATGTTGTCGTACCCTGTTGTTAAATTGTCATTGTGTTAGCAGTAAACATCGGCTTGAGAAAACTGATAAACTCAAAACACTACCAGAATTATACACAGTTACGTTAATTAAAATAATAAGTATATTTTGTTACTTCTAGTCGTCTAATGAGTAATATTTTCGATTAAATATCTTGAATCATTAAAAAGTGATTGTGAGTCCGCTAAATATCAAACTTTTTTCATAAAAGATCGGGAAATTTAGCTAATTTATTTTTAAGCGATTTGAATTACATGACTGAATATACTAAAAAATAATCACAATATTTCCCACTTTTACTAAGTTAAAGAAAATTGACTATCATCATTAAAAAATTAGCGGAAACGAAAAAATTCAAGGAACTCCCATTCTAGTTTGATAATCTAAGGAAAAATTAAAGTCAGTAATCGATCACATACAAAGAAATTGAAGAACCGTCATTTTGTTGATCGCCGGTAAAAGAAGTGGAAGCCATTAATCGGTCTCCCGTAATGGAATGAATGGTCATTAATTTCTTAGAACTAGATTACAACACACCTCTCAAGTGGCGCTCGTTAAACAGGTCACGTCTTCAGGAGACACTTGGGTTCAAAATACTTACAGTGAACTTTTACTACTTTTGCAGTCAACGACGCAGACAAAATCTTCTTTGATCTCATCGCAGCTTATGCAACAGGTCACTTCGACTGAAACGAATTAATTACATGATGGAGGTTGACAGTCTTACTTCAGAGAAAAGTAACCTACACTTGAACACAGTTTCCTGACTCGTCTTGGTTGTCGTATGCAAAACATAAAATATGATAGAAAGTATCAATCGTAGTTAGCCACGTAAGTGGTATGGTTTTTTAGATGAGTTACAATATACAAGCAATGTAATACTGAACACGGATTCTTATAGTCGAACGTCACAGTGGTAAATTGACACACGGCTCGCGCTTGGGATGCTCAAGTTTCTGGATGAAGTTTCCATACAGCGCAGAATTTTCTCCTGCTTGCGACGCATAAGACCAGGTCACGACCATTCCTCATCAAAATCTATTTTAGGACGCCTACCAGCTTCTACCTTAAGATGCACTACAGAAAGATGGGAACAGCAGCTGGTAGCATAACAATTTGTATTAAAATGTTGCATTAAAAATCAAAAAACAAATGACAATACATGGACTGCAAACCATTCAACAATTCTAATTGAACGTAATGGTACATGCGTGTCCTTCTATAATGAATGAGTCAGTGGGTAACATCGTCATCGCACGTAAATATACATTAAAATAGTACGAATTTAGCAATGTCCAACTACTTTTATTTCTTTTCTTTCGTGTTGATTTAACGGGTGACGACAGTCACGAACTCTTCGCAGTTACACCATCCCTTGTGATGAGGGCCAGCGTGTTATTTCATCGAGTTTCTTATGTATTTTTGGTGCCATCACTGTCACAGCCTGTACACGAAATCTTTGTTCATTGTTTAAGTTAGTCTTCGCATCCACCAAACGTTCGTTCCTTTAACCTGTCTATCGCTGTCCATTAGCTTCAATGACTGCGATAAAATGGCAGACCTCTTTTGGCAAACTGAAAACACAGTCAATTTAACCAACCACTTGAAATTGAGTTACGTCATCAGTCTTCCCAGCCAAGTTCTTCGTAACGTCATATTGCAGCGGATGAATTGCATCGGAGCTAAATCTTGCCTTCAAGGAAGCAACTGCGAATTTTACTCCGTTTGTGCCTTTAAAATTTGTACACTCATTCAATGACGGCATCCCTTAATATACGATGTGACATGTAACATCTTCTGATATTACAATAGTCGTTCAAACTTTTTTCGATTATTATTTTGATATGGTATATACAGGTAATGAGCTAAAAGTAGTTTTTGACTATTAGATTGAAAAAAGGCTGATCAGTTGTGACGTTTTAAAGGACGTGTTGTTTTATTTGATCAAAATGAAAACACCAAATTCCCGTTGCTGCTATTTTTGTTAACAGAGAACTTGCCTGCCAATAAGTATTGACAACTCAGCCTGCTCGATGCATTGCAGCTTTAACTTGGGTACTAACCCGAGAATGGATCTATCGGCTCGTTCCTGCTGCCATATTCTAACCTATAGGGAAACCTTTGAGCTTCAATACATGGATGGTAAGACTACTAGATTCTGGTATGAACCTATAATACTATCCACACTGTTTTTCTCCTGAATATATGTTCATTAACTAAACCTCTGTGAAAGAGCAGTTAACTTTGACAAGACTGCATAACAAAGACGGCAATCTACCTCCAGGTTGTGGCACATGTAGGTATCGTTTTAACAGCATGCAAGGCTTGGACTTTACATTCCTGTATTATTTGATGAAGTACGCTAGAATTAAACACATAGTTTCCAAAGAAACGTGGCGGTACTGCGTGCGTTGATCATGGGGTTAGGACCCTAACCTTAAGACACGTACATAGAAGTGCCGCAGAGGTCCCAAGTCAGTCTCAAATATTGCTTGGAAGTGTTACGCTCGGAGAGATTCAATTAATGATAAGTTCATCAAAGTATGAGTCAACATTATAAGTCACAGTGACTCTTGCGTTTCCTCAATTTTGGGCATCCAAAGTCGGGTTTGAATTTACATAACTGAATGTGTGTGGACTCGTCGTGTGGCATTACGTCTTGCTAGTATGATATTTAAGGTGAGAAGATGAAGTGCAGGTAAATGTCAATCCCATTTAACATATAAGTAATGCAAAAAACATTGCATTCAGCATAAGTCAGTTAAGTACATATAGACAAATATAAATCCCGTAAAATATACAAATGCATTGAACAAGTTTGCTATGTAAATTTCATCATGTCCTTTAGTGATGGATGAATTTCATTTTCTTGAAGCGTGAAACCGGAATTTTTGAGCTTGGAATCAATTCATAAAACAAGTTTAGCACTCGATAAAGACATAATATTATGTTTTTCAGGGTTAATTATTACTTTTACCGATTGAGATGGGAGATGTTTTTCAATCACACGATGTCTAGCTAGCTAAAGCTATGAAATAAGTGTGTTTGTGCTGTCTGGACACTGCATATTTTTTGTTGCTTTACTTTTATTTCAAGTTGAACAAGTGATTCCCCCAATTTCTGTTCCTCTCAGAATGTAAGAGGCTGTGTATCTCAACAAATAATTTACAGTTAAGTTTTTTGTCTTGTTAGCATCTATTGTTAGACTAAGTTGTTTTGTACTTCTTTACTGTCGTAACTTTCGGGCTCACGCTTTTGCATCATTCATGTTTATGAAATTTTCGAACGTGACGAAAAATCGTTTAATGCGCACGAATACAATAGGTTTTATTTAGGAATTATCTTCGAGGTCTGATAATTTATAGTTTGGCTGGAACTAGCAAAATCTTTTTGGAGAAATGAAAAGTATCACCGAGTATTAAATTACCACTCTCTTCTATTGCTACCCATTCGAAACTTTCTTCGATCCTAGGGTGGCATAATGTTGTAGCTCTGCACCTGCAAAAAAATGATGAGCTTGATCCTCTCATCCAATTTGTTTATGCATGACAGACAGAGTGTGACATCAAAAAATGCTGTCATTGCGTAGTTGATGACCATACTCGCACAGTGCAAAGGCTAGTATAGTGTCAGCATCCTCGTATAGTGTCGGCATACCTGTAGAGTGTATCGGCATAATCGTATAGTGGATCGACTTTATCGCATGGTGTATTGGCCGCTTTTTACTCAAAATTATATTTATTTATCGTAAAATCCTTAAGGTTGTAGCTCTCACTGTATACAGAGCGTCAAATATTCTATGTTTTGACGTGGATTGTTCAAATCCTGCTGTACAGATACAAAAACAATCATAGATTTCATTTGCTGAGCCATCACAATACCGTTAAAGTATCAGAAAATACTTTTTCAAAAATTTTTAGGTCTCTTATCAAACGCACGTTCATTATTTCCATTATTGCATCACAAGTGATGTGTTAGAAAACTTTAAACGAAGCTTTTCAGCCTCAAAACGTTTTAATTATGCTTTCTAATTTCTGAACTCGCTACACTATAACCTTGTAAGTAACTAACCTCTAATTTCTTTCATAACAATAATGTGGCGTCAAGTAATACCTACGATAACCAGCAAGGGTGCATAAACAAATATATGTATTTTATTAAAAAATGTAAATTATGACGCAATAAATCTCTTGAATCAAAGTCCATTCAACAACGCTGGAAACACTGATGCAATGTTCAATATTTTCTGACATAATACCAGTGTTGACTTTAGTCTTTACTCAAATTCTCCATATTTCAAGTACGCACTTTAAATTAGTCAATTAGTAGTTCATCAATACAATCTTAGCTCCTACGCTGCATATAACAAATTCAAGAAATCTATGGGCCATGGAACGAAAATAAGCCAGGAAGCACTAGTCACAACCCGGCAAAAAAATTTTAAAAGATAGAAAAGTTTTCTTTCTTTATATTCTCACAGTCAAGCGTGAGATTTTAAGCATTTCTAAAAATAAAGTCTATCAGAGCTTACTTTGAGAGCACTTATTCTTTTGTGTCAAAGTTTTATTAGAGCTCTTTAAGGAGCGTTAGTACCAAACCTCCCTTCACCTTTGAACTGGAAATACGGATTTTGGCCTTCGAACCCATACTGTCGAAGTCAAGTTGCTCGCTGACGATCAATCTTTCAAACCCTGTTATGAGCTCCGTGTGGACCGCAACAGCTGCGTCAAATCTAAGCACCGCACACCGACCTGCGGTGCAGGCACCATTGAAGTTGAGAATGATTTATAACTCTGTGACTACCACAATATTACACACCGTTCCATGTTAATTCCACTATATCAGACTTAATGAGCAACAATGATGAATTTTAAGTTGATCTATCGTCTTTTGTTGATGCATTCGCATGCTCTGATATCAACTGATTTGATGGTGCTGCAAATTATAGCGGGTTGAGCCTTAGTCTTTCATTAAGCGCACGTGCTCTGGAGCCCACGCCGAAACAATCGCTGGAATCAGTCACCGTAAATAGTCGAAAGTTGCAGCCATTAATCATTGTTTCCATTGACTGTCACCACCGTTCAATTCAGTTTCTAGAAATAGTTCTACGATGCTGCTTTGATTGTACTATTGACGTTCCCTACAGTAATATGACGTTAGCTATTATGATCAAGTTAAAAGCTTATCATAGAAAATCTGTACATGGTATTTGCAATTAATAATTATTCTAGCCAATCCTTTTGGATCACATTTCCTAAAGAATTATCTAAATGAATAATAGCAATCATGATGTACTAGTAAGTAATTCCAATGCAATCGACCATCGTTCATGAATAGTTTTCCACAATCAATGAAGGAAAATAGTTATTGATGAAAAATAATTGGCCCTGAATAAAATCGCCCTGGAAGAAGTGGGTACAATTCACTCTCAAAACAGTAAAGTGCTAAATATACGGATCCTAATTAGTATGATTCAGTAGAGTGTGGATCATGGAAAGATTTTGTCAAGCCAGAATGGTGGTTGTCTTCTTACTCTTGCTCTGGGGAGTCCGAGTTAGACTAGCAGCTGCATGTGGTGACTACATGTACGTGTGGATGTCAGACTCATGTCTACTGTATACATGTCTACTGCACGCATGTCCACTGTACGCATGTCTACTGTACGCATGTCTACCGTACACAAGTCTACCGTAGCATATCTACTGTACGTATATACATATATGTATCTACCTTATTTTCTCCTTCATTAGGGCTGGGGGCTAAAATGATATTTTCTAGGAATTGAAATCAGAACGTCTGATGGACCTGTTGTTTATTCTGGAGACAACAATTGAATGCATTGTAACCACAATATAACATAAAAGTATTGCATGAAATGGCGTTCAGTAAGTAATTACATTGTCTGGATAAACGATTATTTTGGAAAACTTTCATGTTATATTGTGGTGGCACAATATAATATATAATATATATATAATGACATTTAATACTGATTTAAATTATTTATTCATATATATATAATATTTCACATAAGCTAATTATCCTGAATTTCATTCAATAACCTGCTAAGATTAAAGTACTATAAAAGTAGTAATGTTCGACATGATGACGATCAAAGGGAGTGCACAAAACAGCTTAAATTTTTGTACCCATACATCGGATCGACAAAGAAAGTTAAATTTGTGTCACACAAACAACAGTGATGAACAAGATTTCAGGAGTAAAGTGTGACGTCGGGCACAGAATCCATGTTCTGTGATCGCAATACTGACGTTGAGGTTCAACTTTCAAAATGCAATTGTCAAGTGATGATCGAATGAACTGAAGGTTGAGGCATCACGCAGAGGAAGACCTTGACTAAAATTTAGTCTTATTGTGTCAGTCTAAGACGTCGAGAATTCAAGCGATGTAATAATTCCTTCAACGAAATGGACCAAGAAAGCTTAGGTAAACCGAGAATTTTCTAGCAAAAACAATTGATAGAAAATTTAATTCGAGTTTGTTTTATGCAGCGATGGGGAAGCAGAAATCGGCAAGAAATACTTGAAGGATGACTTCAGAACTCGAACAAAGAGAAGGTTTGCAATGATTGAGCATGATTATAGTAAATTCTACTTCTTTTTATAGATTATAAGAAGGAGGGAATTTTTCGCTGCAATTTTGTATAAAAAAGCTAAAGCTCGTTCACTAGATAGAAATGTTACAATAATTTGTGATGAACCTCGATAGCAGCAAATAATAGATGCTACTTGTTCGACGATTGAACAAACATCACACATGTATTTCGATGTACGGACATAATTTATACTAAAATATTTACAATTGAAATAAATTATAATTCAATAACGTGTTGACGTCTGAAACCTCCCCTACCTCACATAATGCCGAATAAAAAGAATCAAAAAAGTGTTACATTTTTCACTCTTTTCGAATACAATGATTTAATATTCAAAAAGAAGTTTCCTTGATCACAGTCTCAAGAAAACATGAACTGAAGCCGTGGTGCCGAATGATGACGTGGCGTTATGGTTCAATTCCCTCAAATACAAACGTTTTGTTGCTGAGCTCTCCTGCCTTTCACATTGTGGAGGACGCACTTGTCAAATCCATCCAAGAATTTGAGCAGACTATTCGCAGGCTCAGTTTTTGTTTGGTACAAATCGTGAAATCGATTAAATTACATATTTAGTATCAACATTTTGAAATTCATCTACTTTTTCGTCACTTAACAAGAATTAATTCTTGGGATTATTGTCCGAAATAGTTCTCCAACAACGGAACACAAAATAATTTTATCTCAAGGTTCAGGTTTTTTATGAATATTTCATGAAGTTTGCACTATTTGAGAGTAACGTTATTTACAGAGTTAATCTTCAGATTCCACTAACTTTGACAGGCATAAACCATTGTGCTTTTTTTGGATTATACAAAGCTGTGATGTTTGTACGTATTTTTTATACTCACTATAGCTTTAGGAGCTTACTAGTCAATTGCAAATTTGCTTCAAATATTTTTTTGCACAATTAACTACCTTAGACGAACGGCTCCCTTACATTTCGACAGGCATGAACAACAAAATGACAAGGCATCATAGTGCTCTATATTTTCACTACAATCACGTGTGTTCTGTGCTCTCATTCATATTACGGAGCGTATGCTGTACGTAACTCTGTGTAAGAAGGTCCACCGACATGCCCGTGTGACCCTGTGATCTAAAACGAAGAATGAGAACGCGGAGTCTACAAGAAAGGCAAGCGCGATAACTTTACTAGGTAAGGAGTTTTCATTGAACGTCATGATGAAATTTTATGGTTGTCATTCATGTCCGACTTTAATCTTCAACTACGGATACAACGTGAGATAATTCATGCAAGGGATTTATTGTTTCAGTCTCAACTAACTCAAAGTTAATGCAGTTGCGTCCGCTCTGTGGCTCCGAATCATTTTACATAGGAAATTTTATAACATTGAGACGAATTGCCATAACTTCAGGTTTGTGTATGCAATGTGCCTATTAACATGCCTTCACAGGCATATTAGCATTACTAACATTGCTAAATGCACAGATTAACAAAAGGCATGAAGTCCTCCGAAAAAACTCGCTTCTAAACTAGGGCACCACAGTGAGCTGCGAGGTATCCAGTATACTGCAATGATTGCTAGGTGTCGTCTCTGTAGTCAAGTTGTGAGCAAGGTTCAAGAACACGTGACATCAGAGAATGGGTTTTAAAGTGTGAGAAGCGGGGCGCTGTAGCCAAGAAGCCGTCTTTTAAAACGTCGTTTTGAGCTGTTAAGAGTCTCTCCTGTACTCTATTTTAAGAATAATAGAGGAAATAAAAGAACTATAAAGTCGAGGAGACCACACGTATTTGATGTTATATCGTGCCTTTGAGAAAAGAATAAAATTGTAATTGTAAGGTGAATTCTTTTATTTTATCTATTTTTGGGGTTGTGGATGCATGCATCTCTTGCACCATACAATGTGGAAATGTAAAGCTCTATTCTACCGATAGGCTTCTCATTTTTTCTTGAACATGTTGAAAATTGAATTATAGAAACAAGTCAACAGACATTCACGGAACAAGAAGCACGAATGAAAACAAGAATTGCATGGCTTATTTTCTGTCATTTTCTCAAATCAGCTTGAAGTTGCAAGATGCAAAACAATGATGCAATAGTGAAAAACAATTTTTAACGATGCTTTAAGTAACCAGGCCTCAATACCGTCCTTATCATTAGATTAATATATTTTGCTCCCCTATTCAATACAATTTGTCACGTCACTTGTCTGCCTCTGACATACAAAGTTTGTAAATCCTTTATTCTTGGTACATTTATTTCAGTCGTAAGAGGACAGCTCTATCAGAGTTTTCCTGTTTTGAGCAGATTACAGAGAAAACTGCTTCATCTAATTGTGATGGAAGAATGTTGTGAAAAAGGAATACAATTCTATTGCAAAAATTGTTATTTTATCATAAGGGAGCATCGCACACTTTATGAATAAAATCTTGGAAAGTCAGTGGATTGAATTGAGTTCTGACATGAATCGTTGATTCTGTAGCGAAAAGGGGTTTTTGGGAGATGGAAAAGTAAAATAAGTATTTCTCCTTCGACGAGTGTACTGTGTACACCAACTCCAATACAACCCAATGTAAACCCAGAACTTCTACACAACCCAATGCGAACCCACGACTCTTACACAACCCAATGCGAACCCAGAACTCTTACACAACCCAATGCGAACCCAGAACTCTTACACAACCCAATGCGAACCCAGAACTCTTACACAACCCAATGCGAGCCCAGAACCCACACAACCCAATGCGAACCCAGAACTCTTACACAATCCAATGCGAACCCAGAACTCCAATGCGTACCCAGAATTCTTACACAACCCAATGCGAACTTAGAACTTCTACACAACCCAATGCGAACCCAGAACTCTTACACAACCCACCGAGAAGAATCTAGAACTCCCAAACAATCTAATGCCAAGAAGTCAAAACTCCCACTCAACCCAACGTCAAGAATCCAGAACTTTCACACAATCTAATGTCAAGAACCCTGAACTCCCACTCAACCCAACGTCAAGAATCCAGAACTTTCACACAATCTAATGTCAAGAACCCTGAACTCCCACTCAACCCAACGTCAAGAATCCAGAACTTTCACACAATCTAATGTCAAGAACCCTGAACTCCCACTCAACCCAACGTTAAGAATCCAGGACTTTCACACAATCTAATGTCAAGAACCCAGAACTCCCACACAAATCCATGCCAAGAATCCAGAACTCCCTCACAACTCACTGCAAAGATCCACAACTCACTCACAATACAATACAAAGAACCCACAACCCAATGCGAAGAACTCACAACTCCCACACAACCCAAAGCGAAGCTTTTCAAAGGTGGCAATTAATAATACATACACTTATACTTAACCACAAGGTGATTCCTGAAAGCTTTCAAAGCTGACGGTTAGTTGCACCAGTTGATTAAGTTGCAAGTGATGGTAGGTTACAGGAAATAAATAGAAGTAGAACACAGAAGTTCTCAAAGTTTATTTCTTCTGAGATTCAATTATTTACAGGTATGGTACATGAGATTACAGAAATACTAAGCCAATAGGAGGAATGAACAAAACCAATAAAAGACTGCAGCGTTCGGCCATGAAAAAACTGACGAATTTAGACGTTCTGCTCATCAACATTTAATTACGTAACGTCTTCAAACCTGTGAATATGAATTGAGCCCCTGAATGAATAAAATGCTACTTGACCACTCCGTCTTTGTGAGGAAAAGTAGCAGCAATGTATTCATTTTATTTATCAAGTCTGTACGCCTCCAGCACGCAGAACCTCATGCAGGGTGCGGTATCACAACTTCCTTTTTTCTTAGCAAAACACTTTGAAAAAAGGAAGTTATGTTGCCGAACCCGGTACGTACATAAGTCACGTCACCCTCACAGTCAGACCAACAAATTTGGGGGGGGGAGTATACTTTGGTGAGCTTAAGTGCATCAGGAAGAAGATCCAAGATCTTCTTTACCAGACAAATGATCTTTTGCGGGGTTCATATTTGCGAAGCATGTTTGTTGAGGCTGAAATATCAGATCAAGTCGCCATCTCTATATTATTTTAGATAAAATGAACACCAGTTTCATTTTCGTTCAAATAAAGGCTCATATCCTTTTATGTGAGATCCAGGAAACAGTTTCAGATGACATAAATATAATCGTGAAATGGGACCTGGTCCGCTCTCCTCACTGACCTCAGACCTTTAAAGAAAGAGTCCTTTGAATTTCGACTGACGATGCATCATGGAAAGAATGGGGAAGAGAAACCAGTAGGTGTACTTGAAATCAAATAATATACTCAAATTCTGGAGGTTCAACGTGAAAAGCTGTCAATTTGAATCTTATAAATTATCTTAAAAATTTAGCTGTGCAGGAATCAATCGTATTCGAAAAAAAGGAAATATAAAACTGAATGATGCCACCGTACATAAGCATATGTGCATATTGCAAATCGAAAGAAAACGTTTCAATTATAGTTGGATGTTGTCTGCTTTGGAATTGACGTCAACAATACGAATTAATTTACGGTAAAATTAGGAAAATAACTATGTCCAGGTTAAAGATAGTGTTCATACTAGCTTAGAGCTTCAGCATAAAGTAAATTTAAACCATGTATGTTTATGGGAGGTAACAAAAGATGAAAATGCTATAATGGAGAAAAAATTTACTCTGGAAGTTTAGCAGAGCATTTCTATGTAGCAGACATTTGAAGACGGGGTTTGAGGGATCTTCAGGAATCATTTTTAAAATTTGAATTCAATTGACATTCATGTTCATTTACTTTCCTCTGGGTGGACACGATATAAACCTAATTTTAGCAATACTCATACTTACCATTACTTGATCCAAGGCCTCATGGCCCGAATGTGCTGCAGACCATCAGTAACTTATAAAATAATTTCAAGATAAATGCGTCCCAGCATGGGGCGTATCTCAGCTACACCAGTGTTCAGTATCTTCATGGGAAGCAGAAGCGAGCAGCGGAAATACAGAGGTGAACACACGCCAAGGTTCATGCTGATCTGCTCCACATGATAACGCGGTGTTGTGCCGCGTGATATGACGGGAGGAAACTTACTACCGGGGATTATGTGGCTGTTTATGAAGCTAGACTGTCAGTCTCTCATTCATTGTTTTATTGACGGCAAAGACTAGAAACTCGAGTCCATTCTCACGTCCACTGCAATGGTGCTAAAATTAATCGAATTGACAACTTTGTGGGTTGTAGCGTTAGTAAATTAGTCGTTCTAGTACTATAGGGCATGAGATTCTAGGCAAAGTCACAAGAGCCACATAAAGGTAAGGTGAATATCATATTAATGCCCACTCAATAACTCAAGAACATGAACAAAAGATTCCATAATCTTTGAATTGCTGTGGGAAGACGACAAGTAGTTGTGAATAATTTTTTCCTAATACTACTATCGAAAACAC
Organism: Trinorchestia longiramus; assembly: GCA_006783055.1. NCBI lineage: Eukaryota > Metazoa > Arthropoda > Malacostraca > Amphipoda > Talitridae > Trinorchestia > Trinorchestia longiramus. The sequence goes on from VCRD01000030.1 coordinate 119,987, forward strand.
TGCTGGCTAGACACTGTTATGCCACTAGCCACGGAAAGTAGAACTGTGTATTTGTTCGTAATTAAAAATGTTTATAATTAAGGTACAGCGCATTAAGAAATCCTTAAAATTCTTGTATCATGAAACATATCTTCTAATTTAGCAAGACATTCTCCAGACTAAAATTATTGCAGAGATGAACACGGAACAAAGACAGATCAAACACGTCTGCGTCTATTATTGAATTCTTGCTGCAGCAGCTAATGGAGGCTCACGATCATAAATGTGGGATCCCGGAAACAACTTAACAAAAAAAAGAAAAAACTTCATTGCAATCAAGTTGATACATGAGGCATGCATTAACATTCGTCTTTCAAATATCTTATAATGTTAATTCTTAGGACTAAAGTTGTTGTTTCACTAAACAAAGAAGTTAAAAAATATAGGAACGTCGCACTGTGGCGTTAGACAGCGTGTATTTGCAAACGTCGGCCTTTAGTTCTGCTCACCAAGTTTCTGTGACCCACATGGAGTCTAATTTCAGTCTTGCTCAGAGGTCACGCCCAGACGAAACCGAGACGAGCAGAGCGCTGTCTTTGTGGGGCTCTGTGACCGCTCTGTTGCGCTGTGTGCTCTCTGCTTTTTTGTTCATGCATGGAAACAGCATTCATGAAGCATAATATTACTGTGCATGCATGGAAACAGCAGTCATGAAGCATAATATTGCTGTGCATGCATGGAAACAGCAGTCATGAAGCATAATATTGCTGTGCATGCATGGAAACAGCAGTCATGAAGCATAATATTGCTGTGCATGCATGGAAACAGCAGTCACGAAGCATAATATTGCTGTGCATGCATGGAAACAGCAGTCATGAAGCATAATATTGCTGTGCATGCATGGAAACAGCAGTCACGAAGCATAATATTGCTGTGCATGCATGGAAACAGCAGTCATGAAGCATAATATTGCTGTTCATGCATGGAAGCAGCAGTCATGAAGCATAATATTGCTGTGCTTCAAATTCAAGTACTATTTAAATAGCAAAAAAGTGCTGGAAAGAAATAGAGATGGAAAAAGCAGGTAATCTCGATATTTTTTTGAATTTATAGAAAAGGGCTCTATATTCAAGCATTATTATTGATCTTTATTAGAACAAGTACTTCAGAGGACTTCAATAGATGTATGAGAAACAGTGAAGATACAAGGTATGGAGGATGGAACACCGAGGATACAAGGTATGGAGGATACAACACAGAGGACACAAGGTATGGAGGATAGAACGAGGATACAAGGTATGGAAAGGTAATGAGGTCACTAAGCAGTTAACAATTTCAGCGTAAATGCGAACATCAAAAAAATTATTTGTAATTTGTGTTTTGACTGAATTACATTATGACGATATGGTGGTGATTGGAGATTTCAGACATTAAGAATTTAATTGTAGGCCTCTGATGTTATGCTGGTGAGGGTAGACCAAAGAGATCACCGAAGCAATATTCACATCCTTCGAATTATAAGTTTCAATAACGTCGGATTGATGTTGGTTGATGCGCTGATGAATGACATTAGCTGTAGATAACATCATGTTTGAGGCTTAAGGCATGCAGAAAGACGTGCAAAAGAAGAGCTGAACAAATATTTAATGGACAGTGATGGCTAAAATTCGTGATGGTCTCTCGACCATGACCGTCGATCGTGGCAAACGAGTTCTGCAGAGATTTTCATGCAACGGAGAAGATGAATTGATTTTTTTTTGTCAAAAATGGAGCGACGAGTTCACTTAGAACAATTTCAGCTTGTGAGTATCGTGTGAAAAGTAGAGAAATCTCAGATTGTCAGCATCACAAAAAATGTTTAACTCTGAAGAAACGATATTGTGAAATTTGCGTAAAATATTCATTGGAAAGCATTTATTACTCTACTACAGTTTATAATTTTGTTAGGTTAGTATGCTTTAGCTTAAGCGTAAATTGCGAGTCGTTATGTCCATCTTACATAAATTAATTGAAAATTCAATATCTTATACAAAATATTGTACAACTTACGTTGTACGAGGAGCATCTCGCACGTGAATGCTTCGTCCCTATCATCCTTTAACTGAGTCAGTCGCACTATTTTATATCAAAAGTAAAAATTGACACACCGTATTTACGAAAAGCAATATGGAGTATTGGTTTTCCTCTCATTTTAACGTATTTTATGATCGCGTTGACTATATTCGTGATACCAAAATCAAGAATTGGTCTCCTCTCATCGTGTATGACCAGCCAATAACACTTGACCAGGTAAATTTGTCCGACCTACCGTATGCCTCTCACATCCTAAGGCACCTGCACAAACCAAGAAATTTTAAAAAATGAGCATGCTTTCGTTAGGCAATTTTTCAAGTACGTAGGAAGGAACCACTCTTCATATATGATCTATGGAGAATTTACTTACCTGTTTTGTGTAAGGGTTATTTTGGTAAAATATTGCTCCAGTTAATACACGTTTCAGTTCAAAAGCCTTGTATCTTCACAGTTTATTTCTCTGGGGGTTTTTCTTCAGTGATCTCGAAAAAATCATCCGATTTGATGAAGTGAATAAAATTTTCTTGCCTTTCAGTCTATTAGTAGATTTTAAAATTACGACAAAGAATAAGAATGTTTCTCATCTGCGGAACTGACTCTATTTTTACCATAATCATTTACGTTATTGGTCTTTGCCATCTTAGAGTGACACATACATTATGTAGTTGCACAAGTTTGCATACATCTACAGTACACGGAGTTGCTTCCTGTTCAATAATTCGAGTAAATGTCACAACGTAGAGGATGTCTCGTAATAGTGCAATGAGTGTGTGACAATAGCGGGAAAAGAACCATTTTACCTAAATTTTGTAGTCTGTGACGTACCTGCTTACCTTTAACAGAAATGTCACTGGGCGAACTAGGCATCACCGTGTGAAACAGATTCTATACATATTAATCAAACGCTTTAGCAGCACAATTTTTGTTCACGTGTAACCACAACAATGCTTAAATTTATATCTACAGCAAGTAGCATGTGCTTCACATTTATGGCACCGAATTGACATTCCGATACTCGCACATACATATTATAATTGTTGAGAACTTATGCCATTAAAAGGACGTTTTCAGTGATATTTTGATTTAGTGACTTTAAAAATTACGAAATAAGTCTCACGTATCACTGAGCAGCAGCATCCCAGTCACTCGCAAATAAATCACAGTGACTGGGAAAATTCTGCCGACAATGCAATGTTGCTTTCGATTGTTAAACTCGTTTCATAGGTCAAGTAGCTGATAATTTTTTAGTGGAATTTTCATGTGCTGAAAATATTATCTTTACGAATAAAGAAAAGTGTTTCAATGCTCTCTTTTGCGACTGAAATTTATGTTCATCTGCTTCAACAAATAGTTCTAACCTGAAGTTACTGTCTTACAACTATAATAAAAGTCATCACAATTCAATGATTGCTGGTGGGATTATTGAATTTTCGTTCCAGTTTGATTGAAAGTTCAACATTTATCGCTCTCAGCAGCTCAGCAAGAAATTTGTTATATTTTTGTTGCCTAATTTCTTCCACAGTTATGGAATATGGAAGAAGTTTCACAATCTTACCGAAACTATGCATAAATATTTGGGCACTTCGGGCTTCACAAGATATTATAACAGTTGGTAGGTCTTGCTTGATAGGCTTCTGCAAGATTTATTTCGAGATTTGATGGGACGATGCAGTGTTCAGACTATGACAAGACAAACTTTGATGACTTTTGTTTGTTATGAATCATTTTGTAAACTAGAAGAGCTTTTTTTTGCTTTGGAGTGTGATCAATTTGTTAGAATATTTTTTTTTGGTATTGGTATTGGTTGAGCATATGATCTCACAGAAAAACAAAAATTTTGAATTATAAGAAAATAGAAGTGTTCCGTTCGCTGGATGGCTTGACACGTTTCCTGTGGTTTGTTCCAATTGCGGTTCAAATAATGGACTGTATTGTTATTTATATATGTAATATACCTAGTGGTACACATATAAACACATTGATAAGCTTTTTCCTTACTTTGAGTAAGAGCTATGAAACTAGGAAGCAGATAGGTGGCTCAAGCTGTTTCTTTCAAAAACACCAAACTTATTCACAAACATTCGGTATTTTTCTCGCATTTAAATTTTATCAATTTAAATAAAAGCATGAGTAGCCACGTAACACTTTCACCCCTTCTTTCAGCAATGGCCATGTCTGAGTGCAACAAATGAGTTGAATAAACACAAGCTTGCAGGGTGATCCCTTGAACTACCAGCCTTTCCTCATCCTTATAGCCACAGACGTAAAATTTGCATGTCTAAAGAACGTAGAATGGTCATGAGTCATCACTAATAGTTACTTTAATGCTCGTGTTCAAAATATAATGACCCAAGATGACACAGCGATCTCGGCCTCCAACACTGGCAGGATGCAACACTGGTGGTAGTGAGCGATTCCGTCCAACGTACAGACAACAGACAAAATCAATGGGGATATTTCAGCGGTGTGTCGTAAACTAAAAAACATTGCTGTCGTTTCTGAAATGCTAGACTTGCTTCGTCATGGTGGTCAAATGAATCAGCATTTTTCATTTATTTTGGTGTAACAAGAAATTATTTCAACATTTACGGAATTGATGTCTATATGTATGTATTTGTGATTATTCAGGAATTTTTTTTCCGTTACTTAGGATAGAGAAAATCAGAATGCTAATATGCGTACAGAGCGAAGATTAGAAAAAATACTATGTTACTTGTTTTATTTATCCATGTCTCAAACTTTAAATTGAATAAATTTTGAAAAACTGAGACCTATCACGACTTGCGATAGTTGCCAAACGACTTGCCAAATGAGTGTGTAAATCACAGGTACAGATTTTACCTTCGAAACATGGACTTTGAATTCGCTTCAGTGTGATGAAACTAATTTATTACCAGCGTAGTATGAGAACAACCTATAAGAATATAAACTCGAATACGTACAAATTTTCCATAAGGTTCCTCACCGTCATTGTGTTTTGAAAACTAACTGAACTTTCACTATCGAAGAACTCGGTCAGGCTGCAACAGAATGATTTCTTGTGTGTGAAATTATGCGAAATGGAGCCGTTGAGGCGAGGGAAACGTGGGGTCAGCCGTTGTGTTGGAAATGTTTTGCTAGGGAATGAAAATCTGAAAATACGGATACAGAATTATTACTTTGTTCGCAATTGGCGAAGCGAGGACCTACAATCAACATCGTAATCAAGGTCAGTTATTGCAGAAATGATATGAATTACTTGATCAGACGACCTGCCGCTCGATCTATAGCAACTGCTGCTATAAATCAATCATTGTCGCTGATCACTGCATCGTGGCAGTTTTATAGGGACTTTTATTGAAATGCTGCGATCGCTCACATGTTCGATATCACCTCAGGCTTCCCAACTATAGATGTGGAAATTCTGTCAACATTGTACGCTTAAGTATCTGAAGCGTATCGTGAATTGCAGTACTGAATGTTGTTGAGACTGGGTTTTGGTGTGAGGATAGGAATCAGAACTATGCATTCACTAAAAACTATCTAACTTCCATAGTTCGATTTTGAATAGAGTGTCAGGTTGTGCTCAATCCCAAATGGCGTTTGGTAAAAATGAAAAATGCCTGTCGTACATCTCATCACTTCCAACTACAACTGGCGGGCTACCATGCTCTTTGGTTGTACTGAGCTGTGCAAAATTTTTGCGACTATACTCAGGGTTTAACCACAGCTTCCTCTGGAATAATACGACCCTTACAAGGCTACTCAGAAGTGATTCATGTCATGTGACACCTTGAGGATACAGAATTTTAGTGACTTGTAGGCACAATCTGGTGGAGTAGGCAAAAAAACGGAGATAGCCCCACCAAAAAATGGGAGATAGCGAGAATAGGAAAGTATTGAAATGAAGACGCTTTTTTTTGACGAGACGTAGGCTGTAGAATACGATGGCCTCCTCATGAAAGAAAACTGAGAAGGAGAAATTGAAAAAATTAAGCCAATCTAATTGTAGAGTAGACTCTTATACTAAACAACATTTGTAATTGTGTAGCTACTATGTATTTTGCCCAGCCACAAGGAAAGGGAACAAGCATCATCAGCATCAGGAATCCTACGAATGATAGCATTCCTGATTCCTGAACATTAACTCCGGAATCCTAGGAATGATAACATTCCTGATCCTGATCATTAGCATTAGGAATCCTACGAAGGATAGCATTCCTGATTCCTGAACATTAGCTTCAGAATCCTAGGAATGTAAGAGGAGCGCTTAGCCTTTAGGAAGCTGAAAGACGATCCTCTTTGCCTTTGGTTGTCCTTGCCCTCTTGGATGGTCTTACCTGTTAACTTACCCTTTTGAATAGCCTTACCCTCTTGAATGTCTTTATCCTTTTTGATGTCCTTATTCTCTTGGTAAGCAGCAAGAGCAAAATGCATTTCAATCACAAGTGTGGCTGTGAAATTATAAAAGCAAGCTACAATGCTTTTTTGGTCAGAGAACGGGAAAGTCACGTCACTATTGTATTTATAAATACAGTCAGTTTAACACCGTAAATGCGTGTTCTTTATATTAATATTAGGCATAAAACATTTAAAGTCCTTAGAACATTTGATGCAGTGCAACCAATATAATGCACATCGCTTTAAAAACGTTTACCCTCAGTGAAATGAAAAATCGCTCGTTTGTTTTGGTTTATTGTGTTGGTCAAAAGTCACGTTCAGTAAAACTTGAAGCCACAATCTGAAACATTGCGTTCCGTTTACTCGACTCCCAAAGGAACAAGAGTTTAATGATTTCTAGGCTTCGGTTTTTACTTTTAGACCAAGAATTAATGATCTAATAGTAGACTCAAACTTGAAGCAATGTAGAGCAGTCTCCTTTTGTAACGCGTCCGTCCTGATAAGGTAAGTAAAGGAAAAGCACGTCTTCATAATGCGGTACCAGTTTCTCAAGACTTGATTTCATCGTGTAAATTAATACTAACAAAAAATCGTACTTCCTTTAAGGAGCTGATAACGGCTTATGTAGAGCAAGAGCTAATGAAATATCTAACGAAGTCCAGGCAACTCATTTCCTTTCCGTGTAATAATGAATTCTAATTCACCATGTACCATCAACGAGCGCTGTGCAACACAAGCGTTTCCTTCGTCATCGATCATAACTCGTTATGAACACTTATCATTTATTATACTACATGACATCCAGTAGCAATGCTATTATTTCACTAAAAAGTAATACCTCGACATCCTTACTATTTAGTATCATCATTACCATAAACTACGCCTTGTGAACATCCATCATTTTCCACCAAACATTATCTTCTGGATGCTGGTGGTAGATGAAGGGTATTTTTCTGAGATGTGACATCGAGTACTCCTCCTCGATTATTTTCTCGATTTCCTTGGGCTCGCCCACCGTTAGAAGTAAGTAGTTGGTCGGCATGTGTTTGCTGCAAAATAATAGTAAATATGTAAATATATTGAACAAAAAATTAAATACTAACCAGCACAATTCTATAGATTACTGTATTCCCAGAGCTGAAAATTGTGTCACTGTAGTTTTCCCTTAGACTTTCAATGACCTCAAGAGCATTGTATTCATGAGGTACAGGCCTCATTTTTTCTCAAGTGTCGATACAAAATGAAGGACGGAGTCTTTAGTGATCAGTAAATAAGGGTAAATAATTCATGTCCATGGCTTGAACTGTTGTGAGAACAAGAGTTAAATCTTAACAAGGTATTTGCATGTAGAAAATATTCCTACTCGTTCATTGGAATCCGCGTGGCAATTTTCTAACAAATATTCTCAAATTTTTAGCGTATGTTGAAGGACTTCCATGAAATCGAGGTGTACAGACTTGATATATCTTTTAGATATGAGTAAAATTCAAAGTTTACTAAATACACATATAAACATTTGTTAGTTTTATAAATGAAAGAGCTGACTGTGTGTAACTTTCTTCGAAAAGCTTGCGCCAGGTAAATTTTCATGTCTCTATTACTCGTTCGATTCGATATAGTTGAATATAGCTAAATACCGATACATGTTTCAAGCTCCAAAATGAAAGACTGAAAACAGTGTTCAGTTTCGTTCCAGGAACATAATTTATAAAAATGAACAGAAAATCTTCCAATAAAATTTACCATTCCAATTGCGTCGCTCACACATTCAAGGTCGAAAAACTCTTAATAGTCAACTATCACAAAAGCACGTCAGATCCCGAGTTACAAAATATGTAAAGTTGAAGGACGTTTCTAGTCTGAGAAAAGGACAGAGAGAGGTGTGAGGAGGGAGGAGGGAGGTACATCTCTCATGGGAGCAAGGTCGCAAATTCTGACCCGAGTTTGATGGTTGAAATCCAGAATACACGCCAACATCTCAGGGCGAGCAGCTTCTATTCATCTCAACCTAGTCCGACCTGTGTAGTTGGGTTATGACCTTCTCCATGATCCGTCTACATGGTACAGGATGTGGTACTGTATACGAGGTGTGAGAAATATTTTATATGTACTATTAATCATCTAGTTTCAACGTGAAATTAGAAAATATACCGCATTTAGTCAGGCAGATTGACCATGAATATCAATTCTACATTGTACTGCTTCCACTACAGGGCATTGTGTGGATGACCGGGCAATGTGACTGAGATTTTAATCAAGTACGAAGTTTGAGGACTTTTTAGTTCAACGCACATGAGCTAAAATCTTATTCATTATTCAGTTATTTTAAGTCATGTGCCAAGTATCATTTAATGAAGATAACATTCAATGCAGATACAGTTTTTTTTAGTAAGGAGTTATTAAAGCTAATATTTTCAATTTATTTTGCAGAATCAATTCGCTGGTAGTGGACATAGTCGATAATACAATTTATTCATAGCATCGACTATGATGATTAATCCTCAGTAAATGAGTTTTTGATCTATGTATAAGAAAAGTTACTTACAATGCCAAATTTCTGCATTAAATTTAATTCCACGTAAGTTCTTCAAATTATTAGTCCCAATCATTTAATGACGTGATTTAGTTGCACAATGAAATGCTCAAACACAAAATTGTCTTGCACGTGCTGCACGACATTCATTAATAAAAAAGTCTAAGTCAAAGTCGAGGTCCCCAACGCACGACGAAAAGAACGCACCAGTTTCCAGAACACACGTGTGTGTCTGTTAGCAAAACCCATAATTTTATTGTTTATTGAAGAGCGAATAAATCCTTGGGATTTCCTACTGGCAATAAATCCAGATTATATAAGAGACAGACCAGTGCCAGTTGCCCGGCCTTCAACAGCTACGTGGGAGCAAGGACTGCTGGGGCATTTAGTTTGGAACGCCATTGAAAAAACCAGTCCAGCGAGGCCATGCAAGCAACAGTCAGTCAGAAGACCCAGAGTCACAATCCTCAACTTTGGAGAGGAGGTGGCGTCTCTAGCTTGGAGGAAGGCCACAGGCCTGTGTGACCATTTTTGTGCGCATAAGCCATTATATTAAAGAAATAACTCATATTAATTTCTAAGATCGGTATGTTATTCGCCTTTCAATGGGCCTGCTAGTAAAGGTCAAAGCCATGTAGTCTCTCTTTCGAAAAGCTGCAGCCCGTTGGAGTTTGATTGATATCCAATCATTACCTTTTTAATTAATGTTAGATTTCTGTGTGATTCTGTATTGCGGAATTGCCCAATGATTGGTACAATAATTCTCGTCCCGTAGACTGTATTACTTTCAAAAGCTCTGAACCTGATCTCCAGGCATTTAAATATTGTAGATTAATAAAATGAAGCAGAAAAACATCCTAAACTACAGAACATTCAATCAGTGCCATCTAGTCAGCGATAGCGATCCAGCTGAACACCAAATTTGACAAACAGGAACGAAAGTTTCAGGCCTTTGTCTGCCTAAAATTTAATTAATCTGAGCGAACTGATACTAAAAATAAACAAAATATACGTTTTAGTGTTTCAAATACTTCTGTTTACTGGGTACCTTTAATTTGACTCATCAAGCTGCCAATCCACGATAACGAAATAGATACAACGCGTCGGTGCCTGAAGAAGGCATTGCTCTCTCAAGGGAGGATACACTTGCTGGAAGTCTACTTTCAGGGCTTCAAATTACTGGTAACATTTAATAATATTCTATTATCACAGAAGTCTGGAAATGGACTTTCGGGTAAGCAAATTACTCGCAAAGTTTAACATTGCTCATGTCGCAAAAAGTCTAGAAAATTATTTTGATGGCTGCTATGTGTCTCTAATGATTGGTGTCCATAGTAGTCATTTGGATCAGTTACTACATTTCGCCTAGCTGGCAACAACGTGATTTGACAATGTAGGTATTAATTATTTTTGTAAACATATTTAATGTATTGAAATTGCAATAGGAATTATGGTTCTTTAAATACTAGAAGTAAACTTCAAGTTTAGGGCACCCGCAGGAAAATACTTTACCATCAGCAATAAAATATTTTTGAGAACAAAAACTTAATGTGCTGAAAATATGAATGGTTTTTTGAACATGCATAACGCTCTGCGTACAACACTTCTGTTCACGCATCCTGCAAAGGCTTGGCTCAGCATAGTTTTGGATGACTACAATGCTCAGGAAATTACCAAGAAACTGCAGCTCTAATTCCGATGTGGCAGAGAATGATACAACTATTAATACAATCCAATTGATGGGAGCGGGACGCTCTTCAGGAATAGGGAAATGTGAGTTATGGTGAGAATTGGACACTTACTTAAACTCAACTATTTTAGTGTTCTTTTGTACAATAATTATTTCAAGCCAAAGGAGATCGAGCTGCTTTGTATTAGACCGTTTTCTAAAACCAGCGAAGACCAAAACAGAACTTGTAAAAAGTATTCCCCCAAAAATGGCTGTTGTGGTTAAACAAGGAAGATAATAATAATCTTCCATCAAAAAATGTTCGTAGGAAATATTTCGAGTGAGCACTGAGTCACAATTACTGGAGGACGCAGAAAAGGTGACACAGAACTATGTATTATAGTTCAGTGTCTGTGTGGGTGCCCTGTGTTTGCATGCTCACATGCACCGAGCAGAATTTATTCTTACAAAATGAGAGGTAGTAGATAAAATTCTGTGGAGCATTCAAAATCTCTTCTAATAATTATAATTACTAAAAGAGAGTTTAGTAATTGAATACAACATCTACGTAATACAACGTCAAAACCTAGCAAAAGTAATTTGCCACACAATGAGCGACAATTCCTTTGCAGTATTATTGTACAACAGTATCGATCTTTCATTCGAACCAACAAAGGTTCGTGTGACTCAAATGAAGGATCGTGAACAAAGTAAACGTAAAACGTAATCACAAGCTTGATCATCGCATCTTCGGAAGTTAAATTTCTAAAATTACTGGGTATGAAATTCAGTATCGATGAGAAATTGAAGGGTATTTTCTTCAGTGAGAGGCTATGATTGCTACGTTATCAAGAGAAGCCGAAGCTTCAAGGCATAATGATTTTAATTGAAGAAATAATTATCACTGATACCAGCTTCAAAAATGTTTGGTACTTTTTTCGATTTCTGTACATTCGAATGCAAGGCTCGAGGTTTTCTACGAAATCTGAGTTGTGTCGACATGATGCTCAGTTAATTAATTTTACTGACAATTGTTTTTTACAGTTAAACTGTGAGCGTAAAACGTAATTGTGGATATTTGCAGAGGAAGTCGAAGTTAACGCTTTAGCAAATATTGCAATAGCTGCACCAATAACAATTTATATTAAAAACTAATATAATAAACGAAGTATTCTTGTATTTATTCAGAACTTTTAATATTAGGTTTAGTTGTAAATTTCTATTTCTTCATTTCTATGAAATAAATATGACTACTTATTTTACCAGACATCAATATAACATCTTACGCTCCTGTGTCATTTTCTTAATGGAAATCGTCAAGGAAATTTCGAAAATAATTTTATTCCATGAAAATGTAAAAAAATCAGAACAAAGGAAACCTACCTCGGCCTACGTAAACGAATGAGTGTGATGTTTCTTAACACGAGAAATCACAGGGCTGAATTTTTACATAAATCGGAATCACTTTTAATTTTCCTGAAACGTGTTGAGTGAGGAATAACAGCCACCATAATGTGAATTAATACGATAGTTGTATTCATAATATAGTCATAGTGATGTACTGGCTAGAAGAAAAATCGAGTAGTATGGGAACTGACATCGAACTGATAACTTTTTGACCACCCCATGCAATGAGGTGTAAGCCCACAACTGTGTAATCGAAAACCGAATGGAAAGTTCATATTAAAAGAGATTAAATATGAATAAATCGACCAATTCCTTGGTGAAGAGCATCGCCAGGTAGTATATTTGATGGTGAGGATTTAGTATTCCCAGTTGTGCAATTCCAATCTTGTTTGACTATCATTCAAAACCCAAATGTATATTATTCTATTATTCAATGAATTGACAGACCTTCGCTCGTAAACTCCAGCTACGCTCGTGTTGATTTCTCTATGCATCATTTAGGAGCCGAACAATAAAGACTTTTGAATAGACGGAAGCATGAACCATGTTTACATCAAGCCACCGTGGAACATCATACAGACTAAATATTATGTAATAAACATCAGTCGTAAAGCCTTATCATTTGCTCTTATGACTCTTGTAACCAATGCAAAGTGATTTATCTCCAAATAAATTTCCTTTTTTGTGATAGAATACATTTATTCCGGCTGATAATAATGGTGAGACACCACTGTACATTTCTCTTACTTACACCAAGTAAACATTGGCATGCATGCATGAGTGATTGTGTGGAGTATATTAAGTACAAGGCGGTTTTACTTTCAGTACTTGAAATTAATTAAGTGATTGTGGGCATGAATGATTGCATGGAGCAGTATATTAAGTATAAGAGTATTTTAGTTTCAGGATTTAAAATTTATTAAATAACTGTAAGCATGAATGACAGCTGGGTGTGAAATATTAAGTAGTAGACCATTTTGCTTTCACTACTTAACAAGTGACGCGCTAACCAAGTCCCCAAGGTCCACCAGGTAAATAATTGTAATCAAGAATAATTACAGGGAGTAGTAATTGAGTGGTGGACTGTTTTACTTTCAGTAATTAGCAGGGCACGCACTGACACTCAGAGACCAGGAGTATAGAGAGAGGTGAGGGAGCAATGAACGAGGGAGGTTGAGGTCTCATAAAGACGACACTTAAACTCACGTTGAGTTTCTGAAGATGTTCTGGGGCAGTGAAAGTGAATCAGGCAGAAGTGCTGTGTAGGTCACGGCTGACCTCGCCCCCATCCCCCCTCTTCCATCACTCTTGCTTCCACTGCCTTCCTCCATCACTTCCACCGCCTCCCCACCTCCACTTCCACCGCCCCTCATCTTCACTTCCACTGCCTCCCCAGCATCAGTTACACCAACTCCTGACCCTCACTTTCACCGCCCCTCACGTCCACCTCCTCCGATTCTCACTTCCACCGCCCCTCACGTTTACGTCCTCCGACCCTCACTTCCACCGCCCCTC